>JBAMAV010000380.1:0-443994 GCA_037043315.1 Amiota communis
GTCATTTGAACAGTGTAGACGTGTTTTGCGCTCAATAAATTGTGTCCGCATAATAATCAAACACTTTCACGTTAAGCAAATAAAAAAATAATATATAAAAAAAAGCAGCACTAAGATGAGCTTCGCTCATCAAAAACCCAACAACAACGTTAAAAAGGTAACCAGGAATGCGTATTTTTCGACCGTATCTCCCTGGCCCTAACAAAAAAAAATGATGCGTCATTTTTAACTATCAAATCGCCAGAGCGAAGAGCTAGTTCTTGTTCTCCCGTTCTGTGCATTGATACCATAGGCACCACGAATCCACTACCATGGAGCAGCCAATGTCCATCCCCACAAACTCCACTGTACACAACACCAGCAACTATTGTATCAACAAATGCAACTGTAACAACGCAAAGCACTCCAGCTATATCAACCGCTACATCAGCATCAAACACAACAACAGTTTACTCAACAACTGCTTCGATCATGTCATCGCAAGCAGTTTTCACATCAACAACAACATCAACAGCAATGCATCCAACCATCGAGCTGCTGGACCAATCAGCAACAGTTATGCCTACATCAAACACACATACGCAAGTAAATAACATAAATAACACCAATAATAATAGTCCTAGTTCTGAACAGTTATAAGCTTGCAAAAGAAACCGTAATACGCAATCCCCAGGCAAATCAATAGAAGAAAACAAAAAGTACAAAACCAATTTGCAAAAAAATACACAAACAAAACTAAATGATTACTAGTTGAGCAAACCTAATACTAGTAATATGTTCGCACTGCTAGCAGAAAAAGACGACAACAACGGCGAAGATCCGAAGTCCTCAAATCGTAATGCACAAAACGAAACCAAACAGCTTCCTAAAGTTAACAAGCCACCGCCTATTTATGTGCAGGGGGTAGAAGACATTAATACTCTCATGAATGCTATTAATGAAGTTATAGAGAAAAACTATATTCTTAAATCCCTGCCCAATAATGAAGTTCGTATCCAAGTGACTGAACCCCAACAATATAGTACAATAATGAAAATGTTAAAAGCTAGAAATACCAAGTACTATACATTTAAGACTAAAGACGAACGCGGTTTTAAAGTTATGCTGAGACACCTTCACCAATCATCTGACACCGACGAAATTAAGCGAGAACTGAAAGAATTAGGCCATGATGTCACGAATGTATTTAATATTCGACAAAAAAGCACAAATAAGTCACTTCCCCTGTTCTCACTCGAACTTAAAGCCAGCCCTAACAACAAAAACATTTATAACATAACTACTTTACTTCACACCAAAATACAATTCGAGGCCCAAGAGAACGATAGTGCAATGTTCTAACTGTCAAATGAAAGAATTAATCCAACAAATGGGTAACATGATGAACATTATAACAATTTTAGTAACAAAGCTTGACAAACAAAATGGACAATAAGTTAAGAATAATTGCTTGGAATGCGAACGGACTACACAAACATATTTTAGAACTCCAACTTTTCTTAAATGAGAATTCAATTGACATTGCACTAATATCGGAAACTCACCTTACAAATAACCACCTAAGCATTCCCGGCTATAAAATATATGGAACAAATCATCCGGATGGTTCAGGTCATGGTGGCTCTGCTATTATTATCAAAAATAATATACGACATGTTGAACTGGAAACCTATCAACAAGCACACATACAGTCGACCAAATTGATGCTGCAAGATATATATGGATCTTTTACAGTAGCAGCTATCTATTGTCCACCTAGACACATAATCACAACAGCTCAATTTAAGGACTATTTTATTGAGCTTGGCCAAAGGTTCATCGCTGGAGGAGACTATAATGCCAAACATGTAAACTGGGGATCAAGGTTGACAAATACTAAAGGACAAAATTTACTATGTGCAATTCAAATGATTGGAGGAACGCATTTGAGTACTGGAGAGCCCACATATTGGCCAACTGATCGAACAAAGATACCTGACCTAATTGACTTTTGTGTAATAAAAAATATGAATATGGCACATTTTGAAATTGACTCTCGATTAGAACTTTCTTCTGACCATTCTCCGATCCAAATTAATTATAATTGCTCAATAAAAAATGTTTTGCACCCATGCAAGATGTATAATAAACGAACTGACTGGCACTCATATAGAAAATTTATTGATATCAACCTAACAATGAATGTACCTCTTAAGGAATAAGACGATATTGATAAAACTATCATACACTTAAATGACATTATAAACGAAGCAGCTGATAGAGCAACACCCGATCTAAAACCAACAGAGGACAACTATAACATCCCACACTCAATTAAAAGACTTATTGTGAGCAAGAACAAACTATGTACGGCTTGGCAAAGGACGAGAGCTCCAAATGATAAAGCAAAACTTAACAAAGCGATTAAACCCCTAAAAGCCAGACTTAAAATTTGGAAAAATGAACAATTTGAAAATTATCTAAAATCACTAACTCCAACCTCTGACACTAATTACTCTTTGTGGGAAGGAGTTAAAGACTTTACGAATCGCACCATTCACCAGCCGCCACTAAAAAAGTCGGATGGGACATGGGCTAGAACCAACTCTGACAAAGCTTCCCAACTTGCTGACTATTATGAAAAGGTTTTTACTGAAAACCAAACTAACAGCAACGCTAATCTTACTAATTTTACTAACAGGACTCCTCCACCGCAATACAAATTAAGAAAAATCTCAGCTAACGAAATAAGACACTGCATTGAAAAGCGTACTAGTCACAAAAAATCTCCAGGATATGACCAAATAACTGGAAAATTACTAAAAGAGCTTCCTCCAAATGCAATTATATACATAAGAAACTTGTTTAACGCAGTACTAAGACTAAGGCACTACCCGACATTATGGAAAATAGCTGAAATAATACCTATACCGAAATCGGGCAAAGATCCAACTTTGACGTCATCTTATAGGCCAATAAGCCTTCTGCCTTCATTATCAAAAATATTTGAACGACTTTTGCTTGACAGAATTCAACCAATACTGGATGGGAACAAAATTATACCTGATCACCAATTCGGATTTAGACAACGTCACTCCACAATACAGCAAGTCCACAGAGTGACACACAAGATACTATCAGATCTAGACGACAAAAAATACTGTGTAGGTGTTTTTTTGGACATAGAAAAAGCTTTTGACAAAGTGTGGCACGCTGGACTTCTTAAAAAAATTAAGACTATCCTACCAAATGATCTTTGTGATATCATCACGAGCTACCTTCTATGTAAGGTGTAAGGACGAAACCTCTACATTAAGGCAGATAAAAGCTGGAGTCCCACAGGGAAGCGTGCTTGGGCCCTTACTTTATACTATATATACATATGACATTCCAATCCCAGAAGACAATTCGACAATGGTGGCCACCTTTGCTGACGACACTATTCTTATGTGCTTAAACAAAAAGCTTGATGTGGCAATAGATAAGCTGCAAGCAATATTAGACGAAACATGCACTTGGTTTGATTTATGGAAAATTAAGATAAACGAAATGAAAACATTGCAAGTGATATATACTTTACGGACAGCTTATCAGCCAAGACAAGTAAAAATAAAAGGTACTGACATTCCATTAAGCAACGTGTACCTGGGCATGCATATTGACAGCAAACTGACTTGGAAATATCACATCCAGAAAAAGAAAGACCAACTTGTACTAAAATTCAGGCAGTTATATCCGTTTTTCAACAGACATTCAAACCTTAATACTTATGGGAAATTACTACTTTACACATCTGTAATTAAGCCCATATGGACGTATGGCATACAACTATGGGATACTGCCAAGAAAACGAACGTTAATATAATACAAAGACAACAATCTAAAATCCTTAGAGCAATAGTTAATGCTGACTGGTACATAACAAATTATGACATACATAAAGACCTCGGTGTAAAAATGGTGCACGACGAAATCAACAATGCAAGAAGAAGATACCATAACACCTTAGAACGACATTCCAACGTTGAAATGATTGATATTCCTTCAGACGAATTAACAAGACGTAGAAGACTAAAAAGGAGCAGACCAGTGGACTTAACGTAGCTGCTCTACTTCATACATTTTAACTTTACATATTACATATTATACCTACACTAATATGTACATGTGTTGGTCTTGGGTTGTTGAGAGGAACGTTGCGGTATCTCGCGAGAGTGGGGCAGCCGCAAGTAGTACTCAAAAATAAACCAAGCCTTCCATATTATTTCAAACTGACAATTCGAAAATGTTCGTATTTGTCAAATATAAACCCCCTTTCCAATGTTAAAAAAAGTATTAGTTTTTTTTTTTAATGTACCTATTGTTATATAATAAGAAACAAAACAAATGTACTTTGACTATTGGGAAATAAAAAAAAAAATAAAAAATTTAATTTGGGTTTGTATGGGAGGTACCACTCCTGGTAACCCTAGGATCATGAAATTTATTTGGTTAATGAATATAGATCAGAAACTTATAGAGTTCAAATTTCAAATTTCGATACGTTAAAAAACAAAAAACTTTCTAACAAGACATTAATTTAAATGGGGTTTGTATGGGAGCTACCCCACCTGGTAGCCCTAGGATCATGAAATTTACACAATGGATGGCCATAGATTACAAACTTATCATGTCCAAATTTCAGTTCCATACGTTAAAAAACAAAAAACTTTTTTTAATAAGAACATTAATTTAAAGGGGGGTTTGTATGGGAGGTACCCTCCCTAGTGGTCCGATTCAGCTGATTCCGACAAATGTGCTGCGTATGATAAAAAGAAAACTATGTGCAAAATTTCTCTCTAGTTCAAAACCTGAGGGACTAGTTTGCATACATATAGACAGACAGACGGACATGGCTAAATCAACTCGTCTCATCGAGCTGATCACAAATATATATACTTTATGTGGTCTGCGATGGCTCCTTCAGTGTGTTACAAACTTCATGACAAACTTATAATACTATTCACTCCCGTGAAGAGTATAAAAATCATCCAAATACTGCTAGCCGTTCTCAAGCAATACGCTTAAAAAGGAAAATTCACGAATTTGTTGAACTTTTTAAACGCCCTCCCCCCTTGATAACATAAGCACACCATAATAAACGTACCTCTTACATGCATATTTGCTTCCTCTATTTTAGAATATATAAATAACTTACGGCTTTTCAGTCACAAGATATATTAAAAATATTGGCGACATATTTTTGTTAGAATTCTGAAATAGCTTCAGTTTCTGATATGTGTCCCCTAATTAAAAACGTTTTCACGTAAAAAAAAATTGACAACAATCAATCTTACCACGCCAAACATTGCTTAATTTCGCCCATAGCTTAGAAATCGCTAACTAAAATTGGCTATACCGACACCAAAGATGTTTCACATCAAAAACAATATCTTAAATACAATGTAAAAGAAAAAAAAAACACATTCGGGTATGTGCCAATTTCAACTAAATTGTAACTTTTGGTGTGCTAGCAGTGTTTTTTGAAGTCTCCCTATTGTGGCCTTTTGGTTAAATTTTGTCTTATCTGAAACGTTTTTCAATTATTATTACATAGTATAAAGCAAAGTCGAAATTCAAAACTGTTTTGATCCGGAAAACTTCTAAACCATCAATATGATATTACAGTTATGTATTTTTAATGAATATTAACTTGGGAGAAATTAGATAGTATGTAGGGTTGGCATGTCAATTGCATATCGCGCGAGTTGGTTAGATTTAGACAGGTCCCGGTCAGATTTAAATATAAAAAGACAAAACTTTTCCGGTGGACTTTACGTTTTCAAGCAATACGCTTAGAAAGAAGGAATGTTCTTGTATTTTTTATATTTTAAAGCAAAAAGTCAAAATTACCCACTTTCCCGGTGGATTTTCCAAAAATTTCTGTCATATTCTTCTAATTGGCCCATAACGAACTTAAGGAATACGCCTAGAAAGAAGAAATTTTCTTGTATTTATTCAGATTTTAATACAAAAAATAGAAATTACCCACTTTCCCGGTGGATTTTCCAAAAATTTTCTTTCACATTCTTCTAACTGACCGATAACGAACACAACAAATATCTATCGACAATTCGTCGAATGAAAGATATTAAAATACCACGAGTGATAAGCGTTCCAAAAGTAGGTGGCTTTTTGCCTTTAATACATATTATATCAGCCGTCGGAGCGCTTGGAAGTCTGGAAGCAGGCGGTTCAGCAATTGCAAAAACAATAAATAGTGTTAAAGCTGCGAAAGAACAACTTAAAGAAAATAAACGACACAATCGCAAGATGGAAGCGATTGCCATTGGAAAAGGAATGTACTTGAAACCGTATAGAAAAGGTTTTGGGATTACGACTTCAACTAACTCAACAAAAAACTTTTAAGTCAGCTACCCAATAGAGCTCTAACAAATGTCGACATAATGGAATTCGGGAAAAAACATTTTCCCTATTTTGGAAGTGTCTTCATGCGCAATTTTTTACCAAAAAGATCAAGGTCAAGGGAAAGTGGTATTATTAATTTAGATTCTTCCACTGGACCCGGTACGTATTGGGTAGCTTACTCAAAAAATAATGACGATATTAATTATTTCGATAGTTTCGGGAATTTACAACCGTTAAAAGAGGTCGTTCGCTATCTGGGGAAAAATATAAAATACAACTATAAACGATAATAATACTTTAATACATATAATTGCGGACACTTATGTTTAAAATTTTTAGTTAGCATTCAACCTTTGTCTAAAGTACACGTTTAATACATTAACTAATACATAAATAATGTTTTAGATTTAAAAAATTAAAGCAATGGATAAATTTTGTGTTTGTCATGCCGCATTAGAATTACAATGAAAACCGGTTAAGTGCAGCCCCGCTTAAATGCATTTTCCGCATAAATGCCAAACATGTTCTGTATTTTCGTATTTATATAAATTTATCATAGAGTATGAATCCCTTATATGCGAACCGCTTATATGCAAACAGTTACCATCATTTGAAAATTAAATTTCATACAACCCTGATTGTTTAGTAAATAAAATAAACGTCGTTATTTGATTTACCAATTTTAATTTTGCTAATTATCGTTTTAATTCACACAAAAGTTGATTACCGAAAAGCGCACTTTTCGTGGCGTCGTTTGAAAAGCATAGCGATGAAACAAGTCACGGGTTTTTTGTCGATACGCAAAGTTATCGACAGGTGGTGGATGGTGTTGCCACAGCTATCCCCTTCCAGTGATCAAATTGGGAGCGAAACTTTTTTGTTTTTTTCGTTGGTACGTTTTAATTGTGTTTCTGGGAGTAGATTGATCGTCGTCACCGGGGTCTTTGAGAAAAAATGCTGGTTTCAAACGTTCAGTGGTTACTGCAATGTCCTTCCTGATATTGTACACGCGATCAGTTGAACGTTCGACCACCATGTACGGTCCAGTGTAAGGCGTCTCTAGTTGTTGCTGTACGGCGTCGGTTCTTACTAATACATGTGAGCAGTCTATCAAATATTTATGTACAAACATCCTTTTTTGACTGTGATGAGCTGCTGGGACCGGCCGCATCATTTGCATATGCTCCCGGAATTTTAGAGCAAAATCCTTTGGGTTGACTTGCTTGTCCAAGTCATCGTAGAACTCATTCGGTAGACAAATGTGGCAACCATACAAAAGATTCCCAGCGCAGGCCCCAAGGTCTTCTTTGTAGCAAGTTCTCAGTCCAAGCAAGACTGTTGGTAGCAATTCCGTCCATGGTGTGCTTGAGTGACATATTAATGCAGCTTTAAAAGACCGGTGCCAGCGTTCAACCAGTCCATTTGACTAAGTATGGTATGCCGTTGTATGTATATGTTTGCTGCCCAGCAATTCAGCCAAAGACTTGAATAAAGCTGACTCAAACTGTGATCCTTGGTCGGTGGTTATAGTTTTGAGACAACCAAAACGTGCTACCCAATGAGTCCAAAATGCTGCTGCTATCGTAGTGGCCGTCATGTCCTTGATTGCTACTGCTTCGGGCCACCGAGAAAATCGGTCGACCATCGTTAAGCAGTATCGATAACCATTTACAAAGGGCATGATTACGATGTCGATATGAACGAAATCAAAACGGTTATTAGGAATCTCAATTTTATTAGGAATTTTTGAGTTATGCCGATCGCTCTCTGGCAAGGCAGACAGTTCCGCGCCCATGCAACTACATCCACACGTATTTCTGTTGAATTTGTTTCAGCGTTGACCTGCCACTGGGATGCGATAAACCGTGTATCGATGTGAAAACTGGAAAACGTAGTGACTGCGGCACATGTGGTCTAACTGATCCATTGGTTATGTCACAATATACATTGATGCCGTCTTTTAACTCGATTGACTGGATTTTAAGAGACGTGCTGCCCTGCAAGAGCTCCGGTAGCTCTGGATCATTGCTTTGTGCTAATTCCATCTTTTCCGGTGTTATTGTAGTAGGCATTGAGATAGCGTTGAGTCGGGAAAGCGCATCGGCAACAGCGTTTTCAGATCCAGCTAAATGTACGATATTTGTTGAAAACTGTGAAATAAAATCCAGATGACGTAGTTGGCGAGGTAAAGCTTTTTCTGGTTTCTGTGAAAAAGCATACATTAATGGTTTATGGTCTGTCTTAATGACAAATACCCGAGCCTCTAGCGTGTGTTGAAAATATCGGATGGCATCGTAGATAGCAAGCAGTTCACGATCATATGTACCATAATTCTTTTCTACGTTAGTCAAATTGCGAGAAAAAAATGCAAGTGGATACCAGGAGCTGCCAAGTTGCTGTTCCAGTGCGGCTCCGAAGGATGTATCAGATACATCACAGATGAGTGCTAGATTTGCGCTTGATGATGGGTGTGATATCAATACTGCGTTGACTACACTGCGTTTACAATACTCAAAAGCCTCGATGAGTTGTGGAGTCCAGTCTACTTTGCGCTTATCATTCTTTTTAATGCCACGAATGACATCGTTGAGTAAAGCTTGGATTTCGGATGCATGTGGAATACAACGCCGAAAATAATTAATGATGCCCAGGAAACGACCAAGTTCGCACATCGTTCCGGGCTGTTTGTAGTTAATAATAGCATTTATCCTATCCCTTGGCGGTTGTATGCCCTTGTTGTTAATAATGTATAATATAATAATAATAATGGGCCCGATAGCACAGCGACCAGTAAGATCTATTGTACATAGCCCTATTTAATAGAAACCCTATATGTTTAGACTTTTGATGAATCTTAACATATCTTGGGGTTTGTTGTTCCACAATTTGTGTGGATTAACAACAGTGTCACCGAGGTGGTGAAGTCTATGTCTACCGAGTGCAGGACACTTGCAGAGAATATGCTCTGAACTTTCTTTATCCATTTCACAAAATCGGCATACGTCAGTGTCGGAAAGACCTAACTTATTTTGATGATACCTTAGGTTGCAATGACCCGTGAAGTATCCAGTCAAAATGCGTAAGTCTACTCTACTGAGTGAGAGAAGCTTATTCGAGGTACTCTTTGAAAGAGTGAGGAATTGTTTTGCCTGGCGTTGTCCGGCGGAGTTCACCCAGTGTTTTAGAAAACTCTTTTCCTCAAGTTTCCTGATTTCTTCGTTTTTGTGGCTTTTCGAGAGACCACAGAAAGGCTCAGGACCGTAAAAGGGCATGATCGCCCCTTGTTTAGCCAAGTAGTCGGCCCTTTCATTGCCTTCATGACCTTCATGTCCTGGTACCCACCTTAATACAACAGTATTAAAGTTACCCAGTTCATTTAACAGGTTAAGGCAGTCATATGCCATCTTTGAAGTGAAAGTGACCGACTGTAGGGCTTTTAAGGCCGCTTGACTATCCGAGAGTATGTAATATGTTAATAATATAATTCAAAAAACGATTGAATTAATGTGCAGATTGACCAAATGTGCATTTGTTAGCGTTGATTTTAAGGCCATGCTTCTCGAGCGTCGACAATACGAACCTCAGGTGCTGCTCGTGCTCGTCGTGCGAAGCGGACATGATGAGGATGTCATCTATATAACAATACACGAAGTCAACACATCGGAAAATGTTGTCAATAAAGCGTTGGAACGTTTGTGTGGCGTTTTTGATGCCAAAAGGCATATAGAGAAATTCTATGAGCCCAAAATGTGTACAGACGGCAGTTTTTGGTACGTCCTGATCCGCCATTAGAATTTGGTAATACGCTCGTACTAAATCAACCTTAGAGAATATAGTTTTTCTATGCAGCTTTTCGCCCAAATCATGTATGTGCGCAATCGGATATCGATCAGGCACTGTTAAAGCATTTAGTTTGCGGTAATCTCCACATGCGCGCCAGCCTCCAGTTCTTTTAGGCACCATGTGAAGCGGACTCGCCCAAGGACTTTTTGATGGTCGACAAATCCCTTGGGCTAGTAAAAAATTAACTTCTTCTTTTGCGTCATCAAGCTTCTGTCCTGCCAAACGTCGTGGTCGATCTGCCACTGGATTACCTGTAGTTTCAATATAGTGGACTACTCTGTGCGGTAACCCAGTTGTACCGTGCGTTGTAGGCATCTTGGTAACGCTTTGAAATTGCTTCAATAATCTCCTAAAATCATTGTTCTTATTTACCATTGCAACTGAGAGTTTTGCAGTTTTGAGGGAAGTATCCATTGTTGATAGCGTCGTAGCTGCGTCGATAAATTGCTGAGACTTTAGGTCAATCAGTAGATTATGTTTTGCCAAGAAATCGGATCCAATTATGGGAATCTGCATGTCGGCCACAATGAATGACCAGCTGAAAAGTCGTTGAACACCCAAACTTCTGATGGTAAAAACAAAACTCATGGTTAGATCTCTCGCCGCCAGTGCGTTGATTGGAAGATCGGATAGGTGATCGTGATGCTTTGGCGATGTTCCTTAATTTGTCGAAACCAGCTTCTAGCTTGTTGACAGAATCAATTAATGCTTGTAAGGTTGTATTTATGTCGCCTGTATGAGAGAGTGCCTCCACTGTCACGGTCGTAGTTGGCTGTACTTGTTGCTTCACGTCTGACATGGTGTAAATGGCGTATGTTGCTGAGTCAAGCATTTTATCAAACACTTTGGCAAATTTATCTAAGTCAGACTCTGGCCAAAAGCGGACGAATTGTTGCAGGAACTGTCCCATAAAAAGAACACGAATAACGGCTTAGCAACTTGCGTCTGGCACCAGTCGTCTCATGTATGCAAGCATCTCAGTTGGTTTCATGACAGTTGTCTCCTTTGCTTGGATCAGTCGTTGTAATTTCTTATCGGCTGGTTCCGAAAATTTTCAAGCAAATTAGCCTCGAGTAACGATTGTCAACTGGTGGTGCTAATACCAAATCTTGCACATCGAGCATTATGTCTTCTTCTAGGTTTATCATGACTAGATCAAACAT
The DNA here is from genome assembly GCA_037043315.1 of Amiota communis. Classification (NCBI taxonomy): domain Eukaryota; kingdom Metazoa; phylum Arthropoda; class Insecta; order Diptera; family Drosophilidae; genus Amiota; species Amiota communis. Next base: position 11,394 of record JBAMAV010000380.1, read on the forward strand.
ATCGACGTCATCTGTGACGTTGCTGAGACGGAACGAACTCGCTCCATCTCACTGCGCAGGGCATCTAACTGGGTCTTAAACCATTCTGCAGCCATGATGTGGTCGGTGCATGCAATGAATTCGTCCTCGTTCTGAGTTGGCTCGCTGTCGTTTGGTTTATGTGAACGCAAATTATATTGTGACATATGTATTTGCGAGTATACGTTTTTTAACTGTGCACATATAACACAAGAATGCTCACTTAGTCGTTGAGTAATTTGATTTACCAATTTTAATTTTGCTAATTATCGTTTTAATTCATACTAAAGTTGATTACCGAAAAGCGCACTTTTCGTCGCGTCGTTTGAAAAGCATAGCGATGAAACAAGTCACAGGTTTTTTGGTCGATACGCAAAGTTATCGACAGGTGGTGGATGGTGGTGCCACAATTGTATAAATGGAGCGCCATCTACTTTTGGCTTTTGACTTAATCAATCAGTTTGGGATAATTTTACAAGGCCCTTCCGAATGGCACATTTAAAAAAAGGGAGAAACTGCTGCTGGCTGGAAAACTCAAAGACAGCGACTGACATAAGCAGGCAACTCAACGGGCACTTTCAAAAAATTGGTTTGGATCTGAAACTGATGCTGAAATAGTGTCAGCAGTTATAAATGATAAATCCGACATGACCGAGGTCGATGAAGAACATTTCTATTCAGATTCTAATCTAATTCCAACAACTAAAAAAGTCCTCACATATAATGCTGCTATTGAAGTTTACTGCTATGCTAATGGTATTGATTATCCTTACATAATGTTGAAGAGTTGGTTGTAAGAAATGTTCTCCCTTTGAAGCAAAAAAAAAATTACAGAGTTCTTTCAATAACGTTAATTTCTTTTTTTCGCCTTTCTAAACGAGTTGTAGATCTCAAATTCGAAATGTTGAATTTTATATTGAATAAGTCTTTGTATTTATGAAGTGAACTGAGTGACGCTCTTTTGAAAATTAAGCATTTATTTGTTTATTCTGTTTTAAAAAATTTAAACAAGAAGGACATTGAAATACCTTTATATGTTACTTTGAATTTTATGAATTTATGTTCCCATTATTTTGCGTTATTTTTTATATGTACATAATTTGAATGAAGATACCTGAATTGTTATAGTTTTTTGATGTTTAATAAATAAAATTTAAAAAATCCCATAGTGGGACTCATAAATGAACAGCTTGCATAAATGCAAACATTTATTTACACTTCCGACTTGTCATGTATGCGATATCCATTGTATTTCAAATAATTCAACCTACACCAGTCGAACCGACTCCCGACGGATTATCTAGCGACAGTTCCGGGGGACAATAGGACATGGGGCGGAAGTTTTTAGCGGGTTAAGGCCCCGCACTTCGGTTGTAGACCGGCCAGGTTCTCGATGCTTTTCTTCCGATTAAAAAAAAAAAAAAAAAAAAAACCGAACCGCTCTTAGACATCTATGTGAAATATATACTAATTTTACTAACAGGACTCCTCCACCGCAATACAAATTAAGAAAAATCTCAGCTAACGAAATAAGACACTGCATTGAATAGCGTACTATTCACAAAAAATCTCCAGGATATGACCAAATAACTGGAAAATTACTAAAAGAGCTTCCTCCAAATGCAATTATATACATAAGAAACTTGTTTAACGCAGTACTAAGACTAAGGCACTACCCGACATTATGGAAAATAGCTGAAATAATACCTATACCGAAATCGGGCAAAGATCCAACTTTGACGTCATCTTATAGGCCAATAAGCCTTCTGCCTTCATTATCAAAAATATTTGAACGACTTTTGCTTGACAGAATTCAACCAATACTGGATGTGAACAAAATTATACCTGATTACCAATTCGGATTTAGACAACGTCACTCCACAATACAGCAAGTCCACAGAGTGACACACAAGATACTATCAGATCTAGACGACAAAAAATACTGTGTAGGTTTTTTTTTTGGACATAGAAAAAGCTTTTGACAAAGTGTGGCACGCTGGACTTCTTAAAAAAATTAAGACTATCCTACCAAATGATCTTTGTGATATCATCAGGAGCTACCTTCTATGTAAGGTGTAAGGACGAAACCTCTACAGTAAGGCAGATAAAAGCTGGAGTCCCACAGGGAAGCGTGCTTGGGCCCTTACTTTATACTATATATACATATGACATTCCAATCCCAGAAGACAATTCGACAATGGTGGCCACCTTTGCTGACGACACTATTCTTATGTGCTTAAACAAAAAGCTTGATGTGGCAATAGATAAGCTGCAAGCAATATTGGACGAAACATGCACTTGGTTTGATTTATGGAAAATTAAGATAAACGAAATGAAAACATTGCAAGTGATATATACTTTACGGACAGCTTATCAGCCAAGACAAGTAAAAATAAAAGGTACTGACATTCCATTAAGCAACGTGGCCAAGTACCTGGGCATGCATATTGACAGCAAACTGACTTGGAAATATCACATCCAGAAAAAGAAAGACCAACTTGTACTAAAATTCAGGCAGTTATATCCGTTTTTCAACAGACATTCAAACCTTATTACTTATGGGAAATTACTACTTTACACATCTGTAATTAAGCCCATATGGACGTATGGCATACAACTATGGGGTACTGCCAAGAAAACGAACGTTAATATAATACAAAGACAACAATCTAAAATCCTTAGAGCAATAGTTAATGCTGACTGGTACATAACAAATTATGACATACATAAAGACCTCGGTGTAAAAATGGTGCACGACGAAATCAACAATGCAAGCAGAAGATACCATAACACCTTAGAACGACATTCCAACGTTGAAATGATTGACATTCCTTCAGACGAATTAACAAGACGTAGAAGACTAAAAAGGAGCAGACCAGTGGACTTAACGTAGCTGCTCTACTTCATACATTTTAACTTTACATATTACATATTATACCTACACTAATATGTACATGTGTTGGTCTTGGGTTGTTGAGAGGAACGTTGCGGTATCTCGCGAGAGTGGGGCAGCCGCAAGTAGTACTCAAAAATAAACCAAGCCTTCCATATTATTTCAAACTGACAATTCGAAAATGTTCGTATTTGTCAAATATAAACCCCCTTTTCACTGTTATAAAAAGTATTAGTGTTTTTTTTTTTAATGTATTGTTATATAATAAGAAACAAAACAAATGTACTTCATCTATTGGAATATAAAAAAAAAAAAAAAAAATTTTCTGTTTTGATGTTGTGTTTGACTTCGTTAGTGAATGTGAATTCATTATTACATTTATGAAATATGTCTGCGAATTCGTTGCAGATTTGGGATAGTTCACGAACTTCCTCTGAGTTAAGATGATTGGTTCTCAATAAGTTCATTATTCCTACATTATTATAGTTGTTGGGTGGTGGTTTGGCTGCGAAATGGTAGAACTCCATATATTCCGATGTATCGTACGCTTTTACTTTGATTTGTTGTTCAAGGTAGGCAATTTGATCTTCTGAGGAGTAATTTGCAATTTCCATTTTTGCCTGGAAATTTTCTGCGGACCGGTTCAAAATTTGCAAGTGTTCAGATACATTTATATTTTCGACAGTAAAATCGCCGTTTCGCTAGTTTACCGGAACTGGGATTACTGTCTTTGAGTTTTTGAGAATTGAGAATGTGATTGTCGTATTTTGTTTCGTGAGAAGCTGCCATTCTGAGTGGGGTGTTTGGAGAGTGAGATTTTGATATTAATGACGGCTTTTATCCCAGGAGTCCATCAAAGAAAGGGTGGAATTTGAATAGTAGAAACTTGAAGTCTCCCTCTTCTTTAAATTCATTAAAGATCGGGAATGTGGTTGACTTGGTTAACTGGTGTTTATTCAGTACTTTAGTAATTGTTACTGGAGTTTCAAGGTTGCATTATAATTTTGAGTTCACGTATTTGGGGTCTATGAATGAGGCAAACGAAGGGGTCTGCCAAAAGGTGAGCTAATATGGACAAATGTTAGTGAGAGACCGAGCCTTGTCTTAGTGGCATTATTGCTTGTCTTGGGGTGGATGGGAGACAGGAATTTCCTGCGTTTTGGTTATTGTTTTTTAAAAATTTTATTTATTTATTAAAAACGTTAATTTAAGGGGTGTCTGTATGGGATCCCTGGTATCCCTAGGATCATGAAATTTACACGGTTGATGGATATAGATCAGAAATCTATATTATCCTAATTTTAGTTCTATATGTTAAAAAAGAAAATTTTTTCTAATAAGAACGTTAATTTAAAGGGGGGTTTGTATGGGAGGTACCATGAGGTACCACGGGATCAGGCGACGTCGTTTAAAGACGCTTCACCCTAATGACCTTCTAAACGGAAGGTTGCCACCTAGATATAATCGCCCCACATCACTACTCTAAATAAGCACAGCAATATTTTGTGGTATTTTTGCGATAATATTGTAATAAATACTTTAAAAAAAAAATCGTAATAAGTTTGTCATTTAATTTGGGTTTGTGTGGAAGGTACCCCTCCTGTTAACCCTAGGATCATGAAATTTTGCATGGTTGATAAATACAAACTATAAACTTATATTGTCTGAACTTCATTGCGATAAGTCAAAAAACAAAAAAAAATTTCTAATAAGAACATTAATTGTAATGGGGGTTTGTATGGGAGGTACCGCTCCTGGTAACCCTAGGATCATTAAATTTACATGGTTGATGAATATGCGTCAGAGACTTATAGTGTCTAAACTTCAGTTCTATACGTCAAAAACCAAAAACTTTTTGTAATAAGAACATTAATTTAAAAGGGGTCCGATTCGGTTGCGTATGATAAAAAGAAACCTATGTGTAAAATTTTTGCTCTCTAGCTCAAAAACTGATGGACTAGTTTGCATACATACAGACGGACTGACGGACAGACATACATGGCTAAATCAACTCGTCTCATCGAGCTGATCAAAAATATATAAACTTTATGTGGTCTGCGATGTCTCCTTCTGTGTGTTATGACAAACTTATAATACTATTCACTCCCGTGAAGAGTATAAAAAACAAAATATATACCAACAAGTCTAGCTTAATGTTTTTCTCGTTATTTCATTGAAAGAATTAAACATTTCAGTTGATTTAAGTATAAAAAACTTACAGTCAAGTGTGATTCCGACTCGCATATAAAGGGTTCTATACCATCGAGCATGGTATGTGATTTAGTTTTTGTTGTGAATACAACTTCAAATTGAAAAGAAAAAGTGGCCTTCGGTGCTGGTCTATCCAAAATATCCCACACTACATTTCACAAATACAACAAAAACCAACATTCGTTCGCGTTCTACTTGTGGAAAAATAAAAATGTCGTAAAAAACAGAAAGCAGTTTAGCAAATAAATTTTTTGTGATTAATGCTGTAAATACTACAGTGCATATTGGAGCACATGTTTAATTTTGTAACTTTATTTGTGTTTATTATTTGTTGTTATAGTGGCACTTGAATTACATAACTGTCTACCTATTACGGTTCATGAGCTGCATAAAGAAACATAAATGAAAAGGAATTAGAAAAAATTTGATTTTTTTGCGTGCCATTCGTGTGAACACAAGCAAAAATAACCAGAATAGACAATTAAATGACGTTCGTGTAAATGCCGGCATTCGCAAAGCCTATCGTGTAATTGTTTGGATAAGGAGAACTTCTAAACTACGCAACGATCTTTTTTCTGTGAACCTTAATATGATATTACAGTTATGTATTGTTTTTCGGCCCAAGAAATGTGGACTTACAAGCAAGAACGAGTGAAGATAACGTCAGAGTACTGTTACCTTGGTGCAATTCTCACACCAAAGATGTCTTTCGTAATTTCTTAGGCAAAAGCGAAATCTCATTGGCATCAAAATGGAAGCTATTTTTGGCAGTTTGCAGATCAATCTAAGCGTATGCAGCACAGGTTTGGGGATACACAATGCCGGAAGAGGTAAACAAGTTCCAGAGGTATTTCTTGAAAAGAGTGCTGAGGCTACCGGACGCAATCCCAAATTATGCATTGTCATTGGAAACTGGTACTGAAGAAAGCCACTTCTATACATTAGGTCTGCATATGCATTACATCACAAAGACTTTACTGTCATATAACGCAGATAGATTGCCTCATAAACTGTCCAAAGCTATTCTAAGAGGAAACGTTGTGTGGGCAAATAAATTTAATCAGCTGGGAGCAGAACACAATATAAGTATTCAATGGAATGCTGAGATAGAAGAAGACTGGTGTAATCGATGCAATCAGCTCATTGAGGCATTAAAAGCGGATTCGTGGAGCACAATGCTAGAAAAAGTAGCAGGTAGTACAAACCGCATTTATAAATACCTGCAACCAGCAGCTGGAGAAAACTATTTAAAGCCAGCCTAACTCAACGTGAAATAACGATGATAATAAAAGCACGCTGCGACATGTTACCACTGAATGCAAATCGTTTCGCTCCAGATATGTCAACCATTTGTTCGCTATGCAACAGGAATGAACAGGAAACATTGACGCACTTCATATCAAGATACCGTGTTTTAAATGAATTTAGGGTGTCACATTTTAAGAAAAATTCAATTGAGCAAAATGAGCTGATAAACATATGAAACGGTGACCATGAAATCAGTTGAAAGACTCTTGCAAGCTATATATGCACAATATTATATTATAGAAAATTTCTAATATCAGAATTCAGCTAAAATCACCTCTCGTTCTTTTTTATTCTTTTTTCCAAAAATGTATAAATTAAGTTAATTTTAATCTGTACATATGTATATGCTACGAAAAAATGAATAAAAAGAAGTACTACTACTACTACTATGTATTGTTAATGAATATTTACTTAACTTTACATGTTACATTTCTTATTTAAATTTATTATATTTAACGCAGGGGTAATGTTGGGAGAAATAAGATAGTATGTAAGGTTTGCATGTCAATTGCAAGCGCATTGGTCAGATCTAGACAGGTCCCGGTCAGATTTAAATATAAAATAACCAAAATTGTCTTTCATATTCTTCTAACTGGCCTAAAACGAACACAACAAAAGATCAGCCAAATAGGACAAGCCCATCTCAAGCAATACGCTTACAAAAGAAAAGATAATTTTCAATTCTAGTCACCTTTTTAGATGCCCCACCCACCTTGTTGACATAAGCGCAACATGACGAAATTTCTCACACACGCTGCAACACATACCATATGACACCGATGATGGCCGGAAAGAGTACAGGGTCACAAGGGGCGTGCCACAAGGTTCAGTCCTAGGTCCCACCTTGTGGAACGTAATGTATGACGGCGTTCTCAAGATGAACCTCCCCACAGGCGCAACGCTGATTGGATATGCTGACGACATTGCCCTGGTAGTCGTGGGTAAAACGATCGAGCGAATACAAACTAGTTGCTGTGAAGCCACGGCCAGTGTCATGAGCTGGCTCAGGGAAGCCCACTTGGAATTAGCAGTTGAGAAAACACAAGCTGTTCTCCTGTCTACCCGGAAAGTGAGGGAAACATTCTCGTTTCGGATAGGTGACTGCCTCATAACCTCCCAGTCATCCCTCAAGTACCTGGGAGTGCTTATTGACACTCGGCTGTCCTTCAAGGAGCATCTAGTAGCCATTAACGATAAAGCGGTGAAAGTTAATGGAGCCCTATCCCGTATAATGACAAACATAGGTGGACCACGACAAGCACGCGGAAGCTGCTGGCTAGAGTTGTCGCCTCCATTATCTTATACGCGGCGCCAGTATGGGCGGATGCAACACGGAAGAGCTCATACATGGCGGGTATTCGCTCGACGTACCGCTTAAGTGCGCTACGGGTAGCAAGCGGTTTTCGCACTATATCGGATGTTGCGATTGAGGTAATCGCCTCTATGCCACCAATCGATATAATGGCGCGTGAACTGGAACATAGGTTCACCACGGGGTCATCTACAGAAGACGAACGGCGATACAGCATCCAAGAATGGCAGAGGAAATGGGGAGCGTCTAGGAAAGGGCGATGGACGTACTCTCTAATCCCTAGCCTGGATGTATGGATAACGCGGAAACATGGAGAAGTGGATTTCCATATGACGCAGATACTAAGTGGACACGGCTGCTTTAAGTTCTACCTGCACCGGTTCAAGCACGAGGAGGACCCCTTCTGTCCAGTCTGCGTCGGTATCGCCGAAGATGCCCAACACGTACTTTTCTGTTGTCCCCGATTCAGTGATGAGAGGACACAGATACAGGAGTGTTTTGGTGAACCGCCTACTGTGGATAACCTGGTGCCACACATGTGCCAAACAGAAGAGAAGTGGCAATTGGTAAAAACCGCTATTGCAATGATTATGCGGACCCTCCGTACAACAGAGCGCAGCAGAGCAGCTGAACGATCGCGAATGCAGACCGATCTAGCTGCACAAACGGACAGGTGAATGTAGATTGTTGACGTGTAGTTGCGACCTACGAACACATACAGTACAAACGCATTAGGTGACCCACTTACTTGGGACAGACTGACGATTGAGCAATTATGCTCCTCCTCTCCTCCCGACGGATTATCTAGCGACAGTTCCGGGGGGACAATAGGACATGGGGCGGAAGTTTTTAGCGCGGTTAAAGCCCCGCACTTCGGTTGTAAACCGGTCAGGTTTTCGATGCTTTTCTTCCGATTAAAAAACAAAAAAAAAAACAAACCATTTTTTCAGAATCTATAAATTACTGGGCGCTATGACTTTTAAGTCACGAGATATATTAAAAACAAAGGTGACAAATTTCATTAAATTCTGAAAAAGCGGCATATTGTGACATGTATACCCTTTTTAAAAACGTTTTCACGTTAAAAGTGGTACAGAGTATTTCATAGGACGGGTCGACCCTGTTATATCGTACTAACTTGTTAAATAAAAACAACCGATAGAATTCCAATAATAAAAATAAAAATTTCGAATTTTAATTTCATTTATAAAAAGTGATGAATCCTTATACATTATTTCATATCTAAGTTGGCAGCCTGTCCTTCTTTTGACCATGACTTAGTGCATTCTTGAGCTGATCTGTAAAAATATTTATCATGCTAAATTAAAATGTATATTCAAACTGCGCCATTACATTTTTCGGACCAAAATAACTGCGTATCAATTTGTAGTAATGAGTTTGCATGCAATCTTACAAGTATTGGTTTTGATAGACACATTACTCTTGGCCTGGTTACTTTTTCCGTGAGTATAATGTAAAATCTATTTACATATTAATCTACATTTGGTGACGCACATGTAATGTGTATATGTATATAAGTAATATCATCAGGAATTTTCAGGAAGACTGTATGTTTTTTAAGTGGGAGTATTTTAAAAATATTAGAGTAAAGTCTGCTTATTACTCTATCTGCTTTTCCCCGGCCACACATCTCTTTCGACCATTCCCACACTATCACTATCTGTGGTGCCCACAACGACAATATGCTACGAATTTTCCACACAGATTTAATGAGATCTCATATGTTACAGGCTACTTCGTTAACTAACACTATGATGATGTGCGTCATACGTAGTATGACCAAGTCTTGGGTTCTTTAGCAAGTAAGCTGGACTAACGATGTCGCCGATAAGCTGTATTGTCGGCACTAGGGTTACTTCAGCGACGTTGAAGTTATTGGCTTTTAGTAAACAAAAAACAGCAGTGAATGTGTATCAGTTGAATTAAAAAATTGAATAATAATAACAGAAAGTAATTATTGAATACAAAATTCTTAATGATAAATAATTTTAATTTTAATTACTTGTATTTTATTATTGTAATTATCATTAATAATTAATTATTATACATATTTGTCATTCACTAAAGACAGCAATACTTTGTCTGTCACATACCAAAACAGGTTTTTGTCATTTACTACAATGTCAAACAGCTCTTGTTGGAACACAAAGCTTGACTTCAGTGTAAACACGCTATTAACAAGTGATATAATTAAATAAATCAAAAACCCGACTGCAAAAAATGCAATTTAATATTAATGCACAACGCGCAAAAAATATAACCCTTCTTCGGCAGTCGGGTAATAAAGTTGTGTGCTGATTCACGCTGGACTATGGAGGATAGTGAGCGGGTAGCATGTCAAAACTGAAGCAAATTCAGTTACTTGGGACGTTGGACGATGAAAAAGCCTTGGTAACGCTTATACTTGGAGTAAATTCATCGCATATTAGGCGCATTAAGAATTATGTGACGTCTTTGATGGCATGACAAAGCTAGAGAGCTTGTACAATTCATCTGGACCTGTCAAGAAGGTATCGCTATATAAGAAAATTATAGGCAAACGTATGGCAGAAGGAGATGATGTGCAGCAATACATTAATGATATCACAATGCTTGTGGAGAAATTGTCGGAATTTGGTATCGATGTTGACAAATAATTAGTGGTAATCATGATGCTTTCAAGTTTGCCAGATTGTTGTGGTAATGGAAACAAAAGATGAGTTGCCAAAACTAGATTTTTTGTGTGCAAAACTAATTGAAGAGGAAGAGCGTCGGCGTCAAGCAGCTGGGAATCAAAATGTAAGTCGCGAAACTCAAATATATACAGCAAGAAATGTCTACAACAAGAAGAAGCGAGAGAGAAAATGTTTCATTTCCAAAAACACTGATCACTTGGCGCAAAATGTCCAGAGGGAAATAAAGTTAACGAAAAAGAGAAAGAGAACTCAACAAAAACAATGGCTGCGAGAAGCAATAATAGTTTTGATTCAGACATTTGGTATATTGATAGTGGCGCCAGCAAACTCATGTATAGTATATTTATTAGTTTACATAAACACAAAGAGAAAATAAGTTTGGCTGGAGATAAGTTTATGTATGCAGAAGGCTTAGGCGATGTACAATTGCAAGTAAGCAAAAGCGAAAAGTTGCTAATGAAAGATGTTTTATGTGTGCCAACTATGAAAGATAATTTCTTCTCTGTGTCAATAGCTGTTCAGCAATGCAATTATTCGTAAAAACGGAAGAACAATATTAATAGCCTGCAAAACTGATGGCTTATTTTCTTTCAAGCGAATAAAAAATAAATGTTATTTTGCGGCATCAGAGAGCAGTGCAAAGTGGCAAGGAGCATGTTGTCTGAAAGTGGCATGTGTGAAATGTTTTGGGCTGAAGCAGTGCAAACTGCTGTTTACCTGAGAAATAGATCACCATCAAAAGTGCTACCAATTGAATCGTTCACTGGACGAAAACCATCCTTTCGACATCTGAGAGTGTTTGGTTCCACGGCAGTATGTTTAGACAAAACACAACATAACAAATTAATTGGTTATTCAATCACATCTAAAGCTTATCGATTATACGATCCTGTGAAGAGAAGCGAAATTGAAGCACGTGATGATTTGTTTGCGGAGAGACTCAACGAAGAAAAGGATGATGTAGTGCTGAACGAACTAATGCTTTGGGAGCCTAACATCGAAAACACACAAGAAGTTAATATGCATGAAATGTATTAGGATGCAGAATCCGAGGCTCAATCATGTGATGAATCAAATGATTTACAAGGTGAATCCGACGAAGTCATCAGTGAGGAAGAGCAAACAGTTAAATATGGTCCAGGACGTTCACATTTAATGCGAACAGGAAATCCATGTCAACCCAGAAAAATTAAAAATATGTTGAACGCTATGCGCCATGCAGCTAATATCAAAATTCCTGAGACTTTGAAAGAGTCTTTAAACGGAGCGCAGACTAAAGATTAGTCAGCACTGGTAGACATAGAGTATGATGCGCTTGCAAGGAACAAAACTTAGACAATGACGGATCTGCCCAAAGGTCATTCTGCGATCGGCTGGAAGTGGGTCTTCGCGGTAACTGTGATAAAAATGACAAGTGCAAGTGCAGATTGGTTGCAAAAGGCTGCTGCCAGAAACTTGGAGTTAATTACACAGAAACATTCTCACCGGTGGTACGCTATGCACCTATACGAATGTTACTAGCCTTAGCTGCAGAATGGAGAATGCAGGTACATCAAATGGATGTATGTACAGCATACTTAAACATTGCTCTAAGTGATGAAATCTATATGCGGCAACCAGGTGGACGAAAAACAATATCAAGCTGTTATTGGGGAACTAATGTATTTAGCGGTATGTGCACGTCCAGAAATACTACATTCAGTTTCTAAACTCGCACAACGAAACATGGATCCGCATGTTGAACAGGCGGAGGAGGCGGCAATAAAACATGTATTGCGCTATTTATCGTCGACACCCGATCTCAAACTGACGAATCGAGCATCAGGTAAATGTATCACTGGGTTTGTATATGCTGATTGGGGCAACAACTCGTTAGATCGCAAGTCGTATACTGGATACGCATTTACGCTATGGGGAAGCACCGACGACAATGACCAACCTTTACATTCCCTAGGACAGCAAGCTTTCCGGGATGGGAAGAGGTACTAGACATAACTCTTCTGTCCAAGAATTCAGAGGTTCAGGTTGAGAACTGGAGGGTGTCCAACAAAAGATCTTTCTCGGATCACAGTTGGATACTCTGCAATCCGAATTTAAGGACATAGAATTTTGTTCCATTTAGAAACCCACGCAATATAAAATGGGACGTTTTTACAAGGGTAGCTAAATCGAGACTGAACAATTTATACACTCGAATATTGACTTTGGGGTTGAAATTGAAAGGAGGGTTTAATATCTTGAGGAAGCTTTTGGCAAAGCGTACAAGATATCCAGTCCAATTAGAAGGTGCCATAAAAGTTTCCCACAGTGGTGGAACGAATAGCTCTCGAAGCTCAGAGAGAAAACGAGAAAGCTCTTCAACCATTGTTACAGGAATAACAACTGGCAAGTATATAAAGACTGCCTCAAGACTTACAAAAAAGCAATCTGGAACGCCAAAAATAATGGCAGGAAGGAATTTTGTGAGTCGATCGAGTCTACTTCTGTCTCAGCAAGACTAGGAAAGGTTCCTCCTACTTAAAATACACACTTCCCTGACTGTAAAGCTGTGGCAACTGATTCAGAAGTATCCGTACGATTACGGCAATCTTCACAAGACGTTGATTCGATCTTTACAGAGCACAAATTCACGCACTCAATCAGTACGTTTTCGCTCTACAAATCACCAGGCATTGATGGAATACTTCCGATAATGCTACAGAAGCTACGGGAAAAGGTAGTCCCTTGGCTAATGTTGATTTTTAGGGCAGGTATCCGTCTAAACCATATACCAATGAGTTGGAGAAGAGTCAAGGTAGTCTTCATACCAAAGGCTGGGAAAATTGGTCTTGAGCCCGCAAAAGATTTCAGGCCAATCAGCATACCATCGTTCCTCTTGAAGACGATGGATAGGGTATTGCGGTTTCATCTTCGATCCTTTATTGATAAATTTCCCATCTCGACTTGCCAACAGACGAACCTAAAGGGCAGATCCACGGAGACGGCTCTGCATGAGGTAGTCCGTACGGCAGAGAGGGCAATCTACTATAAAGAATACTCTCTCGTAGCCTTCTTAGATATAGAGGGTGCTTTCAATAATGTTAGCACATGTGCTATCCAGGATTCTCTAGTTAGGATTGACGTAGAAGCAGACATTGGGAAATGGATAGTAAATATGCTAAAAACTAGAACAGTACAGTCAGAGTTAGGAAACTTGTCGTAGAGGGACACCACAGGGCGGGATAATCTCTCCACTGCTGTGGCTGTTACTCATAGACAACATCCTCCATGTTTTAGAGGAGATGGGGGCAAGGGTAGTCGCGTATGCGGACGACGTTGTGATCATGGTATCAGGGATGTTTCCTAGTGTGATAAGCAACTTCATGCAGGGAGCTCTAGGGAAACTGTTAAAGTGGGCCACAGGATGTGGTCTAAACGTTAATCCGAGCAAGACAGAACTGATGCTTTTTACAACGAAGACAAAAATACTTGCTTTCCCCCTTCCTCTTCTGAATGAACAACAGCTTCAACTTTCTAATAAAGCAAAGTAAGGGAGTGATGCTGGACGCAAAAATCGAGTTACGGCTAGGAAAGCCTCTGTGGCCTTTTACAAGAGTTTGCTTGGCAAGAGATGGGGCCTACGTCCTAAAATAACAGCATGGATGTACACAGCGATATTACGTCCGATACTTACATACGGTGCACTAGGAAAGAGCTTTGTAGTACACAAACTAAGCGGTGTGCAGAGGTCGGCATGTGTAGGAATCACAGGAGCCATACGCACGTGTACCACGGCAGCACTGAACGTACTGCTATATCTTCTTCCAACTGACCTCCACATCAAAAACATTGTCTGTAACAGCGCGGTAAGGCTAAAAGAAACCGGCTGCTGGGCAGAACGACCATATGGACATAGTAAAATACTAGGAGTGGTTAAAAGTCCTATGTTCAAACGAACAACAGACTATATAGTGGGCCCATATTAGCTTTGAGAACGACTTCAAGGCAAAATTTCCGACCAGGATGGAATGGAAAGAGAGCAGTTTTCAGAGTGATTATAACATCTCAATCTTTACGGATGGGTCAAAGATGGAATGTAGTGTAGGTGCAGGGGTGCATTCACCACAAATAAGCTTCGAACTTTCGTTCCGGTTACCGGACGAGGCCACAGCCATTCAGGCAGAGGTCCTGGCCACTAGAGAGGCATATTGACTGGCAAGAAATAACGTACCAGAAGGTCGTAAGATAGCTATCTTCGTTGATAAGCACTGCAAATCACCACTGTGAAGTCCAAGCTCGTTAAGGAATGCATGTCAACAATTAGCGAGCTCAGTCGTCAAGCTGATATCACTCTCTTATGGGTTCCCGGCCATGGGAACATTGAAGGCAATGAGAAGGCTGACGAACTGGCTCGTATGGTGCTTCCTTTGCTTCCTGGCGATCGTCAAGGGGAGCAAATCCTGTATTTCCGTCAGCTGGAAAACAGGTGGTGGAAAGCCTAGTTACAACAAAAATAGGTCAATTAGACTCATCAACAGAAGACGCCTGGATACCACTAGGCTAACTGCGGTTTTTACTGGTCACTGTTGTGTAGGGACTCACGCGGAGAGACTGGGTATTCCGTTCAGAAGCCATTGTAGTAGCTGCGAAAACGAAGAGGGAGAGGAGTCACTCACTCACTTTCTATATCAAAGCCCAGCCCTGGCAAAAACTAGAAATAAGTTTCTTGGCAAATACTTCCTCAAAAACCTCTCGGACTGTTCAGTCACATGTCCGGGTGATTTATTAAAATACCTAAATTCGACAGGTTGGATTTAGAAATACTGACTGCATTCGGTGAGGAAGTGCTTATAACGCGGCACTCTAGTGCTAATTGTGGCTCGTAGTGGACAATAGTCAGCCACGGAAACCTACCAACCAACGCATTCATGCTCAGAGGCAGTGCGTTTTCAAGGGAATCGAAAAAACAGGACTACGTTGCATTAAACAGTACGGAAGCAGAATACATCGCACTTTCAATGGCAACGAAAGAGGCATTATATTTATGCCAACTGATGAGTGAGGTTAACGAGGAAACATCGAAATCAATGGAGATTAGCTGTGACAATATTAGTGTTCAACAGCTGGCTAAGAATGCAGTGTACCACAATCGCAACAAGCACATCGACATAAAGTACCACTTCATCTGGGATGCAGTAAAGTAGAATCAAATAACACTGAATTATGTACCAACCAATGAGATGCCTGCTGATATTTTTACAATAATTTTACCTAAGAAAAAGCATATAAAGTTTGTTATGATGTTAGGCTTATCGTAAAGATATATATTTGTAAATGGTGCATTTACGTTGGAGGAAGAGTGTTGAAAATCTCAAAAGATGGCAATGTACATACATCATCATAGGATGGCAACGCCTTAAGCGTGTCATTCTCTTTCTTACAAAACAGTCTTTGTACACATACTCAAAGAGTAACAACTGTGCATAATAATAAAGAAGAATTATTCCCAGCAGACTAAAAAAAAGTTTTTCTAATAAGAATAACTTTAATTTTACTATTTCGCGCCAAAAATCCGCCATTTTTAAGACGAATATAACGATACCACAACGGTCGAAATCCATCCAGACAATTGGAAGATACGAGGTAATAAAGAAATTTACAAACTTACAAGATACACCCGAAAAACATAAACCTTCTTGACAGTCGGGTAAAAAGAGATAGGAAACACAGAAAACTACATGTTTTTTCCTTTGTCTGATAAAACAATAGTACATTGTTTCTTATGCAGTATACCAAGCAAAGAATACAAAATGTAACACCCACCGAAAGCAGCGTTGCTGTCGATAATTGTAAAATCGCAACCCATAAGTCAAAACAAAAAGACAATACAAAACAGAAAAAAATGTCTCGTTGCCGATAGCTGACCTTTCGTCTGTTGCATACAAAATTTTAACACACAGCAAATGAAATAAAAAGACGGAACGCTTCTTTTCTGTTTCATCGAAAATAAATTTATTACTGAACATTTTAAGTAAAGGGTGTTTTTTTTAGAGAAAAATATTTTTAATATCAATTACTCTGGTTTTATTGAATAGATAATTTTATGACATTAATGTTTATTGGCCGCCACGGCTGGCGAGTTATATTATCATATTATGTCTCTGTATCGTTCACCGTTCGCGGTAGCATTCTGGCCATCATCATCATTTGAAGACATATGGACCAATGACTCCGCCGGCGCACCAAACAATAATTTTCTGTAAATGTTATGGTGTTTCCAAAAATGAGCTTCACCGCAGAAAAAATTTTGAATGGAAAATCAATTGTGTGTGGCGTGCAGTAAAAAAGGAAGAAGAAGACACCTGTCAATCAAAAAAACGAAGATATTATCAAAATGATGCCAACTTACATGGAAAATTGCCAAACACTGCTACGAGTGACCTTTCGAAAAAACCGAATCTAAGCATATCAATTTGAGATTAAAATCCTTCAATCGGATAACATCTACAAAAACAACCCATCAATTTTGCCATTTTCCCTGTTGTTGTTGTCAAATGGGACTCGAATCAATAGTCGCATCTTCATAGATTCGAATCTTAGCGCACTGTAAACCCACTATTAAAAGCTTTAAAGATCCTTTTTTAAAATCTTCCATAAAGTGGATGGACACAACCCCATTCGCTGAGAACGGCGACGAATTGATTGATTTTTTTTTTTTTTTTTTTATGCGAAACAAGGAGGAGAAAATCTTCAAAAAGATATTCATGACCCGTGCCACGAGTTATGTCGGATTTCTATCGACTAAAAGGCCCCCTATCGCATCGAAACCCTTTAATCCCTACGGAACTACCAAAGCATTACTTCGTAGGGAGGGGAAAAATCGCCCTTATCTGGGCGTCATTAAACCCTCGTACATTCGAGCCTCACGAATGATGGTCGCAGTACAGATACTGCCTGAAGCACCCGTGACCAGTAGCGAATTGGGTAAATTCGAAACTAACGCATCCGCCGCTCCTCTTTAGCCAATCTGCTATATTGGGGATAAGGTGATGAATCCTTCGTGGTTCTGCACTGCTCCACCTGTGCTGCCATATGTTTAGGTACCTGCTTCTGATTTCCAATCGGCTATTCCTATGGGAAGTTACTCGGGCAAGGTATATATCCCTTGCAGCCAGGGCTTCCAAATCAATCGGAAGTCTACCTGCAAGTACGCCCGCCGCATCATCTGCAACTGTCCAAGAGGCTCTACAGATCCTCAGGTGCGCAACTCTGTGTGCACTCTTTATTCCTCGCAAGTATGACCTAGTTGCGAGAGCCCCATCCCAAATCGGAGCCGCATAAAGCAGTACAGATTTACTCATCGAACCTAGTAAAACCCGTATTTGCTGTCTGGGTCCACCTAGGTTTGGGAGAATCCTTGCCAACTTTTGTGTTGTGGCAGCTGCTTTTTTGGCTGACTCGATTAGATGGTACTTTTAACACAGACGGTGGTCCAGAAGTACTCCCATGTACTTGATATAAGGCCTCGATTCTATGATGTGGTTCTCGATCCTCACTGACAGTTTTTTAACCTTTTTCCTGGAGCTTATGAGTACCAGGTCGGTTTTATGCTCCGCCAAGCATAGATGGTTCTGCCGAAGCAAAAGTCTCTCGCATTTGATGCGACCTCACTTACCGTCTTTGCTACTACGACGATAGCATACCCAACTATCTCCACACCACTGGGTTTAGTAATCCGCAGGATGCCATCGTACATGGCATTCCACAGTAGTGGGCCCAGTACGGAACCTTGTGGGACACCAACAGTTATGTGATATCTTAGTGCCTTCTTCTGTATCACAAATAAGTGTTCTGTCACTGAAATAAGACAGTATCATCTGAATCAGGTAGCTGGCTATCTCCAGTGAAGCTAGCGGATTAACAATACAGCTGTAATCTGCAGAGTTGAGTGCAGTTTTCACATCGAGTGTGACAACTGCACAACACTTTTTGCTGCCGCCTAGCCACCTTGTGCCATATAGGGCCACCTTGGCAATGTCACAGACCTTCTGAATTGCTCCCACTGTGTCTCTGTTTGGTCTGAAGCCAAATTGCAGTTCGGCCAGTCCATTTGCCGCCTCAGTGTACTGCTGGAGTCTAGTACAGATAATCCTTTCTAGGATCTTCCCAGTAGTATTTAGTAGACACAGGGGCCTGTAAGAAGATGGCTGATCAGGGGGTAGGCTCCCTTTCGTGATGAGACCCAACCATTGGTTCTTCCAGCATTTGGTAAAATGACCTTCTTTTAAGCATCATGGCTCTTTTGAGAACAACATTAGGGATGCCATCCAAACCTGGCGACTTGTTCACCTTAGCCCTTTTTGATGCAGTTCTAGTTTCGACCTGCTGACGAGGGGTATATCTTCCTCTGCAACCACAAGAGGTCTGAGTATCCTCAACAATCCCCTTGTCAGGAAGATGCTGGCAACTATTTTGTCCATAAGAGCAACGGAAGAAGGGATGTTAGACAGGCCCTTGTATCTGCGCATTATAATTTTATAAGCACTACCCCAGGGATTATGATCCACTTACCCTAGCAGTCTGCGAAGGGCATCCTGCTTGCTGTTACAAATCTCTTTACTGAGTTGAGACTTCTTTTGCCTGAATTCGTCGTGGAGTAGAAGCGTTTCTTCTTCTGCTGCGTTGGAATCTTCTACGAAGATGGAGGCACTGCAAGCGGAGTTCTGCAATCTCATCCGACCACCAGAAATTGGGTTTCCTGCCATTGCTTCTTGCTTTCCTAGGCATGGAAGCATCACATATCCTTGATAGGCCTTGCAGAAGTCCCCGGGATCGCTGACTTGCACTACCAGTCGCCATCTCTAACTGGGAGATGAACAGGTCCAAGGTTTCTTTGTCCATCTTCCAAGTCTTCCAGGCGACGCTCACCCTTTCCGCATTCTTGGCATTGTGAACCGAACCGGCGGGGTAATGCAAAACTGTATTGCAAGGTGGTCACTATGGGTATAGGCACTTGCCACTTCCCATTTGATCACAATCGCAATCGAGGTACTACCGAATGTAAGGTCGATTGCCGAGCTACCTCTTCCGTTGTCAAATGTGATGGCATTATTTCGGTTGAGTAGGACCACGTATAGAGAAGCAAAGGCCTCTATTAATGCTTGTCCACGTCTATTGGTATTATTGCAACCCCATTCCACTGCCCAAGCATTAAAATCTCCACCAATTATGAGTGGGGACTTATCTCTCGCAGCACTAACTAAATTGTCAAGAAAGGCCTCAAAGGAATCCTGGGAAGCGTTAGGGGATGCATAGCAACTTGAAAAGTGGATACCACGTATTTTAGCAAAGGTGAAGCCATTATGCAAGCAAGGATCTCTCTGTTCGAAGGCAGTATCGGCTTGGATCCAAATAGCCGCTTTCCCACCGGCATCCTGCGTCTATATGCTAGCATTGTCCTTTGACCTATAGAACTCACTAACAAGTAGGACATCTGCCCTCATATCTATGGCTGTTTGAGAGAGGAGATCCTGAGCCGCACTGCATGGGTTTAGATTAAGTTGGAGGCACTTAATCATGCTTTAGCTTTTAGATCCCGCAAGGCCTTCTTAAAAGCTTCACACTTATAACTCCCAGACATATGTGAGTTATTTCCAACCGAGCAGAGAACGCATATAGCTTTCTCCTGGCAGGTCTTTGCGCTGTGTCCTTCTGCTCCGCACCTAAGGCATAGCTTTGAACGGTCGACACTGCTTTTACATGCTCTTGCCATGTGACCGTACTCTAAACACTTGAAGCACCTTGTAGTGCTTATGTTCTGCCTCAAGCGACATCGAACCCAACCCACTTTAAAAGATCCCGCTTTTAGCAGGGATTCCGCATAGTTCACAGGTAGGCTTATTGTTGCTGTCTTTGTGCAATCCCTTGCAAGCCTCAGTGCCTTAATGATAACACAGGTGGCCTGAATGAGAGGGAATTGATGGCCGCTATCAAGTCCTCAGCTTCTGTGACTTCATCAAGATCCCGGCAGTCAAGAACTGCTAGTTGGGAGAGAGCTCTCACCGTTGCACAACTCTGCAGTGCTTCCTTCATCTCATCCTTTAGGGTTTCCATCATTGTACTACCCTTCTTGGAGAGTTGAAGTAGGATTTCACCCTTAGCAGTCCTGCCTATCCTGCTAACGCTGTCACCAACCTTTTGAAGCTCAGGTTTCCCTTTTACTTCCTTGAGGATGTCCGCGTTAGATAATTCCGATGCTTTAGAGATAATTAAAGCATCGGGACATGTTCGGCGAGGCTTCACTTCTCCTTTTTTAGGAGGCTGCTTAGAAGGAACCTCGCTACCTGTTTTGAGTCGTGTCTACTGCGTACCTCTTTCCCGGTTCTTTCGATTTGTTGCCACTTGTCATTTATTCTCCTTTGGCTTTGAGAGCTCTACCGGACGTTCTTGGGAATTACTGCTGCTATATGAGTGAATGTGGTTGGTAATCATAATTGAATCTATCGGTCACTTAATTGGCCCTTTTTGGGCAGAGTAACAAGTCAGTTACTCGTGAAAAAGGTTCCGCCACTTTTCCGATCGACGACACGCTCATTTATGAAGCCCTTTTGGCAGAATAACAATAAAAAATATTACTCATGAAAAGGGTTCAAAATACTTATACACTGTTGACTGATCGTGTATGGGGTGCCTTTTTTTACTGATTATGTATGGGGCCCGTGGTGGTATTTCTCGTGTATGGGGCCCTTATATTTTGTGCTATCAGCTGTTTGCTCTTTCTTGCAATTGAGTGCAATTGCAATTTAAGCAATTTATCAAATTAACAAAAATGAACAGAGAAAAGACAGCCAGCCATTATCGTTACAACACACCTCCATGTCACCAAGTGCACTAGGCACCAGCAGGTAAGTGTCTCATCTTATTTTATTTCCCTTCGGTCACAACACTCACTATATGCATTTTTTCAGACTCGCAGTCGGAGCACACACAAATAACCAACCATCACCCACGACACCACACATATATTGATTGATATGGATCTTCGTCAATGCTTTGCTGTACAGCGGCTACAGCTTGTTCGGTACACACTGTTCGGCTGACCTAAGTGCAATCCGTTTCGGTCGTCTTATAAACGGGGTAAATGATTGGTTCTACCGACGTTTTTCTTCGTTCTCTTTTGCCTTTTTCGTGTGTTTGTTCATTTCGTGCGAATGCATGAGAAATGAAAAATATAGCGCAGAATGTGAAGAAATTTACTTTGCGACCGAAGTACACAAGTTCACAGAGAAACAGAAAAAAAAAGAGAAATGCACAATAATTTTTTGTACGACATACTGTTCTGTGTATATTGAAGCCAAAAACAAAAAAGAGGAATCAGTTATCAGTTACACGTATCGTGTAAATCCCGTATTACAATGTGTTCAAACAGCGAGTTTTGATTGTGCGAGTTCTGGTTATCCGTTTACTGTCACCGATTTCAGAGTTGTGAGTTCTGAGGAGCTGTTTGGAGACGAAGCTCTTTTATGCGCATTGTGGGATGAGTGAAAGTTTCAAAAATTACGCTCAAAATAGAATCGTTAGACGTCAGATTCTTTAATATTTGTTTATTCATTTATTATACTTTTTCTTTTTTTTTTAAATCATTTATTAATAATAATATTATATCACCTGCATACTTGGTATGATGGAATACTTACGATTAGCTACTACACTGTCAAACTTGGTCTGCATACTTCAGTATACAAAAATTTGAAGGGAAAACATTGCAATGAAGCTTCAACTTTTGCAAACGCGGCCATACTTTTTCACTAGTTTTCCAACGATGTATACATATATACTCATCAGCATCCACAATCGAAGTGAATTTTTATTTAAGGTATAACAGACTTGCTTTTACATGAGTATGTTGGTATGCGACAAACATCAAAAAATTTTGAAAACCATCAGACTTATCTGACATACCCCCTATACTTGTTATTACATGATGATTTTGGTATGGCATCATGCCAAGTCTGCAGGCATGTATCATCGTTTACTATCGCTTTATTCATGAGGAAAGTGACTGTGCGATGTAAAATATATTGCACTACACTAGCCAACACTAAACAGTTGTTGTTTTGTTAGACCGCTTTTACATTGTCCAACTTTGCGGCAGAATTCACTCATCGGACTTTTGCTTGTAGGCAAGCGCGCGCGGGGGTAGGCTATGCAGCCGTGTTCGATGTACCGCAGACAAAAATTTCGCTGCCTTTTTTTTTTTTCGTTGTTTTCTTTTCATTTAGCGTTCGTAGAGTGAGGATGCATGCGAATGCATGAGAAATGAAAAATAGGTTATAACTATAATCTTAGTTCTATTTAATAAAAATCACTCTCATCCATGTTCAGAATTAATTTCACACAATCTATAATTTCATTTGCCTTTTCAAAACTCATTTTAAATCTAAATAAAATGCATATACAAACAAAAATGTAAATAAAGTGTGTTGCGATGAAACATACTCCAGCATACGAAAATAAAAATGAACGAAAGTCTGACAATGTATAAGCAAGCCAGACACAACCATCAGACAACAAAGAAGAATCGACGATAAGTTCGAACACCGAGTTGGATAATGTAAACCACGACTTAAAGGTTTTTATTATTTGGTTTTTATTTCATGTTAAATATTGCACAAAAATGAACAACGACGCCAAGGAATGTAAAGAGTACTTCCTCGAAGCCAATTCAGAGCTTCGTTTTGAGATTGAACAAAAAGATACAAAAGTTTTCGTCACAGTAAGTGAATGAAATGTACTTTAATGAATAATTATCTGATAATCTGTTTACATTATTAAATATACAGCTTTATAGTGGATTCGCAGAGCTATTCGGAACTGAATTAGTTAAAAAAAAGAAGTACGAATTTGGTGTTGGGGCTAAAGTTGCCATATTTACATACCATGGATGCGTCTTGCATGCCTCTGGCAAAATGGACGTTTGCTACATATCGAAGGAGACTCCAATGGTACAGTATATCAATTGTCATGCGGCACTTGAACAGATGCGCAATGAGGCTGAAAAACGTGACGAACGCGGACCTGTTGCAATGATTGTAGGGCCCATGGATGTGGGTAAGAGTTCGTTATGTCGCATTCTTCTAAATTATGCTGTACGAATGTCTCGACGCCCGCTTTATGCGGATATTGATGTGGGTCAAGGTGTCATCGCTGTACCGGGTACTATTGCAACTTTACTAATAGAAAGACCTGCATGTATTGAAGAAGGGTTTTCACAAACTGCACCCTTAGTTTATCATTATGGTCATAAGTCGCCAAGTGGTAATGGTGTTCTATATAAGGCAATAATATCAAAGATGGCTGAAATGACACTTCAATCATTGAACGTTAATAAACGCAGTAAGTACAATATTATATTCTTACATACATACGTATTACGTTGTATATACTTATTTACTTTTTAAAAAAAGAGTTAGCCAGAATCTCACGGAACACTTAATGTTTCAGGAAACAATTAAAAATATTACATGCGAAAAAAAACTTAGTTGAATTATTAAATTAAGAAATTTTGTTTCGTTTCGTAAGACCCCTAAAACAACTGGTGTAACAAACAAACAAGACCGTATTGTTTTAAGAGTGTTTTATTAATGCAATCTTTTGCTCAGCGCTGCAGACGCTTGAGCTAATAGCCTAATACACTGTGTCTATATCGCTGATTAGACAAAACCGTCTACACTGTGTCTCTGTGTCTAAAAAAACAGCTGTTTCTTGTTTTGGTTGTACACAATTAGAACGTTGTGGCAAAGTCGAGAAATTAAAATTGAAAATTTGTGAAAAGTTCATGATTTAGAACAAAATACAGTGTATGCACATAGTTCTGGCCGTTCCCTTTTTTATTCTTGCTACCTATTATACTGAAATAAATAAATACAATTATTTGCTTCTATCATCAGCAGTTTTCTCACCTAAAAAGTGGGCAACAATGACGAAGATTGGAAATAATGGCCAACACTTTCTAACAGTGCTGCAAGACAGACCATTCTAAAAGTTGTGTCTATGTTCTGTTAGGTGTCTATTAGCCTATCCACAGTGAGTACAAAGTAGAGAGTTCTGGTGAAAAATACATGATTAAGAACATTTTGCAATATATGCAAATAGTTCTTGCAATTCCCTTTTTCATTCCTGATACTTATCTTATTAAAATAATAAAAAAAAATTTAACAATTTGAATTTTACTTAAAAATGTTTTGTGGCATCATCAGCTGTTCATTGATCTCGTGACAAAAAAGGCAGCGCTATTTTAGAGTGACGAGCCTTAAAACTGGGCTAAAGTTGGGTTCATCGAGAACACAACCAGAATTCTGTGCTCTGACTGCTACAACAACAACAACTTTCGTTCGTTTTCCCTGTTGTTGTTTTCGTCAGAACACAGAGTTCTGCTTGTGTTCTCAGAACCCAACTTTTTACTCAGTGTGGAATGGCTATATGATAGAAACAACTCAGACTCGTGTCTAATTCTACAACAACAACCCTACAATTTCGTCATTTTCCTTGTGGTTGTTGTAGAATTAGACACGAGTCTATGGTTGCGTAAATTAGTCACAGATTTTGACTCACTATACATAGGCTATAATAGAAAAAGATTTAAAAGGCTGGCCTCAAAAAGTAGCCGGAAAGAGTGGTCGAGTGCACCTGCACCACGTTCCATCTTTGACCCATCCGTAAAGATTGAAATGTCATAGTCACTCTGAAAACTGTTTTCTTTCCATTACATCCTGGTAGGAAGTTTTACCTTGAAGTTGCTCTCAAAGCTATTATGCGCCATTATATAATTAGGGTGTTTGCAGCTCCAGTGTATACTATACGTTGTTTAAACTATATACTCGCCAAAACACGTTTGAGACAATGGGGAGATAATATAGCAGTACGTTCAGTGCTGCCGTGGGACACGTGCGCATGGCTCCTGTGATTCCTACACATGCTGACCTCTGCACACCGCTTAGTTTGTGAACTATATAGCTCTTTCCTAGAGCTGGCCACCAAACAATTGCACCGTATGTAGGTATTGGACGTACTATCGCTGTGTACATCCATGCTGTTATGTTAGGGCGTAGGTCCCATCTCTTCCAATTGATTTTTGCGTCCAGCATAACTCCCAGTTATTTGGCCTTATCAGAAAGATGAAGCTGTTGTCCATTCAGAAGAGGAAGGGGGAAAGACGGTGTAATAACTCAGTTTATTTCATTTACAATTAACCAACGTGTTATCAACTTAACTATATGAATTGATTTTATTTCGTATATTAACTTAATAACGAAACAATATAATTTCACCATTACCAAAACCAAACAATACAATTTCAAACTTGATTCTCTGTCCACTGCTGCCACTCTACATCTATCCTCTACTCGCTCAACGTCAGTTACTCGTTGACTTGATCGACAGCACCGCCAGATCTCCACAGCCGGTATTTTAGTTTTCGTTGTGAAAAGCATCAGTTCCGTCATGCTCGGGTTAACGTTTACTTCAAACTCGAACATTAACAATAAATAAACAGATATTAATTCAAGCCCAAACACATACATTCAACTCATGGTGTAAGGAATAGAGGTGGCGCCAATAGTTTACAGTTATGTGTCGTTCTCAATTTCTGACGTCATTCGCATATCAGTGTATAGAACGCTGAAATAATGCATTTAGTGTTGAGAATGATTTGAAAATGCATTGAAAATTAAAGAATTTGAAGGATATCAGTGTATAGAACGCTGAAATAATGCATTTAGTGTTGAACGTAATTTCAAAACGCATTGAAAATTAAAGAATTTGAAGAATTTTCATAGCACTGCTTCTTCAACTATCAGTTCATTTTCAATTTATGTTCAACACTAAATGCATTTTTTCAGCGTTCTATACACTGATATGCGAATGACGTCAACAATTGAGAGTGAGCAAATTTCAAGAGAGTAAAAGGCCCTAGTGGCGGTACCTTGTATTATTGTACCATGCATTTAACTCATGGTGTAAGAAATAGAGGTGGCGCCATTAGTTTACAGTTATGTGTCGTTCTCAATTTTTGACGTCATTCCCATATCAGTGTATAGAACGCTGAAATAATGCATTTAGTGTTGAACGTAATTTCAAAATGCAATGAAAATTGAAGAATTTGAAGAATTTTCATAGCACTGCTTCTTCAACTATCAATTCATTTTCAATTTATGTTCAACACTAAATGCACTTTTTCAGCGTTCTATACACTGATATGCGAATGACGTCAACAATTGAGAGTGAGTAAATTTCAAGAGAGTAAAAGGCCCTAGTGGCGGTACCTTGTATTATTGTACCATGCATTCAACTATTGTTGTTTCGAATGAACGGTATGACCGCTTTTACATTGTCCAACTTTGCGGCAGAATTCACTCATCGAACTTTTGCTTGTAGGCAAGCGCGCGCGGGGGTAGGCTATGCAGCCGTGTTCGATGTACCGCAAACAAAAATTTCGCTTCCTTTTTTTTCGTTGGTTTCTTTTCACCTCGTTTGTGTGTTTGTTCATTTCATTTAGCGTTCGTAGAGTGAGGATGCATGCGAATGCATGAGAAATGAAAAATATAGCGCGGAATGTGAACAAATTTGCTGTGCTCTGTCGTTATTGCTTATAAATTCAACTAGGTTATAATTTATAACTATAATAAGATTATAGATTATTATATTATTATTATTATTATTATATGAAATTATCGCGCAATTACAAATTACGTGTAACTTATATCTAAAGCTATAGCAACTAAGGGCCTTAAGCTTACTTATAACTAGATATTGTTTTGTTTTAATTAGATAACTAGATAATTAATTAACTTATATCAAAATACTTATTTTATGTTTGTATGGACTATTATTTACAGTTGTTTACAGGTAATTAAAACGTTTAAAGCAAATGGTAGAGGTTGACTGATTTAAAAAAGCTATAGTTTGGGTCATGTTGTTGTGTGAAGATATTTGGTCAATGGTAAGGTTGTTTGGTAGGTATTTGGATCTATGTGACTGGAGGACGGGCCAAGCAGTGAGGATGTGGGAGAGAGTTCGCCTTGGCGAAGTCGAGTGATAGAATGGACACATGATTTTCTTGAAAGGGCGGCTGTGATCTGATAATCTAGTGTAGCTAGAGGGTCAGACACCGATTTCCCCTTCTGAAAACTCATCTGCCGCTTGTCCAGTAGCTTGCTGTTTGTAGCCATAACCATAAACGGTTTGCGACAATTTTGTCTTTAGAAATGCATATATTAAGGGATATGGATCGGTAGGAGTAAATCGAAGTTTTGTCAGAGTTCGGTTTGAGAATGGGGATAATATTGCTGACTTTAAATTGTTGGGAGATGTAGCTATTTAAAATGGAGTTAAAATGGTTAAGTAAACGGGTTGTTAGGTTTGGGGATAAATTTCTTAGCATGGGGTAGCTTATGCGGTCCGATCCTGGTGTTTTCCCATTTAGTTTGTTTAGGGTGGATTTTTGCTCTAACAAAGTAATGTCTTTTTCCAGAAACATTGCTTGAGAGGATTGGGTGTATGACATTGTGTGGTTTGTAGTGTGTTTGTGATGTCTGAAGCTTGGATGAAAGTTGCTGTCTTGTGCAGAATTTGACCAATGATTGCAGAGTGTTTCGGCTATATCGGATTTGTTAAGAATTGGTTTAGTTGGGTTGATTGGGTTTTAAGACAGTGGATGTCGCAGCGTGTTTTTAGACCGCAAAGACGGTTTATATTGGACCAAATTTTGGGGATGGGGGTATTAGGATTTTTTTCGGAAGTGAATCGGTATAACGAAGCTCTTTTTCTTATTTTAATTTCGCGTTTTAAGAGAGCATTTGCTCTTTTGTAGGAGAGGATGTTAGAGGAGTTGATCTTCCTATTGAGAATTAACCATGCAGAGTTCTTTTTTCTTTCAACTGTTGGAGGGTAGGGTCCCACCAAGTTACTTTCTTGCTGTGGGGTATTTGTTGGGATTGTGGGATGGCTTGGCTCGCGCTTTTTAGAATTATTTTTGTGATATTTGCTGTTTCTTGATTGATGTTGTCACTAGGGGGACTTTCGTTGTTAAATTTTTCAAATAATTTTTCGAAAAGTGGCTAACTAGCTTTGGTAATGATGAACTTGGGTCTATGAAGTAAGGGTTTTGTTGTGTTTAGGTCGAATAGGGATATGTGAATTGGGAAGTGATCACTACCTGAGAGGTAGTTGTCTATGCTCCAATTGGATTGTATTGCCAACAGGGGTGATGCAAGCGACAAATCTATGTAAGTGAACGTGTGTGGAGAAGTGGGTGGTTAGTGATGATTGATTTATAAATTTGAATATAAGGTTACCTCTGGCTTTGTTGGTTTGTGATTCCCAACTATTGTGCCAGCTATTAAAGTCCCCTGTTATAAGAATTGGTTGTTTGAAATTATTAAACATGTTGAAGGTTTTAGATGTTGAAGGGTTTGTTGGGAGGGATGTATGAAGATATAATGATGAATTTTATCTTGGAGTGAATGGTAACAGCAACGAAGTCAAAATCGCAGTTAAGTTGTGTTTCTTGTTGTATGGAGTTGTGGATCACTAAAGGCACACCTCCAAGTGGACTAGTAGAAGTGTTTTTGTGGTAAAGTGTGTAGTTTATAGGGGTAGGAATGTTATAGGAATGGCGGAGATGGGTTTATTGTAAAGAAATTACTTTAGGGTTATGGGTTTTAATGAGGATTTGCAACTGATTGTAGTTATTAACGTATCCGTTAAGGTTCCATTGAAGTATTTTTAACATTATGTTAGGATGAGTAGGGTATTATTTGTGGATGTGAAGTTAGTTAGTAGGATGCAGTTGCTTATGTATGAATTATGCAGCCCATCTCGGATGACTAAGAATCAACGGAGGGGGGCCATGAATGTGAAAGTTGCGGCGCCCCGACTCCCGCGACCCCAGGGGACACGTCCTTTCCGGAGGTGTAGTATCCCCGAGGAGGCCGACGATGTCGCGGGCGCCACAGTATTGTTGGTTAATTAGTGTTACAAAGTGTTAGTGTCATGTGTGGAGTTGTTTTTCTTGAGTGAGCGTTTAGGTTCGATTTTATCTTTTGATTTAAGTTGTGAGTCAATTCTTGGGTTGTCTTTATTTAATATTCTTACTTTTAAGTCTAGCTTGGATTCCTGGGATAGGCGATTGTTGTCGCCTTCTAAGGTGATCTCCAAGTCCGAGTTAGTGATGTCTTCGTATGATGTTACCTTTCTTTTCTGTGTTTGCAGCTTGTTGGTGTAGGATTGTGTGTTAGGCTTTGACTCTTGGGTAGCTTTGGCGACATCGGTTGAGCTGATTGTGTGTGTGTGAGTTTTTAATGAGCTGGTATCGGCTTAATTGAGCTGCTTAGCGTCTTCCGGCGGTTGTTTGGATAGCACTTTTGAGTACTGCATATGTTGGTGGATATTACGGCTGTGGTAAATTTCAAGAGCTTTTTTGTGATCTACTTTTTGTATTCTTTTGATAGTAGTGAGTTCTTGTTGTTTTAGGAATGCTGGGCATTTTTTGGCCATCGGGCTGTGTTTGTTGTCATTCTATTCACGGGAGTGAATAGTATTATAAGTTTGTCATGAAGATTGTTACACACAGAAGGAGACATCGCAGACCACATAAAGTATATATATTTGTAATCAGCTCGATGAGACGAGTTGATTAAGCCATGTCCGTCTGCCCGTCTGTATGCATGCAAAATAGGTGGCGTACCTCCCATACATACCCCCTTTTTAATTAATGTTCTTATTAGAAAAAGTTTTTTGTTTTTTGATAAATCAAACTATAGGTTTCTGATCCATATCCACTAACTGTAAATTTCATGATCCTAGCGTTACCAGGAGGGGTACTTCCCATATAAAAACCCAAATTAAATGACAAACTTATAAAGAATAAAAGTACAATAAAATTGACACTCAAACTGATGTTATGCTTTCTGGTTCTTTATATAAATTTTTGTTTAAGATTTTTAATAACATAAACAACATTAGTAGTAGAGTTATAACGTAAACAAACTCTATGTGAACGTAAGAAAGAAAAAACTGGCTGTATCTCAAACACAAGACGTTGTACGAAAAAACTAAGGCCAGATTCGAAATCTGCGACCTCAAATTAGAAGATATCCACTAAAATAGTTCATGTGACAAAAATGTTGTTGATCAGTGTAAATTGCCTTAAACTGTTATTACGTTGTTCTTACTCTTTGCCTACTTTTAATGGCATATTATGTTTAATGTCTTTGTATAACAATAAACAAATAAAAAAAGGATAACGGATGCCACAAAGCTCGATGAACGGTAAATTTTCATTTTTCTTTGACTGCTGTTCTAATGTAATGTCATGTAGCTGAAACATTATTTGTTATCGCGATCGCTCTAAGCAAATGTCTTAAATTAATAATAATTTATCGTTAATTTGTTGCCTTTATTTAAAAAAACTTTTTTCTTTATTTCCTTCCAAAATAATTTTTATTCGCCATAGTTAGTGCATACATATTTTACAAAAATAGTAGCTCATTTAAATTAATGTTCTTAAGAAAAAGTTCTTTGATTTTTGACTTATCGATCTAATTTGATCCATATTCATCAACCATGTAAATTATATGATCCTAGGGTTACCAGGAGGGATACCTCCCATACAAACCCAAATTAAATGACAAACTTATAAAGAGTAAAATTACTATAAAGTGACACTCAAACTGTGCTCAGATTTGATACTCAAACTGTGGTCTTTGTTGATACTCAAATTGTGTTCTTAAACTGTAACACAGAATATAGTGATGCTTAGAGAAAGGAAGGTTGGATGCAACCTGGACGAGCGTGAAGAGTATTACATCTTTGGCATAGCCAATGATAGCCTTCTTTCTGGTTTTAAATGTTTTTAATAAAATAAGCATCAGCAATGAAAAAGGGAGCTGCAAGAACTATTTATATATATTGCAAAAAGTTCTAAATCATGTATTTTTCACAAATTTATAGTTTTAATTTAGCCAATGTGCTCGCAAAGTTTCAAGTGTGTGTATAACCGAAAAAAAAACCAGCTGTTCAGGTTTCAAAAAATCCAGTGTAAACGCCAAAACCGAATTATCGTGTTTCAGTCCAACGGCTCATAAGATTTTTGTTGTCTCTATCGCTCTAATGCATAACGTTGTTGTTCTCATTTGTTTTTCCAGTCAGCAAATTTTTTATTTAAACGTTCATGAACGCCTTAAAATTAATATCGAGCACTAAGCGCGAAAAAAACTTAAGCGAAATTTGTTTAATGCAATGTATATGTGATGTGCGTTAGAACACAACTATGCGGACACAATCTGCCGTCCACTCTTATCCAATTTCCATCCGTCGATAAAATTCACAAAATAACCTCCTTCATTGATAAATTTCCCATCTCGACTTGCCAGCACGCATACCTCAAGTGCAGATCCACGGAAACGGCTCTACATGAGGTTGTCCGCACGGCAGAGAGGGCGATTTACTATAAACAATATACTCTCGCAGCTTTCTTAGATATAGAGGGTGCATTCAATAATGTTAGTACGCGTGCTATCCAGGATTCTCTAGCTAGGATTGGCGTAGAGGAAGACATTAGGGAATGGATAGTTAACATGCTTAAAACCAGAACAGTGCAGTCAGAGTTAGGAAACTCGACTCTAACCAGATATGTCAGTAGAGGGACACCACAGGGCGGGGTAATCTCTCCACTGCTGTGGCTGTTAGTCATAGATAACATTCTCAAGGTTTTAGAGGAGACAGGGGCAAGGGTAGTCGCCTATGCGGACGACGTTGTGATCATGGTATCAGGGATGTTTCCTAGTGTGATAAGCAACATCATGCAGGGAGCTCTGGGGAGACTGTTAAAATGGGCCACAGGATGTGGTCTAAACGTTAACCCAAGCAAGACGGAACTGATGCTTTTCACAATGAAAACCAAAATACCGACTTTCCCCCTTCCTCTTCTGAATGGACAACAGCTTCATCTTTCCAACAAGGCCAAGTACCTGGGAGTTGTGCTGGACGCAAAACTCAATTGGAAATCCAACATAGAGCTACGGGCTAGGAAAGCCTCTGTGGCCTATTACTCTTGCAGAAGATTGCTTGGTAAGAGATGGGGCCTACGCCCTAAAATAACAGCATGGATGTACACAGCGATAGTGCGTCCGATTCTCATATACGGGGCAATTGTTTGGTGGCCAGCTCTAGGAAAGAGCTACATAGTGCACAAACTTAGCGGGGTGCAGAGGTCGGCATGTGTAGGAATCACAGGAGCCATGCACACGTGCCCTACGGCAGCACTCAATGTGCTGCTATATCTTCTCCCAATCGACCTCCATATCAAAAACATGGTCTGCAACAGCGCGGTAAGGTTAAAAGAAACCGGCTGCTGGGCAGAACGACCATATGGACATAGCAATATACTAGGAGTGGTTAACAATCCTATGTTCAAGAAAACAACAGACTATACAGTGGCGCACAATAGCTTTGAGAGCGACTTCAAGGTAAAATTTCCTACCAGGATGGAATGCAAAGAGAACAACTTTCAGAGTGATTTTGACATTTCAATCTTCACGGATGGATCGAAGATGGAATGCGGTGTAGGAGCAGGGGTGCACTCACCACAAATAAGCTTGGACCACTCTTTCCGGCTACCCGACGAGGCCACAGTCTTTCAGGCGGAGGTCCTTGCCATTAGGGAAGCATGTCGGCTGGCCAAAAATAACGCACCGAAAGGTCGTAAGATAGCTATCTTCGTTGACAGCCAGGCGGCACTCAAAGCACTGCAATCCACCACTGTGAAGTCGAAGCTCGTCAAGGAATGCAGGTCGACGATGAGCGAGCTAAGTCGTCAAGCTGATATCACTCTCATATGGGTTCCCGGCCATAGGAACATAGAGGGGAATGAGAAGGCTGACGAATTGGCTCGTTCTGGTGCTTCTCTTGATTTATCGTTGGCGGAACAGGTCTCGATTCCCCTGGCGGTCGTCAAGAGAAGCAACTTCCTGTTTTTCCGCCAGCTGGCTAACAGACGGTGGAAAGATCTTGAATCTTGCAGAGCGGCACGTGCTACCTGGCCCTATTACAACGAAAATAGGTCTTTTAGACTCATCAACAGAAGACGCTCGGATACCGCAAGGCTCACAGCGGTTTTTACCGGTCACTGGTGTGTAGGTATGCACGCGGAGAGACTGGGTATTCCGTTTAGAAGCCATTGTAGGAGCTGCGGAAACGAAGAGGAAGAGGAGTCACTCACCCACTTTCTATGTCAATGCCCAGCCCTGGCAAAGACTAGAAATAAGTTTCTGGGCAAATATTTCATAGACAATCTCTCGGACTGTTCAGCCACATGTCCGGGTGATTTACTCAAATACCTAAATTCGACAGGTTGGATTTAGTAATACTGATTGCGTTCGGCGAGGAAGTGGTATCAAAACGGCACTCTAGTGCTAATTGTGGCTTGTAGTGGTTTATGCGAGCCAGCCACGGAAACCAACCAACCAACCAACCTCCTTCATCAAATCCTCTAATATTAGTAAATTAATTTATTTCTTGTTATAAGACAGATGAGTCGAAGACCTTGTAGCTAATACTCTCTAATTTAAGTTAGATTATACATACATATATCATAGTAACTATGTATATAACCTAAACCTGTAAATAATAATACAATGTGATGTGCTCAATATCTTTCCACCTTGGAATGCGGACCATAAATCTAAATCAGGGTTCCCATTATCGTACTTATCAAAGTAATGTATATATAGTGAAAAATAAGAACGTAATTTAACGTAATTTTTATATTTTCTCAAATGCTTTATGCCTTAACACTTGTAAACTACCGTTTTGATATAAAATTATACTCTTCACGCAGTTGATTTAGGTACCGCCTGCTATTAAACTTAATGCGGATATTTATCTTAGGCTTTTAGTTCTAATATATACCGTGTATATATGACGCTCATATCGCTTCTGCGAGGTTCGATATAACGAATATCGAATTTTTGCTCATGTTTACATGATCCCATCGACATCAGTTTGATTAAATCGATTTTGGATTGTTGTCATTATGTCGAGTGCCCATATGCATAAAATATAATATGGTTTTCCCAACAGAATAAGTTATTTTTTAAAATCACATTGAATAAAATAATATATAAATGTAAAATACTTATCTTGATTTTTAATAACGTTCTACAATGATTTTTCAGTATATAAATCACAAATTATTAAAAATAGTTAAAATAAAGCAAAAAAGTTCTACCACATGGCAACTCTTATGAAACAACATTCTGAAATATAAGTCGAAATGACAGTACTACGTGTCTACATGACATCGGGAATCGATTTACAAAACCGAAATCGATTCTCATATGCAGGTTTCGTCATATCGATTCGTGCGAATTATGTATATAGTATATTAATAAAAGGAATAAAACACAATTAACTTTGATTTATCATATTGATAAGTCTTATTATAATATTAATAATTTTAAGATTTTGTTTTAAAAAAAAAGTCCGTTGCTCTTGAATGCTTCTACATTCAATTGATGTCTTAAGACTTCTAATTCTTAATATTTTCTTGGCATATGCAAATGCATTTTCTTTTATATTTGTTATTGCTTACTAAGCATAAACGACGTAAGCGAAGGCTGCGCTGACGTTGTTTATGTTCTGAAAGAATTATTGTTTATTTATACGTAAGTATCGCATCAGCATAATTGTTTGAAGTGGGGGTATATCGAGCCTCGCAAAAGCGATATGAGCGTCATATAAACAAGATAATAGTCTGTTAAACCAAAGTAGTGTTATCTTTGTTTATAGTTTATTTAATTTTGTCTTCTATTATCAATCTTGTTTCGGTCTTTTTAGTGCATTGACTTAAATTTATTTTTTGCAATCGGGTTTTTAATTTTTTAATTATTTATTTATTTATTTTAATTTTTATTTTTATTTTTATAAATTGCAATTCACCGCACTCGGAATCAATTAAGAGGTTTATTCTTTTATATTGAATTTTTATTTTTGCATGCATTTAAATGCATCGAAATCAACCTGAGGTGAACAAAGATATGGACTAGCTACAGTAGTTCAGTCCAGCAGCCAATCCTCCGTTGATTGCTGCCTATAGTCCCCAGCAGCTATATGTCAAGTCCCTGGCCGGGCGCCAAATGTTGAATCCAAACTGGGCTTATCCATTTTTCGTGGTCGCTTCCCTCGTTGGAACGCTAAGACTGATCTATTGCGCTTCCTCCTGGAACGTCCAAATTAACATTCATTAATAGAGTCGACTGACTAAAGGGTCTTTT
This sequence comes from Amiota communis, assembly GCA_037043315.1. NCBI lineage: Eukaryota > Metazoa > Arthropoda > Insecta > Diptera > Drosophilidae > Amiota > Amiota communis. The sequence goes on from JBAMAV010000380.1 coordinate 47,142, forward strand.
AGCTATAGTGCTTGACAGTGCTTAAATTCTATTATGAAGTAAAAAATTGAAACAGAGCAAACCTTGAAGTAAAATAACGTGAAATTGAACCAACCAAACCGAGTGCACTAGAATATTTTCCAATATATTTTTTTTTTATTATGTTTTATTTTGCCCCTTTAATTTTTAAATCATTATTACTTTTAATAATAAGAGACTGAAAATACATTCATCCCTGATTTATTAAAAACACCATAAAACAAGCGTTATCATATTCCATAATAATAAGCATTGACATTGGGTTCTACTTCAGTTTTATTCTACTTGATTCGATTCTATAGTTCTAATGCTTGAAAGATCTATTGCTTGTTTATACAGTACTAGCATAGACCGGCGAGATTTGCTGAGGCCTCGTCGTTATGTTAGTGTGCGATTTTTGTAGTCATTGTTAATTTTTTGCTACTAACACAAGCAAGCATGCTTTTGTTTTTCTTCTCAAATGTTTGAAAGTTGTTGTTGTTGTTTGCGAATGTTCTCGTTTCGATAGAGTGACATATAGATTCGCGCCATCCGTACCTTTGAGCTTTTTGTATTGTAACATAATAAACTTACAGTAGAGTTTAAAAATCTACTTCTAACTTGCGAGTTGCAACAAAATGGATAGCATATAAACATTCTTCATGAAGAAATACATGTACATGCCAACTTTCATGCTGATTGGTCAAACGTTGTGAAAAGCCAATCCCCTTGCTTTTTCCCAACATAAATTAATTTCAGCTATATGCTTCGTTAATTCATTGACCCTACGTAAAATTTGTGTACAATTTTTCGTTAGCCGCACATCCACATTCTCTAAAACTGTCCTTCCCAAGATTGCATAAAATCCAATAGCTTCGTCAGCGACAATGTGAAATTCAATGTTCATTGAGATGTTGTCGATCTTCACCGAAACTTAAATACACCTCATTGTCACAAACTTGTTATCCCCTATGCCTGTCAAAAGTAGATTTCCACTCTTCAGGAAATTGATGCGAAGATCAAACATAAATCAGCCCCTGTATCAACAAGACCTTTAAACCTGACTGTAGAATTACTTACCTCTTTCAATTCGATCCCAGATAGAGTGAATAAATTGGTCGGCTTAACCCTTTCCCTATCTTCCTGAACAGTGTTGGTATACTTTTCCTGTTTAACATCCATTTCGCTTTTACAGTTAGTCGCCCGATGGCCTGCTTGTCCGCATCTAAAACATTTGAAGGTTCTTTTAGTACAGGCTTTCCTCATATGTGATGCTAAAAAACCTTTTTTTCTTTAACTGATGCTACACCTTTATCTTGCCCTGTTACTACTCTCTCAAATTTACCATCATACTGATATGTTGATTTATATGAACTACGTGACCTATTATACACCTCTATTTGTATTTTTAGTTCTTTAATAGTCTTGGACTGATATAACATGACCTTATTCGTTTTTGAATCAGGCACCCCTTTACAAAATACTCAACCAAACTTTCTTCATCTATCCAAATTGATCTAGCTATATTCATCAACGCATATAAAAATTCCTGCAAGCTTTCTCCCTTCCTCTGCTACCGCTGACAAAGTTACCTATGCACTGCCGCTGCTGAGACCTTAACCTAAAACTCTTGCTGTAATTCTTTTTTCAATGTACCCCAATCTCTAATATTTCGTTGACTCCTTACAAACCACTTTGCAGCTTCCGCTAAATAACTTTTTAATATAAATAAACAACTGCACTTGATTCCACTGAATCGTTATCGCACATTCCTCTAACTCTTCTATCCACTGATTTACGTCAGGAACATCAGAGCCAGAGAACTGTAAAACACTCACTTCTACATCCTTCAAAATGAACCATGACCTATTTTACGTTCCCTCCACTGAATTATCCGACACTGTTACCCCTACTGGACCATCTAATGCTGTCCCCACCGAATCATTGTCTTCTGTATCGACTTCCTCAACCTCATTAACCACCTAGTGTGTCAACAACCTTTTCTGTAAATCTTGCTTCCTACCCGTCGTCACCAGTTCTAACTCCACCAGTCTACTGCGTAATTCATCCACTCGAAGTGCAAGGATCTGATCCAGCTCCATTTTAAAATTTAATTTAATTGATTTAAATTCACTCAATGAATATATTAGATTCTTATGATTCTACGTTAGTAAAATGATAACTACAATACATATTTCGTGTTACAAATTCAAACAAAATACTTAACCGCCACTCTGTTTCCCACGCCGCTGTCTTTACCTCAGCCTTTGCTGTAACTGGACTGTTACTCACTGCTCGTTGTTGATACTCAGCCGTCGCTCTGCCTCCCACGCCGCTGTCTTTACTTCAGACTTGATAGTGCCTGCTTATCAAAATTTTCAACGCTCACCCACACAGATCAGTCGTCTTTCCTGTGCCACGCCATTATACCGCTGCTTCGTAGACGATTACAACCTCTATGTTGCCCGTGCCACGACACCACCCGTTGCATTTACCGCCATCGTCTACTGTGGTTTACCGTCGACACACAATTGTCACCACTCGGATTCTCCGCTAACGCCGTCGACACACGATTTTATTTAGATTCCAGCTCACACGCGACTTAAACATTTACAATATTTTTGATTTTATCTTATCCCGGTTGAGCCCCCATTTTGTTTTTATAATGTTAATCGTTTTTAATACAGTGTTTGTTTTATAATTTTATTTTGCACTGTTTGTTTAATAACTTAGTGCAATAATGTTTATATATTTACCACTTTTCATTTATGTAATTATATCTATTTGTTTCTATTGTTGAAAATATTAGTTATGCACAATATTGATCTTTTATTTCCTCGCTTAATAAGCCAACTCCTTCCTTTGAGTGTTTAATGACGACTGACTTCTACGCAAACGACCCAGAGTTTTGCACTCGGCACCTCTAAAACCTACACGCAGCTGCATTTGCACACTGCACCACTAACCTTCGTGCGAGTGCAATTGCGCATGACACCACTACTTTAACGGTCGTTTGAAAAGAAAATTTACTAACTCACCCAATAACAAAACCCTAACTAATAGTGGATTTACAGTGGCTCGTATCACGAAGATTCGGTTTTGTGCTTTACAGTGCTATTTTAGCGTCACTAACAGCTGTTTTTTGTTTTGATTATGTGTGGCGCTCAACACAGAATCACATCTACCCCTAAGTAAATAAGTAACGTTTTAAATGTAATGTTCTAAATTATATTTAAGCTTAAAAAAACCCATCTATATATTTAAACGTGACACCTATCAATATAGTTCGTAGATTATTACATTTTTCTAAATGAAGTCAAAAAGCAGTTCCATTTTTTTAACATTCTAAATCTAATTTTTATTGCTTATTTATTGGAAACCTTAAATCGAGAATTGCACTATATAGAGATACCAAAATACTATCGAAAAATAGAAAAAGACAAATTTTATTTAAAGTTATATATATAACTATATATATATAGGTATACATATATTTTTTCAAGGCGTATGAATGTAATGTTCGCGACCGTGGAAATGCCCATATACTAGAAAAGGTAAATTTTAAACTTTTTTTTGTTGCATGAAATATTTTAATGGTTGTTTACTAATTCGTGGTCACTGATTTCGAATCTACCCTCAATTTTTTTTATCAGCTCTAGTTTTCAGATACAGCACTTCTTTCGTTCTTTCCTTCATATGGAATTTGCACTACACTGCAGTCTATGTTATTGAAAATCTTAAACATGAAGTTAATATAAAGAAAGATCAACAAATGCACAACAATTTAAAAATAAATAAAGTATTTAATATTCATAATCTATACTAATATTCAGGGGTGTTGGGGAATCCGATCGTTGTCGGAATCGAATGTGAATCGGACAAAAATTTCGTTTTGGAGTCTTGCATTCCGATTTCATGTTCGAATCGGAATTGGTTCAGTTTTAGGTGCCGAACTTATCGGTTTGTTTGTCGGAAACAATCCGATTAGCTGATTGCGCGCGGATTCATACAATGCAAGTAAATTAAATCGGATATGAATCGGACAAAAATTTCGTTTCGGAGTCTTGCATTCCGATTTCATGTTCGAATCGGAATTGGTTCCGTTGTAGGTGCTGAACTTATCGGTTTGTTTGTCGGAAACAATCCGATTAGCTGATTGCGCGCGGATTCATACAATGCAAGTAAATTATTTGCTAATTAAGCTTAAGGCTTTGATGTTATAGTTTTGTATTTATACTCTTCACGGGAGTTGAATAGTATTATAAGTTTGTCATGAAGTTTGTAAGCCACAGAAGGAGACATCGCAGACCACCTGGGTACCTCCCATACAAATCCAAATTAAAAAGGACAAAACTGTATAGTGCCACTCAAACTGTGCTCACATCTGATACTCAGGTGTTCTTTGTTTATACTTCAAGAGAATATAGTGATGGTAAGAAAGTAAGCATATCTGATATCTGGCATTTGTCGAAGTACGGTTGGATACAACCCGGAGGAGCGTGAAGAGTATTACATATTTGGCATAGCCAATGATAACATTCTTTTTCTGGTTTTTAATTTATTTTACTTTTAAACTGCTCTCATCTTAAATTTTGTAGAACTTAATTCTATCACAACTGACTTTCAACTACCTTTTTATACAGCCAAATATTCTGGAATCATTATCAACACCTGCGGCTGGGTGAAAGGTAGTGGTTATACTCATCTTTTACACACCGCTGAAGTTTATGGTGTTCATGCAATTTTTGTTCTGGATCAGGAACGTTTGTATAATGAGCTTTTGCGCGATGTGCCATCATGGGTGAATATTGTACTCTTACCCAAAAGTGGTGGTGTAGTTGAACGCTCTAAAGAACTGCGTATAGAATCACGAGATTTGCGTATTAAAGAGTATTTCTATGGACATCGTACACCTTTCTATCCATTCTCATTTGAAATTAAATTCAGCGATTTGCGTTTATATAAGATTGGAGCACCACCATTGCCCGATTCTTGTATGCCCATTGGCATGAAGGCAGAAGATAACAAAACAAAATTAGTTGCAGTATATCCGGGACCAACATTGCTGCATCATATACTTAGTGTGAGTTTTGCGGAATCTACAGAGGACGATGTCATTGGTACAAATGTCGCTGGATTTGTATGTGTGTAAGTAATATGACTGACATTTTTAATAGCTAAATAAATAACATATTTGATTAAATCTCAGCACCGATGTCGACATGGGACGTCAAGCCATTATAGTTCTTTCACCGCAGCCACGACCTTTACCACAAAACTCGCTGCTTTTATTTTCCGAATTACAATTTATGGATAGTCATGCATAATAACAAAGATTTATGGCTTCCAAAACTAAATTATAAAAACTGTAAGCTATTTAGCTGAATTATATCTTTTGTGACTGCACTACAACGTCTGGACCGATTTTGATGAATTTGATTTGTGTGTGTTTGAGTGTGTCCGTTGATGGTAAAGATTCACAATTATATCGGGTTGTATATAATTATTATTCAAAAATTATTTTTATATTTTAGCATATGATTTATTTTATGTAGGTTATGTCCTTTTTTTTGTGAAGCACGTACAGTTAAAAGCAGAGTGGAGTTATTGGTTGATGTTGTGCTGTGATGGTGTTGTTTAGTGGTATATGTAGTGCTGTATAGGTGCTATGCTGCCAGATTTCATTTGGCGATTTTATATTCCGTTAGGTGGCGGTTATGGTCGCTACAAGCAAAGACTATCGGGTGTGTGCTAGAATCCGCTTTCGTCTAAATTCCAACCCCATTCCATTTTTGGGTTTACTAGAAACTGTTTTTGACGTTTTTGAAATCGGCTAGTTTTTTACTGACGATTTGGTTAAATTCTCACTTATCTGAAGTTATTAAAGGAAAAAAAGAAGTGGAAAGTAAATAACAGTGAACTTGTTCGAGTGTTTTGGTCAACAAACAATTGAATTAAATGCATATTTTAAATTTGTATGCTTGCCAATCACACGAAACGCAAACAAAAAGCGGTCAGCTATTCATTTTTTTGCGCGCGCCAACGCAAAACAGCTGATAATGGCACATATCATTTTTAAGTTAATTTTTATAGTCTTCACGGGAGTGAATAGTATTATAAGTTTGTCATGAAGTTTGTAACACACTGAAGGAGACAGACAGACCATATATATTTTTGATCACGATGAGACGAGGCCCACTAGGGGCGGTACCTCCCATACAAACCCCCATTTAAATTAATGTTCTTATTAGAAAAAGTTTTTTGTTTTTTTACGTATCGTACTAAAATTTGGACTATATAAGTTTCTGATCCATATTCATCAACCATGTAAAATTAAAATAAAATGCCACTCAAACTTTGCTTAGATTTGATACTCAAACTGTGTTCTTTGTTGATACTCAAATTGTAACAGAGAATATAGTGATGCCAAGAAAGGAAGGTTGGATGCAACCTGGAGGAGCTTGAAAAGTATTACATCTTTGACATAGCCAATGATATCCTTCTTTCTGGTTTGAAATCTGTATCTATATATATGTCGAATCATTCTATTTTTCCGTTTTTTCACATTTGAAGTATGACGCGAGTCGATTGGGTTTGTTGGCGTCCTCTCTTGCTGGTTAATTTCTGATTAATTAGGCTTCTTCTTATTCACCAGAATCTGCCTTTACAAGTCTCTTTCTTACACATGCCAACATCACAAAAGACAAGCGCGACATCAGTCTCAACCATTGTCCCTCACTTATCGGTGTTACACACCACTGAGCCGGTCGCGCAACTCAACACACCTCCAGGTGAACCACTTTCCAATACTAACAGAACACACCCTTCATATTTGAGTTTCAAATTCTCCGACACGGCTATTCTGACACATTACACATCCTCGTGTATGTTAAACTAAATTATAACTATCAACATACCTTTTATAAAAGTGATTTAACATACTACTTTTCGCTTTTTTTCGCTCTTTCTTTCTTTCTTTCAAAATTCCTTTTCTCTTGCTCATTTTCTTTACGATATATTTTACATTTCATTTCAACTTAGTTTCTCACATTTAACATTTTTCATTTCCCTTTATCATTTCATTCTTCTTTACAATTGCCTCAATTTAAACCGTGCCTCTCATTATTCATTTATTCAAAATGTCACTCTTTTCTTGTCTTTCTTGTTAACAACTCAATTTAAATATTCAGTTTCTTCATTACTGTCTGTTACAATTTCTTTAATACAGTCTTTTCCAACTGCTTCCATACAGTCTGTTTCAACTGTTTCCATACAGTCTGTTTCAACTGCTTCCATACTCATATTATTATTTTTCTCAACACAATCGATATCCAGCTCGCTTGGCACCTGGGCATCTGGCAATCTTCTCAAACTTTCATGAGGGTATTTATACTGTCTTTTACTATTCATAGAGTTCAGCGTATATCTGTCTCCTTCCAAAATCTCTGTCACTAAATAATGTCCTTTAAATTTTCGGTCTAACTTCGTTTGATGTCTCTCACTGTTCTTGATCAACACATAGTCTCTACATTATATTTTAGAACCTTTATCCTTATAAAAGCTTAATTTCTCATAAGCTGCTGAATGTCTCATGTTTCTAACAGCTTGGACCCCCACCTCAGAACGATCAATTACACTGTCGTCATCATTATTAGGAATCAAACACAATGGACGCGCTACTTTACCAATAAAAAGTTCTAACGGTGATGAGTTGCTAACACGATTAATTGTACAGTTAAGTGCTAATTGCACTTCTCCTAACGCATCCTGCCACGATCTAGCACTAGTCTCAACTGCAGTTAATAGGTTTTTTAACACACTCATTACTCTTTCAACCTGTCAGTTAGCACCGCTAGCAACCGCAGCTATTAAATGAAGTCGTATTTTCTGAGAAGAACAAAAGTCCACAAATTTTACTCCAGTAAAACTTCTTCCCTGATCAACCACAACACGGGTTGGCACTCCAAATAAGGAAATCGAAGGTTCATTCGCATCAAGCGGAAAAGTATGATACAAAAAAACGTACTTAGTAAAAGCATCAATCTGTACTATTATATACTCCTTACGATCACTCTTGCCACTCAGTTTCCCAGATATGTCTGTATGGACAGTGTGCCAAGGAACACTGACTTTTGGAATCGGGTGTAATTTAACCTGTACTTTTCCAGACGTAGACTTCGACACTCTACAAGTGATACAATCCTCAACAAATTTACGAACATATTTCGCCATTCCAGCAAACCAATAATGATCGTATACCTTATCCAGGGTTTTTTTTCCCACCCAAGATGCATAATCGATTCATGCACCTGATTTATTACGGACGAACGAAAAGATCGGGGTAGAACGGGCAAACAATGAGTTTTAGAGTTTCTTTGAATTTTTCGATACAACACACCCATTCTCAATTCATAAGTACCTGTCAACTCCAAGAAAAGTTCATCGTTATTCAATTTAGTGACTATTTCGACAATATCATTATCTCTCTGCTGTTCCACTAAATAACCAACCTTCTGAAACTTCCGCCAAATTAATTCGCTTTTCAATTTCTTTATTTGATGCTTGTCTCTCCTTAAGAGGAAGGGGATTTCTAGTCAAGAAATCCACGTGTGCGATACGTTTTGATTATGAACCTTCTGCCATGAAGGTAATGCCGAAAATGTTTCACAGCCTTAAAAACGGCAAGTGTTTCCAGTTCGTATGAGGTGTATCTGGACTCGCATGAGCTAGTAGTTTTACTATAATATTCCATAACATTAGGCTTATTCTCAATTATGTGCAAAAGTATGGCCAATGGAACTAGCATCCGTATGCAACTCGATTTGAAGTTTAGGGTCAAAAATGACCAAAACAGGTTTGCTTGTAAGAATATTGATAATCTTCTTTTGAATTTCCTCATGTTCCTGTTGCCATACAAAACTATTTTTTTCAGACGTGAGAAAATATAGAGGCGTCAATGACTGAGAAAATCCAGGAATAAATTGACGGAAATAGGATGCCAATCCAATAAATTGTCGTAAAACACTAACAGATCAAGGCGGTGGCAGTGCAGTCAAAGATTCTATTTTTTTGTGGTTAGGACGTATCTCCCCCGCCTGTACTTCATACCCAAGATACTAAACAGTGGTCCTCAAGAAAAAGCATTTTGCGATGTTGAATAAAAATCCATCCCTTAATAGTGTATCTAACACAATTTGCAACATTTCGTATGCTGTTTCTTTAGTCGAGGCCACAATCTCTATGTCATCCAAAAAATCAATAACGAAGATCCCCCAGAGCTTTCATCACTGCTCTTTGGAACACTGATGGCGCATTTTTTAGCCCAAATGCTTCGCTATTCTATCGAATCTGAATGCACAGGACGCCTTTGTACAGTCTTATTCCGTTAATCAAACGAATGGCCATCGCTCCTGTACCTACTCAGGTTCGGGGAGTGCCCTGTATGAACGATTCAGCATATTTTTTTAACATGGTTATTAACTTCAATTTATCTTCCACATACACATCTGTTTCTAACATATTTAGACAATCGTTTGGTTTAGAAACTACAGAAACATTAATTATTTTAGATTTTATAATCTCAACACCTTCCTTAGATACTATAGCTGAATAGCCACAAGGCAGAATTTCACGGCCTATCACTATACTGTTTTTCATACACTCCTCTAGTACCACATGAAACACTGTCTTCAATTTCCATCAATCATTACATCGCACTCAATTTGAACTGTGCTACCTGTACTACTATTGCCTATGCCTTTCAAAATAGTTACAATATTTCTTATTTTACCCATCAATCTAGGTGTCACACTTTCCTTTATCATTTGCGATCATACACTCTTCGAATGCGGACGTGTCTACGGGTATTTTATAAGTTCATTCGGTCGTCGATTTATCGATTTACAGTTATATTTACACTTCTCTTTTGGAGTGCTATTTGTTTTCTTTTTCTTTCTGTTTGGTCCAACCAAACACTTGACTTTATCTTGATAACAGCACATCGGCTGTGTTTTTGTTTTGTTTTTTTTTGATTATAACTCTTTTGACTATAATTCACTATACTGCTGCTGGCGTCGCTGTGAGTGACGACGATGCCAGTATGGAATCTCCACCAAAAACAAAAGTAGAATGGCAAAAGGCTATTCCAACCAAAGGTAGTTTAAATGGGGAAAAAACTCCTACGTCATGCAAGAAACAGAAGGTTCAAGCCAGTATTGATAGCAATTCTGTGTCAAGTGTACTCGAGGGACGATTTTCTCATACTGAAGAAGGAGAAGTCAAACTAAAAATACCTCACCAGAAGCATCTCCCCGGAACCTCTAAGGAAAACCAATCCTTTTCCACTTCTAGAGCCAATCGCTATGAGCTGCTAGCTGACACAGTGGAGGACCAAGATAACATGGATGATGACGTGTCTGATTCCGATGTGAATACCCTGAAAAAAGTAAAAAAAACTACGGACATCAAACCCCCGGCCATCTTTATCCCTGAAATCACTGATATAAGTGACATGATTGCTGACATATCTAAAGTTATCGGTCAAGACAAACAGTTTGACTATCAAGCAGAGCTAGATGGTCAAGTCAGAGTAATGCTAAATGACAAAGAATCATACGATAAGTTCAAGGTGTATCTTGACTCTTTCAACTTGCGATATCGGACATTCCAACCAAAAGATGAGAGAGCTTATCGTATAGTTGTCAAAGGATTGCATTTCTCAACTTCCACCACTGAAATCTCTGACGCCCTGCGTGAATTGGATCATATCACAAGGGACATTAAAAATGCGGTTTTTAAGATTAACCGTCTCTGCAGATGTATAGTAAGTGTTGAGCCTCCTAAGAAATTTGATGATCTTATTCAATGCTACCGTTGCCAGGGCTTCGGACATACAAAACGTTATTGTAGACTACCATACAAGTGTGTAAAATGTGGGCAAGGGCACAGTAATCTTGAATGCACGAAGGCCAGAAATGAGCCTGTTAAATGCGCTCACTGCGAGGGGGCGCATGCTGCATCATACAAGGGCTGCAAAGCATACCAAAAGGCCAAACAATTGTATGGACCAAAGCCAAAGACAGGCACTGTAAAACCCATTAGAGACCAAGAAATCTCCAATGCAGCAGTCAAAGCTAATGTCACCTTTGCCACGGCAACAAAAGGCCGTCAAATTCCCTCCCCACCCAGTAACCAGCCTGAATTGACTGATGAGAGTCAATCAAACTACATGTTTAAGCGATTGAAAGCCATGATGGAACAAATGTTAAAACAGTTTACTACAGTCATAACGCAAGTGCTCACTAACTTAATCATATAGTCCTTTGGAGTGCTGACGGTTTGTGTAAAAGCAGATCTGAGGTCGAACAATTTATAAAAACCAATAGCATTGATGTCTTGTTGGTTTCTGAAACTAACTTAAAAAAAAATCGTTTTTTAAAATTAATGAATATGAGATCTTCTGGGCAAATCACCCAAATGGCAGAGCTTGAGGTGGTGCAGCTATCTTGTTGAGAAGTGGTCTGAAGTTTATAGAGCTTCCTCCGATCCAGTTCCCATGGGTACAATGTGCAAACATAAAAATTCTTAGCCCAACAGGAGACCTGGTACTAGCAGCAGCCTACATTCCACCACGCAATAGTGTCACTCACAGCATGTTTCAACAGTTGCTGGACTGTCTGGGTCCTAGGTTTCTCATTGGAGGCGACTTTAATGCCAAACATACTTGGTGGGGATCAAGAGTTAACAACCCTAAAGGCAAGGGGTTGTATAGGTGTGTTCAAACTAACAATCTTCACTGCCCCTCGTCGGGTGAACCCACATACTGGCCAACCGATGTGAATAAACTTCCAGATCTTCTAGACTTTGCTATCTCGAGAGGGATTGATCCAAGCAAGGTAAATGCAACGAATTGTCTAAATCTCTGCTCTGATCACTGCTCAGTCTTGCTGTTACTCAATGTACCTGCGATCACAAAATCCTCGCCTAGGAGAATACTACACAAAAACACCAATATTAACCAGTTTCGCTCCTGGCTCCAGCAGTGTATTAATCCCAACGTCGATCTAAACTCTGGTGAGGCAATTGATGACACTGTCGAATGGTTCACACAACAAATTCATCTAGCTGCCGTTATCGCCATTCCACTCCAAAGACACCACACCAGTACTCCGAAGAGGGACCTTCACCTTTGGTCGTACGATGTGGCTCTAAAAGTTGCTGAGAAAAGACGCCAGAGGGGGTGTGGCACCTAACCAGAAATCCCAGGGATAAAACTGCGTTGAATAAATCCAAAAAAGACCTTTCAAAGGCTACGTCATCAAGCTCTTGAAGAATATCTGGAGGATTTGGAACCGGAAGATTCTTACCCTAATTTATGGAATGCCACCAAATACCTCAAAAGACCCACCAAGAGATTAGCGCCTGTGTTAAATGTGTCTGGGATGTGGTGTCGCTCAGATAAAGAAAAAGCTGTGGCATTTGCTGAGCACTTGCATAGTGCTTTTACACCCTTTGACGTCTGTAGCCGTGGAGAACAAGAGCAGACAATTAATTTTTTGGACTCCGCCTGCCAAATGGATCTCCCGATTTCAGCTGTGGACACTCTGGAAATACTAAAGGAGGTCGCAATCCTAAAAAACTCGAAATCACCAGGGTACGACGGCTTAGGAGCACCAGTCATAAAGGCACTCCCAGAAAACTGTCTAGAGCTGCTCGTGGGAATCATAAACAGCTGTCTAAGGTTAGGACACTTCCCCTCCCAGTGGAAATGTGCAGAATGCATCATGATTCCTAAACCAAGCAAACCAGAAAAAGATCTTGCTTCCTATCGTCCGATAAGTCTATTGGCAGTGTTCTCCAAAATACTTGAGAGAGTATTTTTGCGCAGATTACTGCCAATCCTGGATGTTAATGGGTTAATACCTGAGCACCAGTTTGATTTCAGACGGCGACATGGCACTCCGGAGCAGTGCCATCGGCTAGTGGAGCGTATTCTGTTGGCGCAAGAAAAGAAGCAGTACTGCTCGGTAGTTTTCTTAGATGTGAAACAGGCATTTGACAGAGTGTGGCACGCCGGCTTGCTCTATAAGATAAAGATGCAGCTGCGAACACCGTACTATCTGTTCTTAAAATCGTATCTGGAGAATAGGACATTTTATGTTCGATGCGGCGATGCTGTTTCCTCAATTGCAGACATCAGGGCAGGTGTTCCCCAAGGTAGTGTGCTAGGCCCTGTTTTGTACACACTGTTCACCGCAGATCTGCCCATCACTGGAGACCATTCCCTCACTATAGTCACCTACGCAGACGATACTGCACTTATAGAACTTTCGAGGACTCTCGATGGGGCTTCAAGAGTACTACAAGAACATCTTGACTCTTTTGGAGCTTGGCTAAACAGATGGAACATTGTAGTCAATCCTGAAAAATCGTCGCACACAACATTTACAAAAAGAAAAGGAAACTGTCCTCTGGTCAAATTAAATAATGTTACAATCCCTTATGCAGAGACTGTTAAATATCTTGGACTTACCCTCGATAGAAGACTAACATGGCGACCTCATATCATAGCAAAAAAGTACCATTTAAATGTGAAACTTCGTCAAATGCACTGGCTCATTGGACGCCACTCCAAACTCAAGATTAGGAATAAACTGCTACTATACAAGGCCATACTAAAACCGATTTGGACCTACTGTATCCAATTGTGGGGCACGGCTAGTGACTCAAATATTAAAATCATTCATTTCAAAACAAAGTCTTGAGAATGGCAACTGGAGCTCATCTATTAACTAGTAATAAGGAAATTCATGAAGAACTTAAATATCCATGGATTTTAGAAGAAATCAATAGATTTAGTCATCGGTACATCAACAGACTAACTGACCATCCAAACAACCTAGCAATAAATCTACTCGACAACACTGAAACGAAAAGACGACTAAAGAGATACCACCCGATAGATCTTCCATTTAGACACGCAGGCTAATAAACCAAATTTTATGTAACTCTTCCCACTTTCCTTAACCCATTCATCCTTTCTCTTTTCCCTTTAAATGTTTTAAACCATCATGTAAAGATATATTGTATACTTATGTATATATTTTTCTGTAAATTCTAAGGTAAAGCTACGCAATTTAATAATTGTCCCACTCTGGGATTGATGGTAAATAAAGAATAAGAAAAAAAAAAAAAAACTTTCCTTTATCAGTGAACATTCTGCTCCAGAATCAAATGTAACAAGAAACTTTTCACCTCGCTGCTGCATAACTGTTGTAGGCTCTTTCACGATGCACAGCTCAACTCGTTTCCTTTGTTGCGCTCCTGGTCCTCCGCCAGCCAAATTCTTAGGACATTGAGTAGCGATGTGTCCCTGCTCAAGACACCGATAGCATGTTATGTGGGGCTTTTGATAGGATTGCTTACTACGATTATCCTTCCCTTGTCTCCTCGAGTTACAATCAATTCTTTTGTGTCCTAATTTGCAACAAAGGTGACCGACATTTTTGCTCTTTTAAATTCTGATTGAGCATCAGCAGTAGTTCGTTGATTTTTGTTCAATGTATATACTTGCAAACCTGTTTGCAAGTCGCGTCTATTTTGAATATTTGAGGTGTACACTGCTGCCACTGCAATTTGTTCTGTGTTCATATTCCGCCATTTTGTAACAAGGGACGTCACCATGCGGCTTGCGTACACCGAAAGACACTCGGCGTCGCTTGGGCGACTATTTAACAAATTCAAAAAAGTAGCTGCAGACGTCTCGGTAACCTCATACCGTTGTTCGAAAAGCTGCCTGAATTGTTGCCACTTGATTCCAGGAAAGCATATTTGCGACAGCCATTGTACCGCACTTCCATCCAACGAATTGCTCAGTGCCAAAATTAATTGTGCCATCAGCTGCTGTTTTTGATGCCACAGGCGGAAAAACACAAAAAAACTAGGAAAAACTTGGCGACACTGTCAGAAAATGTCTAGAGTGACCATTATTAATTTTCATATCAAGGCACATCAGTTCTTGATGCGACTATTGATCCCTATCACATTCTACAACAACAACCCCTGAATGACGTAATTTTACTTGTGGTTGTTGTCGTTCTGATACGTATCGGTAGGCACATCAATGTTGATGTTGATATTATTCACCAGAATCTGCCTTTACAACTCACACATAGTTGTCTCTTTCTTACACATGCCAACATCACACCATTGTCCCACAATTATCGGTGTTACACACCCCTGAGCAGGTCACGCAACTCACCAAACCCCCAGGTGAACCACTTTCCAACACTAACAGAACACACCCTTCATACTTGAATCTCAAATTCTCCGACATATATATAAAATCGTAAGCCTTTTCATGTCTCTGCACGCTAATCTCAGAAATGGCTTAACATATTTGAATGCGGTTTTGACTGGTGTATTGTAGCAAGCTTCGTGTAACATTTATCGAAATCGACCTACTAAATCAAAAGATATTCATATTTAATTCTGATGCCTTCTTTTTGGCTGATTTTCGAATGTTTTCCTCTTTTGCTGCGCGCCAACATTAAACATCTGATAATGAGGAAAAAAGTTAACAAAATACACGCTATCACAAACATATTTCGAATACTACGCGTACGAATTCGTGGGCACAGCTAGTGATTTTAATAAAATAAGCATCAGGAATGAAAAAGGAAGCTACAAGAACTATTTGTATATATTGTTTATTTCTTGTTATAAGACCGATGAGGCGAAGACCTTGTACTAGTACTCTTTAATTTAAGTTAGATTATACATATATTATAGTAACTATGTATATAACCTAAACATGTAAACAATAATAAAATGTGATGTGCGTAGTTGAAGGTAAATGGATTGGTGTGTAAAATCCTTGTGTAGTTTGGAAAGTTTGAAAGTTTTATTGCAAATGTTAGGCATTTCCAAAAGGAATTTTTTTGTTTTAGCATCAACGATTGGTAAATAATTTAAATCGTTGTTAGTGCAGATTTGTATTGATTTTATTATAGCTGAGGGAGTTTTATTTTTGAAGTTCTGTTTATTTCTAAGATTCTTGTAAATTATGTGTAGGGGTGAATTGGTAGGTAAAGATAGATTTTTTATTAACTTAGATTGCCAAAAATCACACCTATTGAACACAGAGTTAATATTAGCTTCCATTAAAATGTTGGCGACAGGAGTTGCCCTAAATGCTCCCAAAGCTCTCCTTGCACCACAGTTTAGGATAGTTTGGATTTTTTCAATGAAGTTTTAGGTTCATTTCCGTAAAGAATCAGCCCATAATCAATTTTAGAAGCAAGTATTGCTTTTGTTACCATTAGGAGTGTGTAATTGTTGCAGTTGAATCTATTACTCGAGTGACATTTAATGATGTTAAGTTTTTTTGTAAGAAAGTTGGTAAGTTCGTTCGTCTATGTGTTTGTTGCATCTGTATCTACCCTGTAGTATGCTAGGAAACAATTGTCTCCGTTGCATCAGTTATGCGTCAGTAAGAGAGAATTAAGAGGTAAGTATTTGTTTGCTCACTTTGAACTTGTGTCGAGAGCGAAAATTCTGAACAAAAGAACCAGTTGAACCCATGCATTTAAGAAGATTTGTGTCAATTTTGAGTGGTGTTTACTGTAGTGGAAACAAAGTGAAAAAAAAAATTATTAGTTGGCGTCATAAAGCAAAGTCAGTAGAAAAGAAAACAAAGTGAAGTGAGTGGTGCATTTATTTGATGTGTTTATTCTTTTTCATGTCCATTATCAATATTAGGAATTCAGTGAGAATCTAAAACTATTTCGGCAAGTGCAATTCATATTATTTACAAGTGGCATAATTAAGCAGTGTGAGTAAAGAAAATATTTCAATAAATATGTTTTTTTTTTTTTTTATTTCCCAATAGTCGAAGTACATTTGTTTTGTTTCTTATTATATAACAATACATTTAAAAAAAAACACTAATACTTTTTTTAACATTGAAAAGGGAGTTTATATTTGACAAATACTTGCGGCTGCCCCACTCTCGCGAGATACCCCAACTTTCCTCTCAACAACCCAAGACCAACACAAGTAGAGCAGCTACGTTAAGTCCACTGGTCTGCTCCTTTTTAATCTTCTACGTCTTGTTAATTCGTCTGAAGGAATGTCAATCATTTCAACGTTGGAATGTCGTTCTAAGGTGTTATGGTATCTTCTACTTGCATTGTTGATTTCGTCGTGCACCATTTTTACACCGAGGTCTTTATGTATGTCATAATTTGTTATGTACCAGTCAGCATTAACTATTGCTCTAAGGATTTTAGATTGTTGTCTTTGTATTATATTTACGTTCGTATTCTTAGCAGTACTCCATAGTTGTATGCCATACGTCCATATGGGCTTAATTACAGATGTGTTAAGTAGTAATTTTCCATAAGTATTAAGTTTTGAATGTCTGTTGAAAAACGGATATAACTGCCTGAATTTTAGTACAAGTTGGTCTTTCTTTTTCTGGATGTGATATTTCCAAGTCAGTTTGCTGTCAATATGCATGCCCATGTACTTGGCCACGTTGCTTAATGGAATGTCAGTACCTTTTATTTTTACTTGTCTTGGCTGATAAGCTGTCCGTAAAGTATATATCACTTGCAATGTTTTCATTTCGTTTATCTTAATTTTCCATAAATCAAACCAAGTGCATGTTTCGTCCAATATTGCTTGCAGCTTATCTATTGCCACATCAAGCTTTTTGTTTAAGCACATAAGAATAGTGTCGTCAGCAAAGGTGGCCACCATTGTCGAATTGTCTTCTGGGATTGGAATGTCATATGTATATATAGTATAAAGTAAGGGCCCAAGCACACTTCCCTGTGGGACTCCAGCTTTTATCTGCCTTAATGTAGAGGTTTCGTCCTTACACCTTACATAGAAGGTAGCTCCTGATGATATCACAAAGATCATTTGGTAGGATAGTCTTAATTTTTTTAAGAAGTCCGGCGTGCCACACTTTGTCAAAAGCTTTTTCTATGTCCAAAAAAACACCTACACAGTATTTTTGTCGTCTAGATCTGATAGTATCTTGTGTGTCACTCTGTGGACTTGCTGTATTGTGGAGTGACGTTGTCTAAATCCGAATTGGTGACCAGGTATAATTTTGTTCACATCCAGTATTGGTTGAATTCTGTCAAACAAAAGTCGTTCAAATATTTTTGATAATGAAGGCAGAAGGCTTATTGGCCTATAAGATGACGTCAAAGTTGGATCTTTGCCCGATTTCGGTATAGGTATTATTTCTGCTATTTTCCCATAATGTCGGGTAGTGCCTTAGTCTTAGTACTGCGTTCAACAAGTTTCTTATGTATATAATTGCATTTGAAGGAAGCTCTTTTAGTAATTTTCCAGTTATTTGGTCATATCCTGGAGATTTTTTGTGACGTACGTTTTAATGCAGTGTCTTATTTCGTTAGCTGAGATTTTTCTTAATTTGTATTGCGGTGGAGGAGTCCTGTTAGTAAAATTAGTAAGATTAGGGTTGCTGTTAGTTTGGTTTTCAGTAAAAACCTTTTCATAATAGTCAGCAAGTTGGGAAGCTTTGTCAGAGTTGGTTCTAGCCCATGTCCCATCCGACTTTTTTAGTGGCGGCTGGTGAATGGTGCGATTCGTTAAGTCTTTAGCTGCTTTCCACAAAGAGTAATTAGTGTCAGACGATGGAGTTAGTGATTTTAGATGTTTTTCAAATTGTTCATTTTTCCAAATTTTGAGTCTGGCTTTCAGGTCATTAATCGATTTGTTAAGTTTTGCTCTATCATTTGGAGCTCTCGTCCTTTGCCAAGTCGTACATAGTTTGTTCTTGCTCACAATAAGGCTTTTAATTGAGTGTGGGATGTTATAGTTGTCCTCTGTTGGTTTTAGTTCGGGTGTTGCTCTATCAGCTGCTTCGTTTATAATGTCATTTGAGTGTATGATTGTTTTTTCAATATCGTCTAATTCCTTAAGAGGTACATTTATTGCTAGGTTGATATCAATGAATTTTCTATAAGAGTGCCAGTCAGTTCGTTTATTATACATCTTGCATGCGGCAAAACATTTTTTATTGAGCAATTATAATTAATTTGGATCGGAGAATGGTCAGAAGAAAGTTCTAATCGAGAGTCAATTTCAAAATGTGCCATATTCATATTTTTTATTACACAAAAGTCAATTAGGTCAGGTATCTTTGTTCGATCAGTTGGCCAATATGTGGGCTCTCCAGTACTCAAATGCGCTCCTCCAATCATTTGAATTGCACATAGTAAATTTTTTCCTTTAGTATTTGTCAACCTTGATCCTGCAGCGATGAACCTTTGGCCAAGCTCAATAAAATGGTCCTTAAATTGATCTGTTGTGATTATGTGTCTAGGTGGACAATAGATAACTGCTACTGTAAAAGATCCATATATATCTTGCAGCATCAATTTGGTCGACTGTATGTGTGCTTGTTGATAGGTTTCCAGTTCAACATGTCGTATATTATTTTTGATAATAATAGCAGAGCCACCATGACCTGAAACATCCGGATGATTTGTTCCATATATTTTATAGCCGGGAATGCTTAGGTGGTTATTTGTAAGGTGAGTTTCCGATATTAGTGCAATGTCAATTGAATTCTCATTTAAGAAAAGTTGGAGTTTTAAAATATGTTTGTGTAGTCCGTTCACATTCCAAGCAATTATTCTTAACTTATTGTCCATTTTGTTTGTCAAGCTTTGTTACTAAAATTGTTATAATGTTCATCATGTTAGCCATTTGTTGGATTAATTCTTTCATCATGTTTTTTAGTTCTGAGATATCGTCAGATGGGATGGTATGATTGTTGTTTTGCTGGGAAGAAATTTTGCCAGTAGTTAGATTAACACTTAAATCTTTTTTTTCTTTTCTTTTTCGGCTGGTCGATTGGTTGACTTAGTCTGTGAGGAAGAAGCAGCAATCTGCGAATAACTGATTCCTTTCTCCACTTTGCAAGAGGTTACGGACTTTTGCTCGCTTTTTGTTTCATCGGTCAGTGTTTTGGGTCGAAGAGCAGGAAACCTTTGAATTTTTAATGTTTTGTAGATTTCGCAACCATTATAATTGGCTGTATGAGCTCCACCACAAAGAGCACATTTTATTTTCTTTGATGAATCCATTTGACAGTCAATCGTGCTGTGTTTTCCCGCACATTTAACACAAACAGGATCTTTGGTGCAGTAGTTTCGTGTGTGTCCGTATTTTTGACAGTTAGAACATTGCACTATCATTCTCTTGGGCCTCGAATTGTATTTTGGTGTGAAGTAAAGTAGTTATGTTATAAATGTTTTTGTTGTTAGGGCTGGCTTTAAGTTCGAGTGAGAACAGGGGAAGTGACTTATTTGTGGTTTTTTGTCGAATATTAAATACATTCGTGACATCATGGCCTAATTCTTTCAGTTCTCGCTTAATTTCGTCGGTGTCAGATGATTGGTGAAGGTGTCTCAGCATAACTTTAAAACCGTGTTCGTCTTTAGTCTTAAATGTATAGTACTTGGTATTTCTAGCTTTTAACATTTTCATTATTGTACTATATTGTTGGGGTTCAGTCACTTGGATACGAACTTCATTATTGGGCAGGGATTTAAGAATATAGTTTTTCTCTATAACTTCATTAATAGCATTAATGAGAGTATTAATGTCTTCTACCCCCTGCACATAAATAGGCGGTGGCTTGTTAACTTTAGGAGGCTGTTTGGTTTCGTTTTGTGCATTACGATTTGTGGACTTAGGATCTTTGCCGTAGTTATCATCTTTTTCTGCTAGCAGTGCGAACATATTGCTAGTATTAGGTTTGCTCAACTAGTAATCATTTAGATAGATGTTTGTGTATTTTTTTGCAATTGCTTTTGTACTTTTTGTTATTGGTTTCTTCTATTGATTTGCCTGTGGATTGCGTTTTACGGTTTCTTTTACAATGTTTTAACTATTCAGAACTGGGACTATTGTTATTGGTGCTATTTGTGTTTTGTACTTGCGTAAGTGTGTTTGATGTAGGCATAACTGATGCGCTGATTGGTCCAGCAGCTCGATAGTTGGATGCATTGCTGTTGATGTTGTTGTTGATGTGAAAACTGCTTGCGATGACATGATCGAAGCAGTTGTTGAGTAAACTGTTGTTGTGTTACATGTTGATGTAGCGGTTGATATAGCTGGAGTGCTTTGTGTTGTTACAGTTGCATTTGTTGATACAATAGTTGCTGGTGTTGTGTACAGTGGAGTTTGTGGGGATGGACATTGGCTGCTCCATGGTAGTGGATTGGTGGTGCCTATGGTATCAATGCACAGAACGGGAGAACAAGAACTAGCTCTTCGCTCTGTCGATTTGATGGTTAAAAATGACGCATAATTTTTTTTGTTAGAGCCAGGAGATACGATCGAAAAATACGCATTCCTGGTTGCCTTTTTAACGTTGTTGTTGGGTTTTTGATGAGCGAATCTCATCTTAGTGGTGATTTTTTTTAATATATTATTTTTTTATTTGCTTTACGTGAAAGTGTTTGATTATTATGCGGACACAATTTATTGAGCGCAAAACACGTCTACACTGTTCAAATGACAAATAAAGAGTGTTGTTGAAGTTTTAAATTTTGCAATTCTTTAGTTCTTTCCTCTCAATTTCTTAGAAAATCAGTACATACAATCATGTAGCATAAAGCAAGGTAAGATGATAACAAAGTTAAGTGAAGTGGTGCATTTAATTCATGTGTTTATTCTTTTTATTATCAAAATTAGGAATTCAGTGAACATCAGTTTTTTTTTGGCAATACATTTTACATTGTTTCAAAGTGGCATAATTGAACAGAGTGAGTAAACAAAAAATTATAATAAAAAGTGAAGTTTTATATTTTACAATTCTTTAATTCTTTCTTCTCAATTTCTTAGAAACTTCTACAGCGTTCTTCTTGGTAAGATACTTCACAAACCATAATAATGCCAAACACTTTAAAATTACATATTTGCTATTTCAGACTCAATTTCATCTGATAATCTAAACGTCACTCGAGAAGAGCTGTTGCGGAGGGCAATTTATGTGAATATGAAGCGTTTACATAATAGTCAGCAAGTTGGGAAGCTTTGTCAGAGTTGGTTCTAGCCCATGTCCCATCCGACTTTTTTAGTGGCGGCTGGTGAATGGTGCGATTCGTTAAGTCTTTAGCTGCTTTCCACAAAGAGTAATTAGTGTCAGACGATGGAGTTAGTGATTTTAGATGTTTTTCAAATTGTTCATTTTTCCAAATTTTGAGTCTGGCTTTCAGGTCATTAATCGATTTGTTAAGTTTTGCTCTATCATTTGGAGCTCTCGTCCTTTGCCAAGTCGTACATAGTTTGTTCTTGCTCACAATAAGGCTTTTAATTGAGTGTGGGATGTTATAGTTGTCCTCTGTTGGTTTTAGTTCGGGTGTTGCTCTATCAGCTGCTTCGTTTATAATGTCATTTGAGTGTATGATTGTTTTTTCAATATCGTCTAATTCCTTAAGAGGTACATTTATTGCTAGGTTGATATCAATGAATTTTCTATAAGAGTGCCAGTCAGTTCGTTTATTATACATCTTGCATGCGGCAAAACATTTTTTATTGAGCAATTATAATTAATTTGGATCGGAGAATGGTCAGAAGAAAGTTCTAATCGAGAGTCAATTTCAAAATGTGCCATATTCATATTTTTTATTACACAAAAGTCAATTAGGTCAGGTATCTTTGTTCGATCAGTTGGCCAATATGTGGGCTCTCCAGTACTCAAATGCGCTCCTCCAATCATTTGAATTGCACATAGTAAATTTTTTCCTTTAGTATTTGTCAACCTTGATCCTGCAGCGATGAACCTTTGGCCAAGCTCAATAAAATGGTCCTTAAATTGATCTGTTGTGATTATGTGTCTAGGTGGACAATAGATAACTGCTACTGTAAAAGATCCATATATATCTTGCAGCATCAATTTGGTCGACTGTATGTGTGCTTGTTGATAGGTTTCCAGTTCAACATGTCGTATATTATTTTTGATAATAATAGCAGAGCCACCATGACCTGAAACATCCGGATGATTTGTTCCATATATTTTATAGCCGGGAATGCTTAGGTGGTTATTTGTAAGGTGAGTTTCCGATATTAGTGCAATGTCAATTGAATTCTCATTTAAGAAAAGTTGGAGTTTTAAAATATGTTTGTGTAGTCCGTTCACATTCCAAGCAATTATTCTTAACTTATTGTCCATTTTGTTTGTCAAGCTTTGTTACTAAAATTGTTATAATGTTCATCATGTTAGCCATTTGTTGGATTAATTCTTTCATCATGTTTTTTAGTTCTGAGATATCGTCAGATGGGATGGTATGATTGTTGTTTTGCTGGGAAGAAATTTTGCCAGTAGTTAGATTAACACTTAAATCTTTTTTTTCTTTTCTTTTTCGGCTGGTCGATTGGTTGACTTAGTCTGTGAGGAAGAAGCAGCAATCTGCGAATAACTGATTCCTTTCTCCACTTTGCAAGAGGTTACGGACTTTTGCTCGCTTTTTGTTTCATCGGTCAGTGTTTTGGGTCGAAGAGCAGGAAACCTTTGAATTTTTAATGTTTTGTAGATTTCGCAACCATTATAATTGGCTGTATGAGCTCCACCACAAAGAGCACATTTTATTTTCTTTGATGAATCCATTTGACAGTCAATCGTGCTGTGTTTTCCCGCACATTTAACACAAACAGGATCTTTGGTGCAGTAGTTTCGTGTGTGTCCGTATTTTTGACAGTTAGAACATTGCACTATCATTCTCTTGGGCCTCGAATTGTATTTTGGTGTGAAGTAAAGTAGTTATGTTATAAATGTTTTTGTTGTTAGGGCTGGCTTTAAGTTCGAGTGAGAACAGGGGAAGTGACTTATTTGTGGTTTTTTGTCGAATATTAAATACATTCGTGACATCATGGCCTAATTCTTTCAGTTCTCGCTTAATTTCGTCGGTGTCAGATGATTGGTGAAGGTGTCTCAGCATAACTTTAAAACCGTGTTCGTCTTTAGTCTTAAATGTATAGTACTTGGTATTTCTAGCTTTTAACATTTTCATTATTGTACTATATTGTTGGGGTTCAGTCACTTGGATACGAACTTCATTATTGGGCAGGGATTTAAGAATATAGTTTTTCTCTATAACTTCATTAATAGCATTAATGAGAGTATTAATGTCTTCTACCCCCTGCACATAAATAGGCGGTGGCTTGTTAACTTTAGGAGGCTGTTTGGTTTCGTTTTGTGCATTACGATTTGTGGACTTAGGATCTTTGCCGTAGTTATCATCTTTTTCTGCTAGCAGTGCGAACATATTGCTAGTATTAGGTTTGCTCAACTAGTAATCATTTAGATAGATGTTTGTGTATTTTTTTGCAATTGCTTTTGTACTTTTTGTTATTGGTTTCTTCTATTGATTTGCCTGTGGATTGCGTTTTACGGTTTCTTTTACAATGTTTTAACTATTCAGAACTGGGACTATTGTTATTGGTGCTATTTGTGTTTTGTACTTGCGTAAGTGTGTTTGATGTAGGCATAACTGATGCGCTGATTGGTCCAGCAGCTCGATAGTTGGATGCATTGCTGTTGATGTTGTTGTTGATGTGAAAACTGCTTGCGATGACATGATCGAAGCAGTTGTTGAGTAAACTGTTGTTGTGTTACATGTTGATGTAGCGGTTGATATAGCTGGAGTGCTTTGTGTTGTTACAGTTGCATTTGTTGATACAATAGTTGCTGGTGTTGTGTACAGTGGAGTTTGTGGGGATGGACATTGGCTGCTCCATGGTAGTGGAT
This sequence comes from Amiota communis, assembly GCA_037043315.1. Classification (NCBI taxonomy): domain Eukaryota; kingdom Metazoa; phylum Arthropoda; class Insecta; order Diptera; family Drosophilidae; genus Amiota; species Amiota communis. The sequence continues at coordinate 71,938 of JBAMAV010000380.1, forward strand.
TGGTGGTGCCTATGGTATCAATGCACAGAACGGGAGAACAAGAACTAGCTCTTCGCTCTGTCGATTTGATGGTTAAAAATGACGCATAATTTTTTTTGTTAGAGCCAGGAGATACGATCGAAAAATACGCATTCCTGGTTGCCTTTTTAACGTTGTTGTTGGGTTTTTGATGAGCGAATCTCATCTTAGTGGTGATTTTTTTTAATATATTATTTTTTTATTTGCTTTACGTGAAAGTGTTTGATTATTATGCGGACACAATTTATTGAGCGCAAAACACGTCTACACTGTTCAAATGACAAATAAAGAGTGTTGTTGAAGTTTTAAATTTTGCAATTCTTTAGTTCTTTCCTCTCAATTTCTTAGAAAATCAGTACATACAATCATGTAGCATAAAGCAAGGTAAGATGATAACAAAGTTAAGTGAAGTGGTGCATTTAATTCATGTGTTTATTCTTTTTATTATCAAAATTAGGAATTCAGTGAACATCAGTTTTTTTTTGGCAATACATTTTACATTGTTTCAAAGTGGCATAATTGAACAGAGTGAGTAAACAAAAAATTATAATAAAAAGTGAAGTTTTATATTTTACAATTCTTTAATTCTTTCTTCTCAATTTCTTAGAAACTTCTACAGCGTTCTTCTTGGTAAGATACTTCACAAACCATAATAATGCCAAACACTTTAAAATTACATATTTGCTATTTCAGACTCAATTTCATCTGATAATCTAAACGTCACTCGAGAAGAGCTGTTGCGGAGGGCAATTTATGTGAATATGAAGCGTTTACATAATAGTCAGCAAGTTGGGAAGCTTTGTCAGAGTTGGTTCTAGCCCATGTCCCATCCGACTTTTTTAGTGGCGGCTGGTGAATGGTGCGATTCGTTAAGTCTTTAGCTGCTTTCCACAAAGAGTAATTAGTGTCAGACGATGGAGTTAGTGATTTTAGATGTTTTTCAAATTGTTCATTTTTCCAAATTTTGAGTCTGGCTTTCAGGTCATTAATCGATTTGTTAAGTTTTGCTCTATCATTTGGAGCTCTCGTCCTTTGCCAAGTCGTACATAGTTTGTTCTTGCTCACAATAAGGCTTTTAATTGAGTGTGGGATGTTATAGTTGTCCTCTGTTGGTTTTAGTTCGGGTGTTGCTCTATCAGCTGCTTCGTTTATAATGTCATTTGAGTGTATGATTGTTTTTTCAATATCGTCTAATTCCTTAAGAGGTACATTTATTGCTAGGTTGATATCAATGAATTTTCTATAAGAGTGCCAGTCAGTTCTTGCATGCGGCAAAACATTTTTTATTGAGCAATTATAATTAATTTGGATCGGAGAATGGTCAAAAGAAAGTTCTAATCGAGAGTCAATTTCAAAATGTGCCATATTCATATTTTTTATTACACAAAAGTCAATTAGGTCAGGTATCTTTGTTCGATCAGTTGGCCAATATGTGGGCTCTCCAGTACTCAAATGCGTTCCTCCAATCATTTGAATTGCACATAGTAAATTTTTTCCTTTAGTATTTGTCAACCTTGATCCCCAGTTTACATGTTTGGCATTATAGTCTCCTGCAGCGATGAACCTTTGGCCAAACTCAATAAAATGGTCCTTAAATTGAGCTGTTGTGATTATGTGTCTAGGTGGACAATAGATAGCTGCTACTGTAAAAGATCCATATATATCTTGCAGCATCAATTTGGTCGACTGTATGTGTGCTTGTTGATAGGTTTCCAGTTCAACATGTCGTATATTATTTTTGATAATAATAGCAGAGCCACCATGACCTGAAACATCCGGATGATTTGTTCCATATATTTTATAGCCGGGAATGCTTAGGTGGTTATTTGTAAGGTGAGTTTCCGATATTAGTGCAATGTCAATTGAATTCTCATTTAAGAAAAGTTGGAGTTTTAAAATATGTTTGTGTAGTCCGTTCACATTCCAAGCAATTATTCTTAACTTATTGTCCATTTTGTTTGTCAAGTTTTTTTACTAAAATTGTTATAATGTTCATCATGTTAGCCATTTGTTGGATTAATTCTTTCATCATGTTTTTTAGTTCTGAGATATCGTCAGATGGGATGGTATGATTGTTGTTTTGCTGGGAAGAAATTTTGCCAGTAGTTAGATTAACACTTAAATCTTTTTTTTCTTTTCTTTTTCGGCTGGTCGATTGGTTGACTTAGTCTGTGAGGAAGAAGCAGCAATCTGCGAATAACTGATTCCTTTCTCCACTTTGCAAGAGGTTACGGACTTTTGCTCGCTTTTTGTTTCATCGGTCAGTGTTTTGGGTCGAAGAGCAGGAAACCTTTGAATTTTTAATGTTTTGTAGATTTCGCAACCATTATAATTGGCTGTATGAGCTCCACCACAAAGAGCACATTTTATTTTCTTTGATGAATCCATTTGACAGTCAATCGTGCTGTGTTTTCCCGCACATTTAACACAAACAGGATCTTTGGTGCAGTAGTTTCGTGTGTGTCCGTATTTTTGACAGTTAGAACATTGCACTATCGTTCTCTTGGGCCTCGAATTGTATTTTGGTGTGAAGTAAAGTAGTTATGTTATAAATGTTTTTGTTGTTAGGGCTGGCTTTAAGTTCGAGTGAGAACAGGGGAAGTGACTTATTTGTGGTTTTTTGTCGAATATTAAATACATTCGTGACATAATGGCCTAATTCTTTCAGTTCTCGCTTAATTTCGTCGGTGTCAGATGATTGGTGAAGGTGTCTCAGCATAACTTTAAAACCGTGTTCGTCTTTAGTCTTAAATGTATAGTACTTGGTATTTCTAGCTTTTAACATTTTCATTATTGTACTATATTGTTAGGGTTCAGTCACTTGGATACGAACTTCATTATTGGGCAGGGATTTAAGAATATAGTTTTTCTCTATAACTTCATTAATAGCATTAATGAGAGTATTAATGTCTTCTACCCCCTGCACATAAATAGGCGGTGGCTTGTTAACTTTAGGAGGCTGTTTGGTTTCGTTTTGTGCATTACGATTTGTGGACTTAAGATCTTTGCCGTAGTTATCATCTTTTTCTGCTAGCAGTGCGAACATATTGCTAGTATTAGGTTTGCTCAACTAGTAATCATTTAGATAGATGTTTGTGTATTTTTTTGCAATTGCTTTTGTACTTTTTGTTATTGGTTTCTTCTATTGATTTGCCTGTGGATTGCGTTTTACGGTTTCTTTTACAATGTTTTAACTATTCAGAACTGGGACTATTGTTATTGGTGTTATTTGTGTTTTGTACTTGCGTATGTGTGTTTGATGTAGGCATAACTGATGCTGATTGGTCCAGCAGCTCGATAGTTGGATGCATTGCTGTTGATGTTGTTGTTGATGTGAAAACTGCTTGCGATGACATGATCGAAGCAGTTGTTGAGTAAACTGTTGTTGTGTTACATGTTGATGTAGCGGTTGATATAGCTGGAGTGCTTTGTGTTGTTACAGTTGCATTTGTTGATACAATAGTTGCTGGTGTTGTGTACAGTGGAGTTTGTGGGGATGGACATTGGCTGCTCCATGGTAGTGGATTGGTGGTGCCTATGGTATCAATGCACAGAACGGGAGAACAAGAACTAGCTCTTCGCTCTGTCGATTTGATGGTTAAAAATGACGCATAATTTTTTTTGTTAGAGCCAGGAGATACGATCGAAAAATACGCATTCCTGGTTGCCTTTTTAACGTTGTTGTTGGGTTTTTGATGAGCGAATCTCATCTTAGTGGTGATTTTTTTTAATATATTATTTTTTTATTTGCTTTACGTGAAAGTGTTTGATTATTATGCGGACACAATTTATTGAGCGCAAAACACGTCTACACTGTTCAAATGACAAATAAAGAGTGTTGTTGAAGTTTTAAATTTTGCAATTCTTTAATTCTTTCCTCTCAATTTCTTAGAAAATCAGTACATACAATCATGTAGCATAAAGCAAGGTAAGATGATAACAAAGTTAAGTGAAGTGGTGCATTTAATTCATGTGTTTATTCTTTTTATTATCAAAATTAGGAATTCAGTGAACATCAGTTTTTTTTTGGCAATACATTTTACATTGTTTCAAAGTGGCATAATTGAACAGAGTGAGTAAACAAAAAATTATAATAAAAAGTGAAGTTTTATATTTTACAATTCTTTAATTCTTTCTTCTCAATTTCTTAGAAACTTCTACAGCGTTCTTCTTGGTAAGATACTTCACAAACCATAATAATGCCAAACACTTTAAAATTACATATTTGCTATTTCAGACTCAATTTCATCTGATAATCTAAACGTCACTCGAGAAGAGCTGTTGCGGAGGGCAATTTATGTGAATATGAAGCGTTTACATAAAACCGATTACCTCAAGAGAAAACGAGAAGAGTTATCTACGGATACTACCCAGGACTAACTCTGCAAATCAACATTCTTTTTTCTTTTTCTTTCCACAATGCATTAGGATAAGTGTACATATATGAATTTCGAATTAGTAATAAAAGGAAATGTGATTTGAAGGGATTCTTTTTTTTTCAAAGTAGTGGTTCGAATACCAAAACCGGTCTAATAGAACCAGTGCAGAATCGATTAAATAGAACCGGTGCAGAGCCAGTTGAATAGAACCGCTAATGCAGGCGGAGACAATTGATTTCTTCTAATGACATCCCCATGTTAAATCTACCGGTTCTTTACATGGCAAGAACCATATATAGAACCGGTTAGTGGTGCAAAGTGGCTAGCGCAGAACCGGTGCAACATTCTACAGGGTAGAGTCAAAGGTCGGTCGCATTATTTTCATGCTGTCTACTGTGGGAATGATGAAGTTTCCTGTAGAGATCGTGCATTGACAAATGTGTTTTCGGCATATGTGCAACTGTTTGCATTTGTCAATTGCCATTGGTGAGCCTGAAAAGGAGCACTACTGGTGAATTTTACTAAAGAGATCATTAAGATTCTTGTTACTTGTCTTTGATTTTTGTTAAATTTGACAATAATGTGAAGTTTATAGTATGCTATTAAGAAAAGTATCACAGATATAGGTGATCCTTGAGGGATACCGTTGTATAGTGGAAAGGTCTCAGATATGTTATTTGAGACACGAACTTTTATTTTTCGTTTAGACATAAAATTAATTACGTTATTGATAATCTTTGGTCCAACGTTCCATTCATGCAATTGTGTTGTGTGTGCACACCAATTTTGTCAAAAGCATTGACAAAATCGAGTGATATGATTGAAGTGTGTTGTTTGTGTGACAAATCGTCTGTTATCAGATGATCTAAGTACGCTAGATTCTATTCTATTTTTAACTGTGAAGGATGAATTTGCAATCATTGCATATGAAATACGATCAATACCGGGTGTCTTCCCTTTAATGTTGAGGGGTGAAGTTCAATAAATGTTATATCAGATTCAATTTGGCGGATTGAGATGACGATATTCTTGGGTGTGTTGAAGCTGCATATTTGTTAGTGTAGGATTGTGAAAAATTCGTGTCGTCGGATTGCCTGGACCAGAAATCAGCAAAATTATTTGCGATGGAAATATTGTCAGACATTGGAAGTGAAGTCACGGGGTGATTAATAGAGTGAATATGTTTCATATTATTGAGACCACAAAATCGTCTTATGTTTGCCCAAACCTTGTTAGTATAAGTTTGTGGTTGAATCTCTGAGGTGAAGGAGTAGAGCGCTTCTTTTTTGGCCATTTTTGGTTCTCTTTTGAACTTTGCTGCTGCTTTACGAATTTTAATAATGGTTGTTTTTGTGATACATTGTTATTAAGGGCTTGCAATTTTTGGTTCCACCAAGGAACATTCTTGATGTGTTGGTTTATTGATGATTGTGGAATGGTGAGGTGTACACTTTGAAGTATTATTTTGTTAAGACAAGCTGCATCTTTATTAATATTGTTAGAGGATACAATAAAACAAGGTAGCGACATTTTGGCCTGTTACGCTCTTTAAATTGCTCTCTCGGCACCACCGAAGCATTCCTTCGTAGGGAGGGATAGTAAGCTTAAAATTTTTTTTTTTTTTTTTGTTGTGCGAAACAAGGAGGTAAAAATCTTCCAAAGATACCTATGGCCCGTGCCACAAGTTATGTCGGATTCATTAGCCTACCGACTAAAAAACCCCCTATCGCCTCAAGCCCCTTTCAATCCCTACGGTACCGCCAAGGCATTCCTTCGTAGGGAGGGATGGTATGCTTACAATTAAGCAGGCGTCATTGTTCGCTCGTACATTCGAGCACCCCTCATGATGTTGGCAATTTCGGAAGAGAAGTATGCCCAGTCATCCACCGATGTTTCCATGCGCCTTACAATGTCATGTGAGCTGCAATGAGATCCAAGGCGCGCATACACTCTTCGTCGCTCCGCTTCGAAACGGGGGCACTCATGAAGAAGATGCTCCGGATCCTCCACGACATCTCTGCACAGCCCACAGAACGGATCCGCAGCGAGCCCAAACCTGTGGAGATACTGCCTGAAACAGCCATGGCCAGTGGCGAATTGAGTAAATTCGAACTCAACATCACCAGAACGACGCTTAAGCCAGTTCAATATATCTGGGATAAGCTGGTGTATCCTCCGCGGGTCTGCCCTACTCCACCTGTGCTGCCAGATGTTCAGGTATCTGGACTTGATCTCCTCCAAGTCTGCTACCTGAGAGGATGCACGTGCGATGTACTTGTCCCTGGCAGCCAGGGCTTCCAGATCGATTGGCAGTCTGCCTGCAAGGACACCCGCTGCATCATCTGCCACTGTGCGATACGCCCTACAGATTCTGAGGTTAGCAACCCTGTGAGCACTCCTTATACCACGAAGGTATGACTTGGTTGCAAGTGCCCCTGCCCAGACTGGAGCCGCATAAAGCAGTATGGACTTACTCACCGAACCTAGCAGAACCCGAGATTGTTGTCTGGGGCCCCCTAAGTTTGGGAGAATCCTGGCCAGTTTTTGTGTGATGGCAGCTGCTTTTTTGGCTGACTCGTTTAAGTGCCACTTGAAACATAGTCGATGGTCCAAGAGTACACCCAGGTATTTGATGCAAGGCCTCGACTCAATAGAATGGCTCCCAATTCTAACCGAGAGTGTTTCCACCTTTTTCCTGGAGCTCATAAGAACCAACTCGGTCTTATGCTCCGCCAGACCAAGGTGATTCTGTGTTAGCCATCTCCTCGACGCTGTCACTGTCCTCTCTATTTTGGATGTGACCTCACTCAGGGTCTTTGCTACCACGACAATAGCAATGTCATCCGCATATCCGACGATCTCCACCCCATCGGGTTTACAAATCCGCAGGATGCCATCATACATGACATTCCACAGAATTGGACCTAGTACTGAACCTTGCGGGACACCTCCAGTAATGTCAAAAGTCCTAGCGCCTTCTTCCGTGTCACAGACCAGGACTCTCTCTCTGAAATAGGACACTACTATCCGAATTAGGTAACTCGGTATATTCAAAATGCTTAGCGCGTTTATGATGCAGCTCCAATCTGCAGAGTTGAAAGCATTTTTAACGTCCAGTGTGACCACTGCGCAATACTTCTTGTCACCGCCAAGCCATCTAGTGCCATTTAAGGCCTCCCTTGCAATGCCGCAGACCTTTTGAATTGCTCCTACGGTATCTCTTCTCGGCCTGAAGCCAAATTGCATTTCAGCCAGACCATTTGGCGCCTCCGTGTACTGCTGCAATCTGGCGCAAATAATCCGTTCAAAGATTTTCCCAGTGGTACTCAGGAGACACAGGGGCCTATACGAAGATGGTAGTTCTGGGGGCAGGTTTCCTTTCGGGATGAGAACCAGCCGTTGCTTCTTCCAGCATTTGGGGAAGAGTCCTTCTCTCATGCACCTTGAGAAAACCTCGCAGAAGACGTGAGGTTTCGCTGCAATGGCTCTCTTAAGGATAACATTTGGGATGCCATCCAGCCCAGGCGATTTGTTTACCTTCACCCTACACGAAGCTGCTTCTAGCTCAAGAGTGGTGATATTGGGCACATTCTCATCTGCAACCGCAAGTGGTCGAAGTATCTTCAACAATCCTCTTGGTGGGAAGAGGGCGGCTACTATTTTTTCCATTTGCAAGGCGGAGGAAGGGACTGACGCCTTTAGGCCATTGAACTTGCGCGTTACAATTTTGTAAGCGCTGCCCCAGGGATTCTGATCCACTTCTCCTATCAGTCTGCAAAAGGCATTTCGCTTGCTCCTGCAGATCTCCTTGTAGGGACTTTTTGTGCCTAAATTCGTCGAGGAAGAGAAGAGTATCCTGAGAAGCAGGATTCCTCCTTCTGCTGCGCTGGAATCTTCTCCGTAGTTGATGGCACTGCGAGCGAAGTTCCGCTATTTCATCAGTCCACCAGTAGTTAGGCTTCCTGCCATTGCTTCTAGTCTTCCTAGGCATAGAGCCATCGCACATCCTTGTGAGGCCCTGCATAAGTTGCCCGGATTGCTGACTCGCATTACCAGGCGCTACTTCAAACTCGGAGATAAACAGATCCAGAGTTTCCTTATCCAGATTTCAAGTTTTCCAAGCGATACCCAGGGCCCGTTTCCTCAATCTTGATATAGTGAACCTTGCCTGAGGGGAAAGTAAGCTTAAAATAAGCAAGCGCCATTGTTCGCTCGTACATTCGAGCACCCCTCATAATGTTGGCAATTTCAGAAAAGAAGTATGCCCAGTCATCACACCGATGTTTTCATGCGCCTCACAATCTCATGTGAGCTGCAGGAGATCCAAGGCGGGCATACACTCTTCGTCGCTCCGCTTCGAAACGGGGACACTCATGAAGAAGATGCTCCGGATCCTTCACGACAACTCTGCACAGACCACAGAACGGATCTGCACCGAGCCCAAACCTGTGGAGATACTGTCTGAAACAGCCATGGCCAGTTGCGAATTGAGTAAATTCGAACTCTACATCACCAGAACGACGCTTAAGCCAATTCCGAATATCTGGGATAAGCTGGTGTATCCTCCGTGACCCTGCACTACTCCACCTGTGCTGCCAAATAATCCGTTCAAAGATTTTCCCAGTGGCACTCAGGAGACACAAGGGCCTATACGAAGATGGTAGCTCTGGGGGCAGGTTTCCTTTCGGGATGAGAACCAGCCGTTGCTTCTTCCAGCATTTGGGGAAGAGTCCTTCTCTCATGCACCTTGAGAAAACCTCGCAGAAGACGTGAGGTTTCGCTGCAATGGCTCTCTTAAGGATAACATTTGGGATGCCATCCAGCCCAGGCGATTTGTTTACCTTCACCCTACTCAAAGCCGCTTCTAGCTCAAGAGTGGTGATATTGAGTACATTCTCATCTGCAACCTCAAGTGGTCGAAGTATCTTCAACAATCCTCTTGGTGGGAAGAGGGCGGCTACTATTTTTTCCATTTGCGAGGCGGAGGAAAGGACTGACGCCTTGAGGCCATTGAACTTGCGCGTTGCAATTTTGTAAGCGCCGCCCCAGGGATTCTGATCCACTTCTCCTATCAGTCTGCAAAAAGCATTTCGCTTGCTCCTGCAGATCTCCTTACTTAGTAGGGACTTTTTGTGCCTAAATTCGTCGAGGAAGAGAAGAGTATCCTGAGAAGCAAGATTCTTCCTTCTGCTGCGCTGGAATCTTCTCCGTAGTTGATGGCACTGCGAGCGAAGTTCCGTTATTTCATCAGTCCACCAGTAGTTAGGCTTCCTGCCATTGCTTCTAGTCTTCCTAGGCATAGAGCCATCGCACATCCTTGTGAGGCCCTGCATAAGTTGCCCGGATTGCTGACTCGCATTACCAGGCGCTATTTCAAACTCAGAGATAAACAAATCCAGAGTTTCCTTATCCAGCTTCCAATTTTTCCAAGCGATACCCAGGGCCCGCTTCCTCAATCTTGATATAGTGAACCTTGCCTGAGGGGAAATACAAATTTGTATCGCAAGGTGATCACTATGGGTGTAGACATCTGCAACATCCCATTTTATAGCACTGGCAATCGATGTGCTACAGAAGGTGAGATCTATTGCCGAACTTCCTCTCCCGTTGTCAAACGTGATTGGGTTGTTCCTTTTAAGTATAACCATATCCAGCGATGCAAATGCTTCCAAAACAGCCCGTCCGCGCCTATTGGTGCTAGTACAACCCCATTCCACCGCCCATGCGTTAAAGTCACCGGCGATTATGAGTGGGGATCTGTGCCTCGCAGCGCTAACCAGTCTATCCAGGAAGTTATCAAATGAATCATGACTGACGTTTGGCGATGTGTAGCAGCTGCAAGAATGGATACCCCGTATTTTGGCAAAGGTGAAACCATCATACGAGCAGGGCTCTCTATGCTCAAAGGAAGCATTGCCTTGTAGCCAAATAGCCGCTTTGCCACTAACATCCTGCGTCCACACACTTAAGTCTTCCTTCGGCCTATGGAACTCACTAACCAGTAGTACATCAGCCTTCCTGTCTATGGCTGTTTGCGAGAGTAAGTCCTGCGCTGCACTGCACCTATTTAGATTAAGCTGCAGACACTTAATCATGCCTAGCTTTCAGATCACGCATGGCCTTCTTAAAAGCTTCACACTTGTAACTCCCAGAAGCATGTGCATTCTTACCTTCCGGGCAAATAAGACACGTGGGATTTTTCCGACATGTCTTTGCAATATGTCCCTCAGCTCCGCATCTCAGGCATAATTTTGATCGGTCCGCACTATTCTTGTATCCTCTCGCAATGTGGCCATACTGCAAGCACTTGAAGTACCTTTTGGGACTTATATGTTGTCTCAGACGGCAACGAGCCCAACCCACCTTCAACGATCCCGCCTTAAGCAGAGATTCTGCCTGCTTGACCGGTAAGGTTATATTGGCTGTCTTCGTCCCAACTCTAGCAAAGCTCATTGCTTTAATGGCAATGCTGTTGAGCTTGATTGCAGGAAATTGCTGGTAATGGCTGCTCTCAATTCTTCTGCCTCTGTTACTTCATCCAGATCACGACATTCTATAACTTCTAGCTGGGACAGCGATTTCACCGATGCACAGCTCTGCAGGGCTTCCTTAATGTCATCCTTTAGGGCTTCCATCTGTGCACTACCTTTCTTAGAAAGTTGGATAAGAATTTCTCCCTTGGCCGTTATGCGTATCCTGCTAACGTTGTCGCCAACTTTCTGGAGCTCAGGTTTCCCTTTTATCGTCTTTAGGATGTCTGCATAGGATAACTCCGATGCTTTAGTAATGACTAGAGCATCGGGGCGTGTTCGGCAAAAACTTACTTCAACTTTTTTAGGTGGTGGCTTGGAAGGTGCCCCACCCTTATTTTGAGGGGATAGTCGCTGCGTTTCCGTCTTCTTTTTCCACTTCTTTCGATGCTCAGCTACTTGCCATTTATTCTCCTTTGTCTTAGGGTTTTCATCTGCAACCCTCAATGTAGACGAGCCGCTATCAGGATTATTATTTATACGTGATATCTTTACAGAGGGTGGATCCTCCTTCGCTACAATTACGCTAACCGCACGCTTCACCTGTGCTCTCCCATCTGTCTGTACACCGACCGTGGCGACGCTCACTGCTAGCCGGACAGGATGCAACTTTTTGTTAACCTCGTCTCTGTGAAGCCTTATTGCCGTAGCTAACAGCTCTCTCATCTCGTTGTTAACGTGCCGCTGCTTCTCCATCATCACGGCAAGCTGCTCCAATTTCCTCATTGCGCTTGCTGAATGCGGCTCCTCCGGACAATCTAAGTAAACTTGCCTGCTGTTATCAGCCGTCGTCTTTCTTGGCTGAGGTGATTTCGATTTAGTCGGCCTAGCAGTAACTGAAATAGGCTCACCTAATGCAACACCCACCTCTTTCTCCTTTACTTCTGCATCCTCATTTGTTTGTGCCGACTTCATTTGCGCAAGCTACCTCCCACTGGATCGTTTATGGATCTTCGGCCTTTCTTGGAGGCGAGCGACACATCTTGCTGCTCCGCCTGAAGGCCAAATCTCCAGATGAACTTGTAGCTTTGTCCGCTACAGCAACCAAGTTGGCCATTGCCGTAGTGGTATCCTTCCCGGAAAAATTTAACATTTCTTGTTTTAGTTTGCCAGCGCATCGTGTGCAGGGGCGGGCCGTAATAGTCAGGAACGGGTATACCCTTGGGACACAGTCCCTACCCCAGTTCCCTGAGGCCTGACCTACGCTTTACCAGTCCCGGAATACGCGGACGGACTGGAGCTCACCCGGGGCAACGCAGCTTACTGAACTGCGTCCAATGTACACCCCTGACTAGGGTCCAAAGTGGCTGGTTTCTGACCCACGTCACGCCTGCCGACTCGGCAGAGCTAGCTCACATCACCCCTTCACTATCATTAGCGGAAAAACTAACAACGATTCGAAGACTCCCAGCGCGACGTGACGAGGATCGGTTATCTCCGCGTTTTAAGCTTACCGCCAGGCTTATATTACTGCCGACCTATCAGGTTCAGACGCAGACCATGAAGCCGCCCAATATGGGAACAGACGCTCTTGGATTTGGGAAAGCTTATTTCGAAGGGCGGCTTCCACTCGCCCCGTCACGAGAACTTAACAAGGGTGTGCAGACTTTTAAGCTACCCCTTCCATTCTCGCCGCTCATTGGTTGGGGACTGCTTATTCATTATTCGCAGCTAACCTACATATCTGCAGGCCGTCACCTATCCGCCACCTGTGACCCCCACTCTAGCTTGAGCAACGCCGTGTGAGTACCGTAGGTTACTGTTGTTAATTTGTAGTTTTTTAATTTTTTGTTGGGAGACTTTCATCATAAAACATGTAAGTATTCTTGATCTTTTTTAGCAATATTTATCTGTCGGTACATTTTTTCAATGTACGCAGATACTACATATTGCCATTTTCGCAATTTTACGATTATGTTGAAAATATCTTTTTGAATCCTTGGTCCAATCATCATGATATCATTTAGACTTTTATTACTTGAGGTTTTTGCTGAGGCATCAAAAACTACCCGCAATTTAGTTGTTAAGCTTGAGTCTCTAATTACTGCCTGATGGGGCAGATAATATTTACCTTCTGTATTTGCTTCAACCATGTGTCCTAGACCCATGTACTCTGCTATAAATTTAGTATATTGCTCTTTAAGTTATGAATTTTATTCAAGTTTTTTCTCTAGATTCAGGAACCATGCCATTGCTTGGTTCTTAGAATCTCCTAGAACTCTATCCTCTTTAAATGGAATAGTAACTGCGTAACTTCCTGTTGAATCTATTTTGGTTGTTTTCACAAAATTTTGTTCACATATTTCGTACTCTAAATCTTCGTTATTTTCTTTTTCCATTTCCCAAAATCTTTCTAAGTCATTTACTGTTGCTACTATTGTATTGTTTCCCTTGGATTTAGTGCATCCGGACACATCCATCCGAATTCGGAGTGTTGACCTAGAAATCTATTTATTTTAACATATACGTCGACTCCTATAATTAAATCTACTCGAACTGGCTTATCGAAGTTGGGATCAACTAATGGAAAGTTCCGCCATTTCGATTTGTCAACATTTATGGATCCAACCGGAAGCGCTTTCATTAATTTGGGGAGGACAATCGCCTCAACTTCCAAATGATTTTTCTTATTGTTTAGGGTTTTAATTGTTAATTTTACTTTATGCTTTGATATGCACGATTTAACAGACGAGACTTCGCTGATCTCTGTATGATATCTTGTGCTAGGGTTTCTTTTCAGATATAGGAATAGTATCCTTACTGCCCCCTGGAGCTTACCGACTTTCTCTACCGAATGGGGAATTCTTTCTTTATTTTTGAGAAATACTGTCATTAAAGCATCATATTGTTTTAAATTAAAGTAGTCGTGATCGACTACTCCAATTTTTATCAATAGACCATGATTTATTGTGAATTGTTTCTACAATTCATCAACTCTATCGAACACTACTTTTAATATCTCTTGTGGCTCTTTAGCCTCAATTTCCCTAACTATGGAAACTTTGTCTGACTGCTTTTTTAGGAGCTTAATCGTATGTTCAGACATTATATTGTATATTTTTTTTTTTTTAATCTTATATACTAAGAATTATATTTAACTTATCTGGATGTTGCTGTTTGTGGTGTTGTTGATGCTCGTGGATGATGCTGTTGTAGAATGCTATCGCTGCTGATACACGAGGATGTGGATGCTTCTGTTGATAGATGCTCGTGGATGTAGATGATGCTGCTGCTACACGTGGATGTATATGATACTACTGCTGCTGATACACGTGGATGTAGATGATACTACTGCTGCTGATACACGTGGATGTAGATGCTTCTGTTGATGGATGCTCGTGGATTCCTAAAGCAATTCGTGCTCTAGTGGGCGTTTTAAAAAAAAAAATTTTTTGTTTTGATTAATTATTTTTTTGTTTTTTCGGTGTTTAGGCCTCGAAAACGCCGTTACACTTGTATTATTAGTTTTTTTATTATTATTGTATATTTTTTTTTTTTAAATTCTGTCTCTTCCCACTGTTGGGGGAAAACGAGAGGTAATTTATTTCGCTACCTTGTGTTGCGGGTGCCATTGCACTTCATACAACTCAAAGGTACTTATTTAAATTATGCACTTCTTACCCTTGATGGGGAAAACGACAGAATAATTCTGGTTTATATCCTGAGAGGATAGCTCGAAGGAAGGAATTGTACAAACAACTTCTTGTAGTACAAGAAAACAAACTTCTAGTTTGTTGTGATTTCATAAATGAACTATCCTTTATTAATTTTCATACTTCCTTATATACTAACATGAGTTTCTTTTTTTAGTCTTTTCATTACTTTGACCAACAGGACGCAGCCCAGATAAGATAATTTAGATGTTTACTTAGGATATCGATCGCATGATCATAAATTATACTTTTGGATATCGCTTAGGACTATCTCAATTCACACATGATCATAAAATATGCATTTACACATAGTCGTAAAATACATTGACACATAGTCGTAAAATGTATTGTGTGTTAAAAAGAGTGCGAGTAGCATTCTTTGTGTATATTATTATTTACTTAAACAGGTGTAGTTATATTCTTATTCTAATGATTTGAATATGTGGTGTTCATATTTGAACAAAATCTTTAGATATAAAGTTCGAGTATAGACAATTTTGTGACTATTTTTCTTCTAAATGGCTAGACCAATTTCGATAATTTTTTTTTACTATGGGGTCACCATGTTCCATTTGGACCCAGTAGTTGCCGTTGTTGTCGAGATACAGGCACTTTTTTTACCAAATTTTTAACATTTTTTTATCTAGCGCACACTATTCTAAGCCGATCTTAATAGTTTTTTTAAGAATATATTTTTCTCATATTTCGATACTTTGAAGCAAATAGGACATGTCTACCACTGCTCCTCCTTCAAATAACAAATATTGCGTCAAGAAACAATAATACTTTCTGTACCTTAAATACAGTGCTAGTGCAGCTACCAACAATGAAAATGAGAAATGCTTATTTCTCGTTTGTTTCAGCCGAGCATACAAACGAAAATAAAGCTTCCTTGTCTATCACTAAATCGCCTGAGCATAGAGCAAGATCTTGCTCTCCTGCTTTGTGCTCTAATAAACCTCTATCTTGGAGTACCCAGTGCCCTTCCCCTCAAACTCCTCTTTATTCAATCACAGAAGCAACTGTTTCAACAACTACAACAAACACAACACAAAGCACATCATATACAACAGTAGCTAATACAGCATCAACATCAACAGTAAACTCAGTTACTGCATCGATCGCGTCATCATATGCAGTTACTGAAATAACAACAAACCCCTAAACAAATAATCGCAACAACAACACAATGCTAGAACAAGCGAGCAGCGCAGTAACTGCATCAGCATCAAATAAGGAAAAAAATTGTTTCGTCAGAAACGGTAACGGAATCAACCAATAAAAATGAATCTGCTATGCTAGCTAAATCAAACAAACAGACAACTGTAACACCAGTTGCTAGTCAAAAAAAGTGCACCCAAAACGGGACCCCGAAAATTATAGCAGCATTGCAGACAGTCATTGACTGCTACATACATATTCAAAAAAAAAAACGGAAACTTAGCCCGCAGAAAAGCAGTTCTGCTAAGAAATCCCATTTGGATGGAAATAGTTTTGTGCTACTAGCAAAGGAGGAAGTTTCCACTAAAAATGATGTAACTCAGTCAAAAGCTAAATCTCCGAAACCTTCACCAATATATATTCGAGAGGAAAGCTCAAACAAGCTGGTACATAGCATCACTAAAGTAATTGGCAACAACAATTTCCACATAGTTTCTATAAACAAGGGCAATATTAAAGAAACTAAGTTACAAATCTACTCGGAATCAATTTACCAAGCCATCACCAAGTTCTTGAAGGAGACTAAGTGCAATTACTACACCTATTAGCTTAAAAGCAGCAGCAGTTGTAATAAATGGAATTGAATCCACAGTCGGCTGTAACGATATCAAAAATGCTCTTGAAGAAAAAGGTTTCGAGGTTAAAGTGGTCATAAATATTATAAATACAAATAAAATACCGCCTTTGTTCAAAATTGAATTTTCACCGAATTTGCAACGCCTACGGAAAAATGATGTACATCCACATACAAACTATATTATCTACTTCATCGTAGAGTGACAGTGGAAGAGCCGCACAAGCGTGCAAATCCAGTGCAATGCACTAATTGTCAGAAACTTGGTCACACTAAGACTTACTGTACCCTGCGTTCAGTATGTGTAGGATGCGGTGAATTGCATGATCAGAAACATAAAAATGCAGTAACTGTGCAGGCAATCATACAGCAAATTACAGAGGTTGTCCCGTATACAAGGAGCTAAAAAGCCGATTGCAGCAACAAAAAATCAAATCGGTATAGACTTGAGTCAAACCGTATAGCAACGGTGAAAGAATTGAGTCCTCCATCTACGACAATACCAAATGTATCGTATGCTAGTGCCCTACGCTCAGAATCTCAACAGCGCAGTACGACGACTAATTTGCAAACTAAGTCACAAATATCTCAGCCAATTGAAACTACGTGTATTCCCAAACAAAATACGCATACTGAGCCAGTGGTGCAATATAACTAGTATGCTACAGAATTTAATACAGACCTTAAATCAGTCGATCTTGATGATGCAAAATTCATTCCAAGAGATGATGAAACTCCAAATTAAAATCTTGCAAAAATTAAATTCCCCATAATGTTTTATTTAAAATTAACTCTCTGGAATGCAAAGGGCGTTTCTCAGCACAAACTAGATATCATTAGATATCTAAAGGATAAAGAAGTCGATGTTGTGCTAATATCTGAGACTCACCTTTCAAATAAAAATAACTTTTCCATACCGGGCTATTCAGTCTGCACGACTAATCACACAGATGGAAAAGCTCATGGTGGTACTTGCATTCTAATTAGAGAACGCATAAAATACAACTCTCGGGATCCGTACTCAACTAATTTCTTACAGGCAACGTCTATTCGGATACATGGGAGCTGTGGTCTGTCGTTGTCAGCTGTTTACTGCCCACCTCGATTTTCAATTTCGGAAAATACTTTTCAAGACTTCTTTAACAACCTTGGTGCACATTTTTGGCCGCTGTTGACTTTAATGCTAAACATACCTATTGAGGCTCTCGACTAATAAATTCCAAATGTCTTCAGCTGTACACTACGCTTATAAATCATAAAAACAAGCTCGGCCTCATCTCTCCGTGTAGGCCTAAATACTGGCCAGCAGATTCTAGAAAAATCCCTGATCTAATTGATTTCGGCATCACTAGAAATATCCCTCGAACCCAAATATTTGCAACTACTCACTACAAACTGTCGTCCGATCACAGACCTGTCTATTTTGTACTATGCGAATACCCATTAGCAGTAGACCACTCACAAAGACTTACGTCAATAAACACTAATTGGTTGAATTATAAAAAATGTATAAGTTCTCACATCGACACAACACAAAGGTGATATATTGAAAATCTATCTCCCACATGTAGTAGATTGCCACTCTGGAAAGCTCACAATGCTCTGAAAACCACCGTCGAGGTGGAATCACCTATTGGAGACGAATCCGGTAGTTGGGTACGCTCAAATGAGGATAAAGCCAAAGTATTTGCTGAATATTTAGAAAGTGTATTCCAACCTAATGCATCTGCTAACAATTTTGTGCTTTCCTATCAGACACACATACCATTTCCAAGTATGAATCTGCTAAAAACCAGCTCATGTGAAATTACAAAAATTATTCAATCACACCTTAATTCGAAAAAATCTGCAGGTCATGATCATATTGTGCCAAAAATGTTAGTGGAACTCCCATACTCGGCAATAGCCTTTCTCACAAAATTATTTAACGCTATTCTTAGAATCGGTTACTTCCCGTCTCAGTTGAATAAGTCAGTCATCATAATGATTCCAAAACCACGAAAGGATAAGTCAATGGCTTTTTCCTACAGGCCTATAAGTCTGCTTCCATGCCTTGCCAAATTGTTTGAGAAGATAATGATAATTAAACTTAATAATCATCTACAAACAAATAACATAATTCCAATTTATCAGTTCGGGTTTCGGTCAAAGCACGGAACAATAGAACAAGTCAACAGAACTACAACCAAAATAAGAACTGCATTTTAGTTACGAGAATATTGTACAGCAGTATTTCTTGACGTAGCTCAAACTTTCGATCGAGTATGGCATGAAGGCTTGCTTCACAAAATAAAAGCTTTGCTTCCCAAAAACTCTCACAAATTTTTTTTTTTTTTTGTTGAAATTATTAATTATAATATTATCGCAAAAATATCATAAAATATTGTTGTGGTTATTTAGAATAATGACGTGAGGGCGATTACATCGCATTATAAATTTATCTAGGTGGCAACCTTCCGTTTAGAAGGTCATTAGGATGAAGCCTCTTTAAACGACGTCACCTGATCCCATGGGTTAATGCCGCCGCAAGGCTGTTTGGGTGGTTTTGTAGCCTCTGCTGATAACGGTTACAGCATTGCATGATTTCATCTCTCACAGTGGGCATATTGAGATCTCTGTGCGGAATGGTGTTGCGAACAAGCCATGGAGCCCCAGCTATGCAACGCAGTGCCTTGTTTTGACAGGTTTGGGCTCTTTGAATGCTGCTGGCAGCAGTGGTACCCCAGATTTGTAACGCATAGCGCCAAACAGGAGCCACTACTTGTCTGTATATTGTCCTTTTGTTGTTGAGCGACAACTTGTTGGAAGGACGCAGCATCCAGTCAAGCCTGCGCAGTTTTGCATAACAGCATGCGGTAGTGGTTCTAATGTGTGGTCGCCATGTAAGCCGCTTGTCCAGAATAAGTCCGAGGTAACGAACTTGGTCCACCTGCTGAATGATTCTGGAGTCATAGTAGACAACTTGACAAGTGCCACGTCTTTGGGAAAAACGCAGCTCGCCGATTTCTCTGGATTTATTCCAATATTCCATCGCTTGGTGCAGGCTTGAAATCTTCGCAAGATATCCTGTATTGATATAGATGCCTCTTGCTTCTTGTAAGAGTTTACAAGGATTGCTGTGTCATTCACATATGTAGTGATGGTGGCTTCATCAGGGTCAACTGTTGGGATATCTGCCGTATATAGCGAGTAGAGAAAGGATGCTCGTACACTGCCTTGCGGCACACCAGCTCTAATGCTTCTAATCGATGACTTCTTATCGCGCACGTTAACGAAGAAGGTTCGACCATAGAGATAGCTTTGTAGTAGGTTGAATTGATTAGCTGGAAGGATGCGTTTTATCTTGTGAAGCAGACCATCGATCCATACCCTGTCAAAAGCTTGCTTGACATCCAAGAATACCGCAGCGAGAATTTGCAGCAGATTGGATAGAGCACGTGCGTATTGGATCCAGTGGAAAGTGCCTTAAGTGCGTTCCAGATCGATATCTTTAGTTGTTGATGCGTCATTGTTTTGATGTTATGGCGAGGATCGCGTTCATTATCATCGTTTGCATTTCCACCGTCTTATTTTAGATAGCCATTGCTCAAAGCGTGCGTCGCTAGTGTTAATCATTGAAGTTTGTTCTGTGATTGGGTGGAGGTTTCCTCTGTATCTAGGTCGATAAAGAAATTGTTGTTGTTGTGACGGTTGAGGCTGTTGGCTTAGCTGAGTTGTTACTGACCGTTGTGATAGCAGCTGACATTGTTGTCGCTGGCCCCGCAGAGGCTGTTGCATCCGTGGTTGTGAATGTTGTCTCAGTTGTGATTGGTGGGTAGCTTGTTGCTGTTGCTTGTGTTGCTGTTTCTGTTGTTGATGTAGCCGTTGCTGAGCTGGTTGACGATGCTGTCATTATATCAGCATATGTGGTTCCATTGTAATTTGACGATACAGTAGCATTATAGGGAGGGGGAATAGGGGCCAACGTCGCACGGGCGGAGAGCAATCTTTTGGCGCTCATCTCTTTGTAGACAATACATCGATAATTGGCCGTGTGTGCTTCATAGCACAAAGCGCACTTTGCCGATTCTGTCGACAGCTTTGTACAGGAAGTGGTGGCATGATTGTTGCCACATTTAACACATCTAAATTGCTTCCTGCAGAATCGTTTGGTATGGCCAAATTCTTGGCATCGATGATATTGAGGAATGCCAGAGTTTTGACGGAGGCGTTCAATTTTGACCATTTGTCGGCACAAACGGGTCAATTTGACAGCTGCCAAGTTGTTGTTATTGGGCGCAAAGTCGACAAAAAACATATTAAGCGGCTGTTTACTTATTCGACCAATCGGGTTATGAACATTCCTGACTTGATATCCAAGTTTGTTCAGTTCGTCTTCAACATCGCCCTTGGGGGTAGTGTGGTGTAAACCTCTTATCACGATCCTAAACGAGCTTTCGTCCTTTAGTTGGTAAGTGTGGTAAGTCACTTTTTGTTCGTCGAGGTATTTGGTGATATAACGGTACGCTTCAGATGTGGAAGGTATGACTTTGATTTCACTCATTTGCTCATTGTTTTAACAACATATGAGTTTGGCTCTGTAATTGAATCTAACACATCCAGAAATCCGTTGATTTTGACGACCCCAACTATAAAGTTTTAGGTTGTTGCTGAACGCTTGTTGGGCAGTTGTTGTCTGCATTAATTTGGTTTGCGTCTGTTTCTTGTTGCATTTCACTATCAGACTCAGTTTCTGATGGTAATTTGATTGGTAAATCGCTGTCCCATTCAATATCCGCGTCGTTATTTAAAGCATCAAAACTGTTGCTGTTCACAATATGACTACCAGTATCCTTTGATGTGGCTGAAACATCCTCATTGTCAGAGGAATTTTTGTGGCTATTGCTGTTGGTGCGACTTATTTTCCTTTGTTTGTGACTGCAGGGGTCTTTAAACTCGTTGGTTTATTTTATTACTTCCAGGCGAGAACCAATCACTTAGATTTATGTCACATTGATTAGATATTACTGGCATGATGCTGCTGGTGGGGCTAATCAGGTGGGAAGAAGGGCAATCCGACCGGTCACCTACGGTGAGAGCTGTCAACCTGTCCGATAGAAAACACTAGAAAGATCACAAAATTCTGGAGTCTTATATCGAGAATCAAGTTTTCATAGTGAGACACAACAATTGTTTAACGAATATAAAATTAAAGCATTTGTCCCAAAAGGAAGTGTTTTGGGGCCTATTCTATATATAATATATACTGCAGATATACCAACAAATCCTCGAATTGTCACTTCAACCTTCGCTGATGACACAGTTATCATCTGTCGAAATCGCTGCACAGTAAAAGCTGCATCATACCTGAACAATCATCTTAAAATAATTCAAGAGTGGCTTCCTAACTGGGGGATAAAATTTAATAAGCAAAAATGTAAGCATGTCACATTTACACTAAGACTTGCATTCCTGTATCATTAAATTGAGCTACAATTCCTCAAACCAAGGAGATAACCTAACTTGGTATTCACCTAGATAGGCGTCTCACTTGGCGGAAGCACATTGAATCAAAAAATTCAGATGAAGCTTAGAGCACTAAGTCTCCACTGGCTAATGAACGCAAGATCTGGTTTGCGACTTGAATACAAGGTTCTTCTGTATAACTCCATCATTAAACCATCATACGGTTCAGAATAATGGGGCACTGCAAGTGCGAGTAGTGTTGATGTTATACAAACGGCTCAATCCAAAATCTTTAAGACTATAACAAGAGCTCCGTGGTACATCAGAAATGTAGACATCCACCAAGATCTTAATGTACCGCTGGTAAAAGATGAATGCTCAAAGCGAAAACGAATGTTAGTTGAAACACTTTCGGTAGTGGTAGAAAATATCGTGACGAGTAGCCAATCATCATTTGAAACTCAAGTAAGCTTCTCAGATGTAGCATACGTTCCCGAAGATAAGTATAAACATAGTTCCACACAAACTGCCCAAGACCAAGAAATTTTGAATCAGTTGAAGGAGAAATTGAATGATACTTACTGTAGCACCTAAATCTTGGAGTGAATATATACCCCGCTTATAAGACGCCCGAAACGGTTTGCACTCAGGTCAGCCTGACTCAATACACATGCATAAATTGATTTTCAGTTCAGTTTTAACAGGCAAAACGACTTCAACAAGCGCACATTTCAAAGCTTATTGCAGAAGAGTTGAAAATCCGCTGTTCGCAAAACGTAGGTTTGTGCAGTGTTGCCATATGGTGTAGTTATGTTCCTTTATTATCATTTTCTCAATGATTTTGATAAGTTTAAAAATCATTGCACAATGTTATTAAAAATCAAAATAAGCATTATACATTGAAACATAAACCTTCCACACGACAAGCAAGAAAAGCTAAACAATTGGTAAACCAATTCTGTTTTTTATCATCTCCTAATCCGCGAAATGGTCATAAATAACCCTCGAAACAGAGAACTTGGTAAAATCCTTTTATCTACGGGAAGACATTAGTTGCATCATGCCTGGTAAAAAAGATTTTATATCCCTGAAATAACTTGATGGAAAAAGAACACACATCCAAAAACAACTTATAATGTGCTATATTAGATATCAATTTATCAGAAGTTTAAAGTTGAATATCCTAATGTTAAGGTGGGCTTAACAATTTTTTTTTTTTTGTGTTTACCATCAAAATGTCAAGCTGATGTTGAATGGAGGAGACATTGCCAATCTTACCGCTGGAACTGCCATGGAACTTTGATCGTATAAAGATTGCATTCGCAATATGATGTGTCCTAATCCAACATCGACATGTCATTTAACGACATCAAAGACGTCGAACAGAATGTTGTAAATCGTGTCCTGGATTGAATACGATTCGTGATCATTTGAAAAATGGGATGGCACAGACCGCTTCACGATATCTACTCAACTACTTCCATCTGATGATTTCGTAGATAGTTTGTGTGACGCTTTGGATAATACATCGGTCTTTTATTATATGAATGAAAGTGAAATAAAACACGATAGCATTGTATTGATTTCAGATGATTTCAAGCATGATACAGCTACATTCTATGCATCCTAAAAATACTACACGAGTATCTTTTAAAAAAAGCAATAGTTGTATCGAAAATTATATATATCACAGATGGCGCCTCACAACATTTTAAAAATAGATCCAATTTCACAAAATTATTTTATTATAAATATGATTTTAAGACAGATGCAGAGTTTCATTTTCACACAACCTCTCACGATAAAGGCCCATATTATGAAGACCATCAAGAGGCAGGAACCTGAAACGTTTAGCGACTCGTGCAAGCTTGCAGTTACCTTCAAATAGATCAATTATTACGCCAATGCGATTGTATGAATGATATTGAACGCAAAAGAATTTTTCTATAACCACGATTTAAATCAGCAGTAACTATCCCAGGGACAAAAACGTACCACTGTTTTGTTCCAACTACTGAAGGCATGTGCTGATTGCAATAGTAAAATTGTACAAGTTATAAAATAAAATATATTACTTTTGATACAATACTGTTGTAATTAGTTATAAATTTATCATTAACAAAGTATGTATGTCTTTATGCATAAACACATCAAAAGTCTTGTCTTTTTTTGCACAAACCAGCCAACTTTACGAAGCGGCCAGTATGACATGTACCTACTCTTATTGGTGTTTCTCTTCAACTAAATGAGATCCCACTCTGCAATTTTTATGGTAAATTTTATAAATGTTAAGCTTTATTTTGACGTAAACAAAAAAATAATATGGTCGAAGTTTTTGAAAAAAAAATTTGAAAAACTTACTTCCGGTTTTACACTGGAAAAAAAAATTCAAAGTTTCAATCTGATTTGAAATTCAAAAAGAGTAGTCAATTTCCTATAAAAAACATTACATTCATTATTTTATTATAATTAACTTCAATATGAAAATAACATTTAAAAGAAACCCTTCCGTCAATCAGGTGAATTCTATAGACCCCATATCTTAACAGCTAAACCTCAAATAACAAAAATATTTTGTGAACACGTTCATATCGCCTAGAAGTACAAATATGCCCAATACGATTGAATTCCAGAACCTCACTTTTTTTCGTTGTCCGCTTTACATGAAATGCCCCATTTTTCATAATGTGACTGATCAGAATATAATTTAACATAATGTGGGTTTAATGACTAATAAAACTGTTAATAACAGTAGGCTCTTAACTGGCCGAAAAATGCGCAAACATTACGCAGTTTGTCGTGTTTTTGTTGTACAATTTTTTGCTTTCTGATAATAACATAATGACACAAAAATAAAATTTCAAATATACAAAAGCTGTTTTTATAATTCTACTAGCGTTGCCCTACGTACAATGAACACAACGACCCACGCACTCCTTCTCAACAAATGCCAATTGAGAGGGAGGACCTGCTGTGATTGTCGTGTAATAGCCGACGAGACTCTCTCGCTTGCCTCGTTCTCAATGAACATCATATACAGTAACAAAATAGCGAAGAGCGCAATTCTATTGTACGTATGTCCTTGTTTTCATGCAGCATCATAGTCGGCAGCTCGTGTCGTTGATTCTTCTTTGATTTTACTCAGCATTAGAACGCTAGCAACTATTTTCACATTCCTCTTTATTTATGTTTCTTTGTGAAAATATGCGTTCTGTCGCAGAGTAAATTTCTTCACATTCCGCGCTATTTTTTCCTTTTCCCATGCATGCAAGCCAATAAATTATGAACAAACACGAAATACGCAAAAGAAGACAAAGAAAAACGTCAGAAAAATACAACAATAACA
Organism: Amiota communis; assembly: GCA_037043315.1. Classification (NCBI taxonomy): domain Eukaryota; kingdom Metazoa; phylum Arthropoda; class Insecta; order Diptera; family Drosophilidae; genus Amiota; species Amiota communis. The sequence continues at coordinate 97,104 of JBAMAV010000380.1, forward strand.
ATAACCAAAGCATTATCAAGCTTGGTCTTGCTGTGATTTTTCAAAAACTTAATACTTAAAAAAGTATATTTAACTTTTAAAAATGATAAAAGTAAGTATGCAACTCGATTAATTAGCATACATTTTTTGTTTACATTTTGCGATATAAAAAAAAAAATGATAAAAATTTTAATTCATCAATACTTTGAAGCTATAGGACGTGTTTTCCACTGCTCCTCCTTCAGATAACTAATATTGTGGCAAGAAACAATAGTTCTTTTTGTCCCGTAACTAAAGTGCAAGGATGAGCTCTGCTCGTCAACAGAGCAAACAGCCGCGGAACAACAATGACAACGAGGAATGCTTATTTCTCGTTTGTTGCAGCCTAAATAAAGCTTTCTTGTCTATTACAATGTCGCCTGGGCATAGAGCAAGTCCTTGCTCTTCTGCTTTGTGCTCTAATAAAGTAAACACTAAACAATCTCTATCATGGAGCGCCCAGTGCCCTTCCCCTAAAACTCCTTTTTATTCAACCACAGAAGCAACTGTTTCAGCAACTACAACAAACACAACACAAAGAACATCATATACAACAGTAGCTAATACAGCATCAACATCAACAGTAAACTCAGTTACTGCATCGATCGCGTCATCATATGCAGTTACTGAAACAACAAAAACCCAAACATATAATCGCAACAATAACTCAATGCTAAAACAAGCGAGCAGCGCAATAACTGCATCAGCATCAAATAGCGAAAAAAATGTGTCGTCAGAAAAGGTAACGGAATCAACCATTAAAAAAGGATCTGCTATGCTAGCTATAGCAAACAAACAGACAACTGTAACACCAGTTGTTAGTCAAAACGGGACTCCGAAAATACAAATCCAAAAAGCGTAAAAAACAATGCTGCGAAGAAAACGCTATTGGATAGTAATAGATACCAACTACTTGCAAAAAAAGATGAATCCATTAAAAAAGCTGATGAAAACCAAATAAAACCTAAATCTGCAAAATCTCCCCCAATATATATTCGAGAAGAAAGCTCCAACAAGCTTGTAGATGGTATCAAAAAAATTATTGGCAACAATAACTGCTATATTGCCGCCATTACCAAGAGTAATATGCAGGGAACTACAGTTCAAATTTATACTGAAAACAATTACCGTTCTGTCACCTATTATCTTAATGAAACTAAGATAAACTATTACACCTACCAGCTCAAAAGCAGCAAAGGGCTGGTTGTTGTAATTAAAGGCATCGAACCCTTTGTCAATTGTAAAGATATTAAGAGTTCTCTGGAAGAAAACGGATTTGATGTCAAAGTAGTTATCAATATTATTAATAAAAATAAAATACCACAGCCAATTTACAAAATTGAATTGGCCCCAAAATCCCATCATTTAAAGAAAAATGAATTGCATCCTATTTATAAACTTAAATAGTTGCTTCATCGTAGGGTAACAGTAGAGGAGCCTCTCAAGTGTGCAAATCCTATGCAATGCACAAATTGCCAGGAATTTGGTCACACAAAATCGTATTGCACCCTTCGTCCAGTATGTGTAGCATGTGGAGATTTACATGAAACCGCAAACTGTATACTAAGTTGTAATAATCCGGAACAAAAAAAAATGTAGCAACTGTGGGGGCAATCATACAGCCGACTGCAGTCACAAAAAAATTCCACCCGTGTTAGAATTGAGCCTACCCTTACAGGAACGACAACAGATATGTGTCCACCATCTAACATGCCTGTAACCTCAAAAGTATACCAGTGCCCTTCGCTTAGGTTCTAAACAACAAAGTGCGAAAATGAATGAGAAGCGAAAGGCACAAATGACTCAACGAAATGAGCCAATTACAATCCTAATTCAAAATACCTGTAATGAGCCTGTGTTGAAACTACAAAATTCTAGTGAAAACATGCTGGTAAACTTATTTCAGACCCTGAATCAATCAATCTTAATGTTGCAAAACTCTTTTCAAGAGATGATGAAAATCCAATTAAAAATTTTGGATAAGTTAAATTCACCATAATGGCTCATTTAAAAATAACTCATTGGAACGCAAATGGTGTTTCGCAGCACAAACTAGAGCTCATAAAGTATCTAGAGGTTAATAATGTAGATGTGATGCTTATCTCTGAGTCTCATTTGACCAGTAATAACAACTTCTTCATATCAGGCTATATATTGTAGTTTATACGACAAATAACCCGGAAAAAAAGCCCATGGTGGTATATGCATAATATTAAGAAAGCGTATTAAACACCAGTCTCTGGAGCCATACTCATCCAAGCAATCTCGATTTGATGCAAACGAGTTATAATAATCTGACGATATCTGCTGTATATTGTTCCCCACGTTTTTCAATATCTGAAGACATGTTTAAAAATTTCTTTGATAGCCTTGGAGAACGTTTTTTAGCGGCCGGTGACTGCAATGCTAAGCACACCTATTGGAGTTCTCGTTTAGTAAATCTAAAAGGTGGTCAACACTACAATACTCTTGTAAATTGGAAAAACAAACTAGACTTCGTTTCTCCGGGTAGGCCTACATCAAAGAAAAATTCCGGATATTATCGACTTTCGTATCACAAGAAATATACCTAGAAACCTTATGTCAGCAGATACTCATTATGAACTCTCATCCGATCACTCACCCGTTGATATCCTTCTACTCGATTATCCAATAGTTGAGGATCGCCCGTATAGACGTATATCTAATAAAAATTGGGTGAAATACAAAAAAAAATATATATATAAGTTCTCACATCGAAATTGCACCTGCGATCAACTCTGAAAGTGATATTGACACATCAGTTAATGAGATTAATTGGTAGCTACAGCTGAGGTAGCAACGCAGCCGATTGTTGTGCACAAGTTCAGCAGAAAATCTTTCTCAAATAGGGACATCGAAGAACTAGTGGTTTTTAAACGAAGATTGAGAAGAGAATGGGAACAGCACAGATCTCCTGAAAACTGCAACAAAAAAACTAGTCAAAGCACTTAAAGGTGATAAGGTCGAGGCACAAAGGCGCTATATTGAGAATCTGTCACCTACAAACACTAGATTATCACTCTGGAAAGCTCAAAATTCACTATAAACTCCTGTGGAACTGGATTCACCTATTAAAGACCGAACCGGTAGTTGGGCACGTTCAGACGAAGAGAAGGCTAATGTATTTGCCAACCAAATCCTCCCACAAACAATTTTGTGCTTCCTTACCAGACAATCTCAAATTATGGAAATATGTCTCCATTAAAAACTAGCTCTATGGAAATCGAATTAATTATTAAGACTCAACTGAATCCTAAGAAATCGGCAGCTTATCGTTGTATTGTTCCAAAGTCGTTTATCATAATGGTTCGAAAGCTCTGGAGTACAAGTTCTTCTTCTTATAGACCCATAACTCTGCTTCCACGTCTTTCTAAACTATTTGAGAAGATTCTTAAGGTCAAACTCAACTACCATTTACAAACAAGTTGTTCAATCCCAGACCATCAGTTTGGATTCAGAGCAAAACATGGAACGATTGAGCAAGTTAATAGAGTTACTTTGGAAATAAGAACTGCTTCTGAAAAACGAGAATATTGCTCAGCGGTATTTCTTGATGTAGCACAAGCGTTTGATTGAGTATGGCATGAAGGTTTAATTCACAAAATTAAATGTTTACTACCCGAAAATATACATAAAATCATGCAATCATACATTATAAATCGAGTGTATGTAGTAAGTCAGAAAAACTTCGTAACAAATGAAATTACGATAAAGACAGGAGTTCCCCAAGGCAGTGTATATGTTTTATTCACTGCTGACATTCCAACAAGTACTCAAATTGTCACATCGACTTTTGCCGATGACACTGCCATAATCAGCTGCTCCGGTTGCCCAGTGAAAGCTTCTACAGTCCTGGATATTCATCTTTAAATCCTCCATGAGTGGATTCTCCATCTAAGTGAAGAATTACAGTCAATGAGGGGAAATGTAAACATATCACATTTACTTTGAATCGTCGGACATGCTCGCCAGTAACGCTAAATGGTGCTACAATTCCTCAAAATCAAGAGGTAACTTATCTTGGCGTTCATGTAGACAGACGTCTCACCTGGAGGAAACATATAGAACCTAAAAAGACGTTTATAAAAATAAGAGCGCAAAGCCTTCACTGGCTAATTAACTGTAAATCTGGTCTGAGACTTGAGTTCAAGGTGTTACGGTATAACTCTGTTACAAAACCAATTTGGGCTTATGGCTCTAAATTGTCGGGTACCGCAAGCGCGAGTTAAATCGAAGTTATACAAAGAGCACAATCCAAGATATTTAAAATAATTACAGGAGCTCTATGGTGTATTAGGAATGAAGACATTTACAAAGACCTGGAGCTGCCACCAGTAAAAGATGAATGTTCTAAGCATAAGGGTCTTTATATGGACAAACTAGCTTGACACGTTAATCCCCTAGCCTATACAAGGAGCTCATCTCCTCTAAATCGCAACGATTGACCAGCACTTTTGTTTACTTAGAGACTCGTATTGCTAAGTGAACCCCTTCCTCTTCCAGGAAGGACACAAGTGTGTTAGTTTATCAGAGTTGAATTATTAATGTTACTCGTATTCATTAATAATAATCATGTGAGTTTTAAGAGAGTGGTGTTGCCCCTGTTAGGCAGGTCGTTAGGGTGAAGTCGTTTTAACCTTCGTGGAGCTCTGTTGTATATTAGGGCCATTGCTAGGAGATTAGGGAGTTGGAGCAGTCGATCTTTATGACTGTTGCTGAAGAAATTGATTTGCTCATGTACCGTTGGCATTTTCAAGTCACGATGTAAAGTCGAATTTCTGACGAACCATGGAGCGCCTGTTATACATCGCAATGCTTTATTTTGCTTAGCATGATTTTTTCAAACGTTGTATGGAGCAGTCGTCTCCTAGATTTGGAGGCCATATATCCAGACGGGTAAAAAAAACTGTTGGATCTCAATAACTGCGCCACCTACCGGGTCCAACTGTAGCTTACACCCATCCAGGTGTACATGAGTACAACAAAATTCATGAAAATCGGTCCAGTCATTTAGAAGATGCAGATTCACAATAATCCGAAGATGATAATATTATACTAGGGGCCATCTATGACTGACATGACTTTTGCACACACCCAATAGTGCATTGTAATAATATTAATTCCAATACATCTTGAAATGGATATATGGACAAATATGGTAGATAAAAAAACTTTTTCTGAGATATACGGGTATGTGCTAGAAAACGCCGACGTTTCAATATTAAGGCAATTTCAAAGCCTAAAAATATGCAATCAAAAATTTCATAAGTTGAGTTTACAAGTATATATTTAATCAATTTTTTTTATTTTGTAGTGCTAAGTTTTTGATCATTAGACATAGTCAAACCTAATCATTCATTCAAAAATTCAATGAATGGTCGATTTTTATCATCCCCAAAGTTAATATTGTTAATATTCTCTAAATGTTTTTTCGAATATTTCAAAAGCTTACTTGTATAAATCATCAAATTTTTGAATAAAAATTATTTTATTTGTCTCATGGATTTTCTAGGCGAAATATAAACGGCGATTATTAAAATATATTGACCATTTTGGGAACTGCAACAAGCAACGCATATTTCGCCTATATAAGAAACATTAACGCCAATTTTGACATTTAGTTAAAATAGAAATTTTATCTCCCCGACTATATTTCACAAAAACAATTGCATACAATTTCCTCTCACAAAACACATTTACTCTCTACGACTAAATTTCACAAAAACAATTTCGACTCTACATAAACCAGGGGTCTCTAACCCGCGGCCCGGCTCAGCGCAAAGTGACAACACAGAAGGAATTTCTTTGGACTGCTCTGGTGCGACCTTTTGCTTTCCACATTACCAACTCACTGCGGATTTTTCTAAAGCGGCCATGGAACGAAAATGGTTGTCTGTCCTGACGTAAACAAACCAAACACAACAAGCAAAGCAAACAAAGCAAACAGCGTAACGTCGACCAGAGGTGTGCAGTGAAGCATTCGACTTCGAAAGGTCTCTCAAATGTATTAGAACATTTGCGAAACGAAACGTGCTTGTGATCGCAAAAAAAAATACCCTCGCTCACACTATGATTGCTTGATAAATAGCGAACGTGAAAGAAGCAATCTTCATAGTGTGCGAAGCAGAAGCAGTCTCATGATTCAACGCTGATTGTTTCACTACCTTCACAAGATGCTTGAGGCACTGTATATGCGTGTGCATTTTGTTTTTGTTTCATTTGCTGTCATGCATAATGCTTGAGTTACACGCGAACCGTTCGTGCGTGCGTCATCGCATGGATCGAAAAGTTGGGCAACTTTCTACTTTTCCGCATGCGTCAGTTTCTACCAGAATAGGAAGGTCTTGTGAACCAAAAAGAACTGTTTTCGAACCAAAAATGAACTGTTTAATGTTGTGTTGAATTATAAAATTCTTTTTTTTTTGTCAATTTTTTGCACCAAACACCTGTTGTTGGGTGTCCAATAAACTTGAAACTTCTGTTATTTCTTTCTGATCTGTTATTCTTTTGCTTGCTTTGTATTTTATATTATTGCTTCAAAATTAAATTGAACGTTCTGTTATTTCTTTCTAAATTGTTATTGTTTTTGCTTGCTTTGTACTTTGTGTTATTGCTTCAAAATTTCATTGTAAGTTCTTATATTTCTTTCTAAACTGTTATTGTTTTTGCTTGCTTTGTATTTTGTATTATTGATTTAAATTTTGCATTTTTGAATTATAAAAGCACTCGAACCAACTACATCAACTATACACCTGTTTTCTATTATTAAGTCATAATGGAAGAAAAACTAATTGAGGAAGTACGGTAACACAAGTGCATATAAGAAAAAGGCAGCCTGGTCTATCAAAATGGGAATAGGCGTGCCGAAGCGTGGCATTCCATATTATTGTGGATGTTTCGATCACTATCCTTCGCACGTATAGTACCGAAAGCTTAAAGCTGAGCGAAAGGTACTGTTAGGATGTCCCGTTCGGCAAATAACTGAAAAGAAATGATTGTATTGATATGAAGTGCAAATGTATTGAGTAACTTACATCAATATAAGGAAAAGACGACATTGTGGTGATATTTCCCTTGAAGAGTTTTTCTCTAGCTGTGGCTGTAGCAAATTTAGCAGACAATCAAAAATCTGGAATTGCTAAGGATCCGTGTCTTTCAAATGTCTAAAATTGGACACAAGAAACCCTCTTACGTCTGCTTCCATGTATAATTAACTCACCCAAATGAGCCTTTTCTTCTCCTTATATGCGCCGTAAGCACACTTTACTTCCACAATCATGTCAATGAAATGAATTCCATAAACTCTTCAAACTGTTCCATTTTATTATTATTACTGTGCACTAAAATAAGCAAAAGGAAACTGCACGATTCACAATTGTACGACGGTAGTAAAAATGAATACAATAAGCAATGTTGTGATTACTTAAAACTTTATCGAAATAATAAATGACGAGCAATACCACAGCAAAAGTGGTCACATTGTCAATTTAAATGAGTGTAATTTCACAACAGCTCTTTCATGTATACTAACAGTCAGACATCCGCCGCATTGCTTGTAACTCACCATTTCTTGAATGCGTTACGCGCGTGGAGAACGGTTGGCATGTAACTCAAGCATAACGTTGTTGTTTTCATTTTTTTCTTCTGTGTATGTCGCGTTTTACATTATATATTGTCAGACTTTCGTAAACATACTTTTTCTCATTTCTCTTCATTTTTATTTTCGTATGCTGGAGTATGTTTCATCGCAAAACACTTTGTTTACATTTTTATTTAGATTTAAAATGAATTTTGAAAAGGCAAATGAAATTATAGATTGTGTGAAATTAATTCTGAACATGGATGAGAGTGATGACGATGAATTTATGCTTAAATTGATAGAGTGCTACAGAGTGGAGTTAATTTTCTAAAACAAAAATTGTTTTCTTTGTTAGACTGGATCATTTATTTATTTTTTATTAATTAGAACTATATAATATATAATATTCTATAATCTTATTATAGTTATAAATTATAACCTAGTTGTATTTATGAGCAATAACAACAGAGCACAGCAAATTTGTTCACATTCCGCGCTATATTTTTCATTTCTCATGCATCCTCACACTACGAACGCAAAATGAAACCAGAAAGAAGGCTACCATTGGGTTACATCCAACCTTCCTTTCTTAACATCACATCAGTTTGAGTGGCAATTTTATTGTACATTTATTCTTTAAACTAGCAAACCGCCCTGCTTTGCACGGGTGCAATTTAAAAAATATCGCTTTGGTATTGATAGCATGAAATTTTATTAATTAATTTTTTAACAAATTTTTGTTTACAATATGTCTTTGTATACAATTTTTACAGCTTTTTTGTCATTACACAATACGAACAGAAGTGACGCGTGAAAGAGCTACATATAACTGTCCATTGGAAAAACACTGAATGCTCAGGTCTAATCCCACAACGTTGAATGTTTGACCTTGTGATTTAATAATTGTCATTGAAAATGACAGTTTTATAGGAAATTGCAATTTTCTAAATTGGAAAGGTAGATCCGTTAGTATTAATGGAATCCGGTCCAGTATTGTACACTCTATTATGTAGTTTATTTATTGATTTTATCTGTAAACGTGTACCATTGCACAATTTTGGTGGATTAAGGTTCCGTAATAAAATAGGGACATCCTACTTTTAAAACCAATTTATGTGGGCGCAAACCAGAAGGCTGTAGAGAATTAAGAAATTCTGTTGGGAAATGAATAGCCTCTTCCAGATCAATAGCATTGTCTACAGAGTAGTATATTTGAGTCACTCCATTCTTTCCAGATCTTTGACAGAATTAAATGATTTACTTTACTTATTTGATCGTTGTTAGGTGACATTTTTACCTTATATTGCAAGTAAACAAATGTTTTCTTTACCTTATAGTATGGCTTAAATGATAATAATAATTACTTTAATTTAATTCTAAAATCACATTTGAAGAAACTTTGCTGTGTAAAGAATGAAAAGCTGTAATATTGTAGTAGCAGTAAATGCTTTTTCCATAAATTATAACACTATTACAACTACATTAATTTTATAAGCGAACAAAACGGGACTCGTACGCAAAGCCAACCTGTGATATTATCAAAATACAATATTGGTAAATGGGGAAAGAACTACTTTTTGAACTGTTTTGTGAACCAAAAAGAGCTGTTTGATGTTGTAGTAAATTACAAATACTTGTTTTGGTGAATGTCAAAAAAAGTGTTGCTGTCTTTAGTGAATGGCAAATATGGATAATTAATGATAATAATCATAATTACTTTTATTATTGAATCAATTATTTATGTACAGTGAAAACCGTATCAAAATACGTTGCGTTAATTTAAAGGGGGTTTTTATGGGAGGTACCCCACCTGGTAGCCCTAGGATCATGAAATTTACACGGTTGATGGCTATGGATTACAAACTTATATGGTCCAAATTTCAGTTCGATACATTAAAAAAAAACTTTTTCTAACAAGAACATTAATTTAATGGGGTGGTTTGTATGGGAGGTACCCCACCTAGTAGCCCTAGGATCATGAAATTTACATGATTGATGGCCAGAGATTACAAACTTATAGTGTCCCAATTCAAATCAGTTCCATATGTTAAAAAACAAAAAACTTTTTTTAAGAAGAATATTAATTTAAAGGGGGGTTTGTATGGGAGGTGCGATTCGTCTGATTCCGACAAAGTTGCTGCGTATGTGCAAAATTTCAGCTCTCTAGCTCAAAAACTGAGGGACTAGTTTGCATAAGTACAGACGGACATGGCTAAATCAACTCGTCTCATCGAGCTGATCACAAATATATATCCTTTATTTCGTCTGCGATGTCTCCTTCTGTGTGTTTCAAACTTCATGACAAACTTATAATACTATTCACTCCCGTGAAGAGTATAATGAACAAACACACGAAAGAGGTGAAAAGAAGACAACGAAAAAAAAGGCAGCGAAATTTTTGTCTGCGGTACAACGAACACGGCTGCATAGCCAACCCCCGCGCGCGCTTGCCTACAAGCAAAAGTCCGATGAGGGAATTCTGCCGGAAAGTTGGACAATGTAAAAGCGGTCTATGCAAATTCTTCTTTGTCATCAGTTTCTTATATAGTGTTGTTTTGCGAAGCGAACACCACAACGTTTCACTGGTTCTCATGCTTCGGTCTCGTGCGTATTGCCGATCGTCGTGTTTGCTTCGAGAGAGACACACATTGATTCTCTGTTGCTCTGCGTTTTTCTCGACTTGCTTCAGAGATGTGCAGTGAAGCTGGATAATTAAGTTCGCGAAGCTTATTGTAATAATGAGAAAACGTTTCATCAAACAAAGATTCGGTGATGTTCTGAAAACGTCGTCATGAAAGTCTCTGCTGACGTTTTTCTTTGTTTTCTTTCGCCTCATTCTTTTTTTTCACAATTTTTTGGCTTGCAGAATATGGTAGCCAATAAAGAACCAAAGGTGAAAAAATTTGCTCTGCGAGAGAACGCACAGCTGCATAAAAAACACAAACTGAGAGGAATTAGCAAAAAATTGATTTTCAAGCGTGACGTTGGTCTAAACACAAGCCAAAATCATCAAAGAAGAATCGACGATTATATGACGTTAGTCTAAATGCAGTCCAAGCAAATACAAAAAAAAGAAGAATGAGCACAAATAGAAGTAAACAAAAGCATGTCGGTGCCGCTAACATATAGTACTTTTTTCCTCTGCCAAAATTTGCTAAACGCGCCTAAAGAAGTTTTCACTTCAATAAACTTAAAAAATCGCATGAAGCTTCCAGCTGATTAGCTTTTATTATAGAGAATTTGTTTTTAAGCAGTGATACATTAACAATCGGTCCATGAATATTGAAAATAATTGCAACATATTCAAGGTATGAAAAAGTATTGGAAGCTAATATGAAATGCAGGCCTCTGAAAGGAGTATATCAGAAACTATTGCGGAAGTCACCAATGTAAAATCTGCTGAACCACACAGCTTTAAAAATAATTTTATTGCAAGAAACTTTTTTAATGAATATTCCAACATAAATAGTGTAACACTTACAAGAGTCTATACAAGCAGCGATTTAGCAGAATACCTTGATCGGTCTTTGTTCGTTACCACAATAATCCCTCTGCAATTAACGGATGAACTTGGACGAACTATCTGGAGAAAACTTATCCCACAATCAGTCAAGTTTTGTAGACCCCTAAAGAGAGTTCGCTAAGGAAAACAAGCAGCATATTGAATTTAAGATAGTAGACTATGTGTCTTATGATGACAATGAGCTTAAAGAGAGACGATTGATACAAATAATAAAAATACATATTTCTTATGAAATTCTAATATAATTAATGAATGAGTTAAGTAACGGGTATCAAATTTTCAACATTTATTATTAATAAAATGACCAACTTATTTGCTATGTGTCAAGAGCCTAGCTGTATTTTTTGGATCTAAAAAACGTGTTTACGATTTTATTTATGTAAATAAACAAGTACATAGTTTCGAAAGCCAAAAAATCTTTAGTGATCATTTATAGATGTCAAATACTCTTTATAGCGTTGGTCTTGCTGTTGTTGAAGTTTTTTTAATTTCTTAAGTTGTCCTTTGCTAATTTCTTTACCATCCTTGTCATGAGTAGGAAGGCCCTATAAGAGAAAATGACAAAATATTAATCACGATATAACGATTTTCGATTAAATTCACTAATTCTTACGTTTTCGTCGAAAGTTGAATACTTTTGCGATTCGGTTAGAAACATAGTTTTTGGATCTACGCGACGTTGTGACTCCTTAGCTGCAGCTGCTTCCGCAGCCGCTTGCTTTTTGAGCTTCTTTTGTGTGAAACAATCTGCTTCTACTTTTTTTTTACATTCACGTTCTTTTAATAATAAATCTCGATCAACTAATTTTACCGAAAACTGACCATTATCCTTATCTTCAAGACGGACTCCAAGATTGGGCAAAACATCATCACGTAATTCGTCGCATATTATAAGTATATCAGTATCTTTTGATTTCTTTGCGTGATCACGCACTCGATTCCTAAATTCAGCTAAGCATTCTATGTACGGCAATACATTCTCTTCAAAGTCAAGACCAGCTTCAGAACCACTACCAACGGGGAATCCTATTCCTCCACGTGGTCCCGAAATCGCACCGAAAATGTGTAGCAGATCGGTAATGTAAGCAGCAATCTTTCGCAACAATAAACTATTTATATTAGAATTGTTGTTGCGTATGTAAATATTTGACGAATATATCAACTCACGAATGGTATTGAGGGCATTGCGCGTGTCAATGTTGTCTATACAATAGAGAAACGATTTTATTGCACTCTTTGGGCGTAAATTTATACACTGCAAATCAACTGAATATGTTCAACACTTCTTAGAACGTAAAATGTCTAAGTCTAACTAGATAGGTGCTCCACAACTTTCCAAAAAAAAAAAAAACATTTAATTTCAAATTAAAAAATATTGTACCCATTAATCGCGGTAAAAACTATCCTATATGCCAAGTTGAACCAAATGACATAAATATAATAAATTTCATCAAGATCGGTTCAGTAGTTTCGGAGTCCATTAATGATATTTCATTCACATCAAAAAGTTGGTTGAAGAGATATTTCCGTTTAACTTTTTAAGAAGTGTTAAACCTATTTAGGTGACTAGCAGTGTATCATTAGTTTGTATGGAGCTTAAAGTTAACCGATCGGTCCGAATTTCTTATGTATAATTTTGATATTGTCAGTACAATAAATGTTAATTTATTAATATATAATTTAGTTTTTTATTAAAGCTGTCAGATTTCAATTCTCAGTCTTATTTATTTTGTAACCGACCTTTCGATAAAGTTTTTATACATACTACACATGTGCATGATTGTAATCACATTTCTCACTCCTGCATGTAATAATTTTTTTTTGTTCTCGATCACAAATTTACTTTGTCTACTGTTGCGAGCGAGCTGAAGTGAGTGCATAACACAAAATTTTTAGGACAAAAATATTTCAAATCAAAACAACAATAGTTCATTCTCTCAACTCTCTCTCTCTTCGTTAATCATAGTACCTTTAATTAAATATGTATAGAGCTCAATTGGTACGGTATACCATTTGTACGCGCGTATTGCTGAAATACTTAAGGTCCAAATAAACCCTTAAAATATTTAATCACATTGTTGTTGTTGTAACTTGATGTTTTGCCAATACACTTCTAAAATTCACTTTGTCAAGTTTCGAATTTTTTAGTTCTTTTGAAGCGCACACAATGATTATGCGGTGGCAGAGCCCATAAAACGTATGTATATATGATCTTTGACGGCGGCAATATTGCTTGCAGTAGCCGTGAAATATACATAAAGTATATTCATATATAATTTAAAAAAATAAATTTAATATTTTTAAATAAATATTGTAACAAATGTTACGAAAAATTATTATATATTAATTACTAAATCCCTAAATTCATTTTATCCTACTAAATAATTTTCATTAATTTTAATTCTGCATACACGTCTGTTCGCAACGTTGAATTTGAACAAAAACCAGAAAGAAGGCTATCATCGGCTATGCAAAAAATGTAATACTCTTCACGCTCCTCCGGGTTGCATCCAATCATCCTTTCTTAGCATCACTATATTCTCTCTGTTACAGTTTGATTATCAACAAAGAACACAGTTTGAGTGGCACTTTTATTGTACTATTATCTTATTATCTTCTAAATATATAACACAAGAACGGGTGGGTCAATTTTTATGATTTTTGATTTGTTGGATTTGTCTCCACCTCGAATAGCAGAATGACTACTAAAACATCGGATAGGACCAGCTGTTGTCGAGAAATTCGTGGATAAAATTTTGCATAGAAACTTTAGAGACCTAATTTAAAATCAATCAAGTAGTCTTTGTCAATTGTAAAATCAGAGAATTATATCAATATTCAAATTTGATTCGTCTGATTTTTCTTAAGTATCTCAGCTGCTACACAATTTTTTTTTCTATTGCGATTGTGTTTTTAATGGTTTCTGTTGTGGTTAACGGTTAATTCATTTGTTTTGGTTTGGTTTGATTTGTTTCATATGGATAATACTAGTAATCATTTGAAAAAGTATGATTACATTCTACTAATCATTTGAATTAGTATGATTACATACTACTATTTGATGTGGTACATAAAAAAGTGAATAGGAATACTAATCATACTCCACAAGCAAAATACAACACATACTCATAATCATTTCAAATTAGTACGGCAAATCGCGTACGCATTTATAAGTATATAATTCAAAATCCTGTTTGATTGTAATCATTGCACACGTCTAATACATACATACCATTTAATTCGTGAATACTGTGGAACACGATTGTACGTACGTTACTGCCATGACTTTTGTACAAAAGTTTTTACATTTTAAAAACATACCACATAAGGCTGTATGAACCAGTTCTTGAACTTCGTTGTATTTCTTCTGCAGAGAATCATCAGCTTTACTCCAAGCATCAAAATGTTTGCCCAGATCATTGGATAGTACGTGCCGAGTTAAGTCTTTCACATTAAGGAAAAATTCCTATTAAAAATCAGTTTTGTATAAAGTGGGTAAAACAAGAAAAATTTTAAAATACATTTAACAGCTTTTCATACTGTACGGCCATTTCCATAGTGTTTTCCGAATAATCTAAAGTATCTTTCCACGAATGTAACAAGAATGCAAGACGCAGCTGAGTAGAAGAATGCTTTTTTAGCGCCTCTTTTATTGTAATAAAATTTTTTAATGACTTTGACATTTTGCAGCCAGCGATAGTCAGATGTCCAGTATGAAGAAAATATTTAACCCATTCCTCTTCATCAAAAGCCGCTTCGGATTGTGCTAACTCATTGTCATGGTGTGGAAATTTAAGATCCACACCACCTGTATGAATATCAAATTTTGGTCCAAACACGTCAGATGCCATTGCAGAGCATTCAATATGCCATCCTGGTCGACCGCGACCCCATGGACTTTCCCACCACGGTTCACCATCTTTACTAGACTTCCATAACGCAAAATCATTTACTGAACGTTTTTCTGTTAACAAATCGTCAGCTACGGTTAAATCCCCCTCGCCTTCCTGTAACTGCTTTGTATCGCCATAAGCTTCCGGCACAAGTTTGGCATAATGATGCTTTTCGCACCTATCAAAACCATTTACATCAAAATAAACGGAACCATTTGCTGCATAAGCAAGTCCGTTGCTGACTATACGTTGTATAAAAAGAATTATTTGCGGAATATATTCGGACACACGTGTTAATACATCAGGTGGTAAAATCTGCAATGTTTTTAGTTAATTTAGGAGATTAGCACCTGAGCTTTACTCAATACTCACATTTAGCGATTTCATGTCATAATGAAATTGGTGTTCCCAGTGTCGTGGTAGTGATTCAAACACTGAGTTGTCGTTAACTGTTGAACCTTCTTTTACATCTAACCATTCAGCTATAGGATCCTTGGCTTCGGTCAGATATGTTAGGCGCGCTTCAGTTATACGATTTTCTTCACCATTTGCAACTGCCTGCTTCAACGACTCAATGGCAATGTTCATATTTTGCAACATCTTAGTTAGCATTGCCCTTTTATCAACATCAGTGTTTTTTGCACAAATAGCTTCGAAATGCATAAGCACTTGTTTCTGATCGTCAAGCAACTGATCGAGTGGTGTAAACACTGCTGCCGACGTATATTTTTTGTATAAAAAGATTTGACGTGCACGTTTAATTATTTTGTCATCTATGTCTGTGATATTCATTACATAGTGGATGTTATAACCAAAATAATCTGCCAAGACGCGTCGTAGGATATCAAATGATATATAAGATCTTTAAATATATGTACATATAAGTATTTAAAATCATAATTTTCCGTTTTTGTGCACAATTCACCTTGCATGGCCCATGTGAGACGCATCGTAGACAGTAGGTCCACAGCTATACCACGTCACGTTATTGCCATTTAGAGGAACAAACTCTTCTTTCTGACGTGTTAAGCTATTAAACAGGCGCAACTTTGGACGCTCTTTTCTTAATGGCACATTCCATGACGGTTGAATACGTTTAGCCATTTCCTATACTGCTACTTAAATTTAAATTTTAATGAATGATAGAAAAAAAAATTGCTAGTTCTGTGTCACGTCACACAAGCTTGATGTATGTATATGTATTTATCTCATTCCCTCCCATTCAATTAGATTGAAGAATTTTTTTAACTATAATCAAAATAAGAATTCTTATAGTCGTGGTGCCGCATACATCAGAAACAGATCCGGAAAAGTAAACAACAATTCTGTTTCTGTTTTTGGGGGTATACAATTTGAGACTGTAACTGAAATTTGGCAGACATTAGGACATTTTTGCTAAAGTGGCTAAGACACGGTACTGCATGCATGATCAAGCATAATAAAGTGTCATCATAGTGTTAGAGAATTTTGAATGCGTGTGACTCACGATGATTGACGAAATATCTAAATTGTTTTGATATTTCGTCCATCCTGAATGCTCTCAGTTCTCTCTTTGAGTCACTCATTTTGCTCTCTCGTGCAAGCTATCTCATTAACGTTTACACAAGGTGAGTATGTATGAAAAAGACAAATATAGGCATGTGCTTACATTTTCGAAATACTTGAAGTGAGCAGAGTAGGAAATATTTTCAAAGTGACGACGGTATTATTATTATTGTTGGGGGGATGTAGCACTGCTACCTATAAGATCTATTGTGCCCCCTTCATGGACGTAGAGTATTTCTCCTAGCCCAATACCCTCGATGAATTTTAGTATTGGTCCTACTTCACAGAGTCTGAATTCGTCCTCGGATAGGGTGAGTTCGCCAAGGTGTTTGCTTCTCCTGCGCATCAGGGCAGAGCAAATTCCTATCCCATGTAGTGCGGTGCCGACGGTAATTCACAAATATTTCACACTAGGCGTCGGCACTTTGAACGATTGAAATGAATGCACAACGCACCTTCAATCACTTTAACTCACACATAGACAAATGCTTGATCATATAAGCATTACCGTGCCTTGGCCACTTAAAATTGAGAGCTCTGTCCAGTCTATATATTTGAATAGTCTTTGGTGTGTACTGATATTTATAATTAATTGTACACACTTTATTTAGAATTTTTGGCGGGATATTTTTTACGCGGTGGAGTATAAGGTTTTACTTTGTGTGTGACAAAGTGAAATAAACCAATTACTGCAGAAAAAGAAGCTTCGTTCCACCTGGGTGTTTCACGACACCTCTGTGACTTTTTATTATAAAACTCCTTACAACGACGAAAGTTTCTACAAAGCTAATGTGCGAAATATAAAGATAAGGGCTTCAAAACCTTGGTAGTCTATCAGGTGCATTTTTGATTCATTATAAATATTTTTGTGTAACATTTTTAGTTGTAACTCTTTTGTTGATCCCACATACCATGTGTAATATTTCTTTGGAATGATTTGTAAATAACTCTAATACTATTTTCAGTTTAATAAAAGCTTATGTTACCTCTCCCGGAGAAAAAAAAAGACTACGCAAATTTATTGATTGGCCAGAGTTTCACGACGCATTCGTGCAACTGATACACGAAAATAGTTCGCTGTCGGACATACAAAAGTCTCATTTTTTAAAACAAGCGCTACCGGCAGATCTTGATCAAGACGTACGACAAATTAGTCTCACTGAATTGAATTATTCTACTGCCTGGAAGCTCATTGTCAAACGTTATGATAATCCACGTGTGCAGTTCATGTATCATATGAATGCGCTTCATGATTTGCCCTCATTAAATAAAGAACATTCACCTGATCTAAAACGCATGCTTATCACTGCTAATGCCTGTATTAATGAATTTAAACGTTTGAATATTAAAATATAAAATTGCGATCACTGGATTGTTCATCATCTTACCACAAAACTTCCAGCAACCACACTTCACTCTTGGGAACACCATTTAAGCGACAGCGTGGACATATCTACGTTCAGCGCCTTCGAATCTTTCCTCAACAGCCGTCTTGTTAGCATCATTGTGATCGAGAATCATAGGCTTGGTCCACCCTCAGGGCAGTCTACTTCAAAGACTGAGAGCAATCGATCATATCACAAATCTTTAGGCAACTCATCATACAAGGGTAGTTTTTTCCACCAAACCACGGGATCTACTAACCACAACTGCTGTAAAAATTGCAGCGGCAACCATATTTTGCGTCGTTGTCCTGACTTTTTAGCCAAAGACTGTTATGCACGGAAGTTTATAGTTGATCGCACAAAGGCATGTCTAAATTGCCTCAGTCTGACTCATCCCATTGCGCAATGCACTAGTTCTAAAAATTGTTTGCAATGCGGTCAACGTCATCACACCTTGTTGCATTTTCCTCAGCCGCAGTCAAGTACTCACGCACAACCTTTGCTACCATCAGCAGCTGCCTTTACTCCGTCTGGTAGGAATGCGATACTCACATCTAACAATTTTGCCCTAAACTCTAATACGACCCGATTAACGACAGCAGTTGTTTCAAACATAATGCCTCGTACTATGGTACTTGCTACCGCTCTTGTACGATTGCACAACAATGTCAACGGTCGATCAACTATGGTCCGAGCGCTTATTGATCAGGGTTCCGAGGGCACACTTGTCACTGAAAGAGTCGTACGATCCCTGGGTCTCAAGCGGTACCCAGTGCAGGCTGAAATCACTGGCGTAGGTGAACATTCCAATAATAAATGCAAACATAGTACTGAATTCACTATAAAATCATGTACTCAATCGGCTTTTGAAATATTCATTGACACTGCTTTTGTACTACGATCCCTAACTTCTAGGTTGCCGAAGTCGAGGCTTAACGTACAGGACTGTCATCATTTGAAAGATCTTTCTTTAGCTGATCCCACCTTTACTCAGCCCAATCGTATCGACTTGTTAATTGGTGTAGACGTAATTCCGCAACTAATGCTTCCAGAAATTAGAAGAGGGCATCCAGGTCAGCCGATTGCACAACACACGCAATTGGGATGGATAATTTTCGGACAGCTGGACACCAAACGTCCTCATGCGGGTCATTTACGAGTCATTTGCGATACTATCGAACAGACAGTCAGAAACAATCAAGTGGTACCATAATGAAGAATGAATTCGGCATGATGATCAAATCTGAATATACAGACTCTCAGCATTATGTGGATAAATCAGTCGATCCGACAGCCGATAGTGCAGATATTTGCCAACAGACATCAGCCGCGAATGGTCAGCAACAGCAAATGATGCCTGTAGCTACTAGTCCCGCCGAGTTTCCTTCGACTACAACGGGCGGTCCGCAGGACAACGCTCAACAACAACAACAATATCGTGGCTTCGAGCCACTTAGCTCATCGTCAGTACTACCCGCCAATAGCTTGACAACAAAAGCTGCTACCTGGAAGTCGAATGAAGACCTTCGTCTAAAGACTTATAATTGTACTGCTTGCAATAAATGGTTTACTAGTTCAGGTCACCTAAAACGTCACTATAACACAACTTTGCATAAGAATGCCGTTATGTCGAGCGGTCAGCCGGATCCGGCCTCTTTACCCATATCCGCACATCATCACCCGGCCCGTGATCCAGTTACCAAATCGAGTCGACGTGGTGGTGCGGCTAGTGCAGCAGCGGCACAGCAGCCACCGGCACCAGTTCAACCACCTGAACCGTCTAGAAGTCCACCGGAGTACAGTGCTTACGGCGCGACGGGTGTGGGCGGACCCATGTCGCAGTACTCGACATGTCAGCAGTCACAAAATAATCGGCTAAGTAGCTATGGTCAGACGAATTCTGGCTATCCAAGTCAGTATATGCAGCAACAAGTGCAATCTACGACAGATGCTTCACCACAGCATGCTTCCAACAACCAACAACAACTACCAACCGTTTTGAACGGCTTGAGATTGGTACTTGCGGATATATATCCAAGGGGACGTTGATTGACGTTTATCAATCCCTGTGCTTGGCACCGTGATATTAAGTCTCTACGACAGGTGTTCACGTTAAACAAATTGACTTTCAACCGTTTTGAACGGTCTCCCAAACGGGCTAGCAAGTCCCTCCGCCCTAATAACGACTCAAATGCCGTCCTCCCAAATGAGGGGCCGGCTGAAATCAACACTGTCAACAGCAACAACAGTTTCAAATCAGAGCGAATCAGTGGAGGACAGCAGCAGAAGTCAAGAATTACTCATCAACCTAATGCGGCACATGCTAATATGTATAACAGCAACGCTAGTCACAGTGGCCAATTGCCTACAACACGTAGCACACAACAAATGTATGGGGGAAGCGATGGCAGCATTTATTTATTTAATGACAAAAAACTGTCAAGCTTAAAACTAAAAAAAACAATAGATTTAAAATCAAATTTATGCCAATGCCAGTGGCCAAGAATTACAACAACATCAGCAACAACATATATCTGCTGCTCATCATTTCCAACAACAACAGCAACCAAATGCAGTCTATGCAGCACAACAAATGATGCAACCAGGATATGGTCAACCGACACAGTATCAGCAACCGTATTATCTTCATTCGAATTTTAATCCAAATTTCAATCTGCAACAATATGCCTTACATCATGGCCCACATCATTTGGATGCTGTGCCATTAGCAGCAACACCCAATATCAGTGCCTGCAGTGATAATAGTAATATGTCGTTGCCATCACCAACAGGTCCAGTTGCTGCCTCATTTGTCTGCTCATCGTCCCATGTCTAGTAGTTCATCGGCTGGGGCATCAAATAGTGAATTGATTGATGCAAATGTTATTCTTGTTCCCAAACCAATAATTCAAAGTGTAAGTTCCCTTAAGTCAACATTAGGACGTACAAATGATGGTTTCTATCACTTCTTACCATCCGATGATGATGGTGAGAATAACAGCAATAAAAAGAACATCTGTAATAATACAATATAATTAACAACACCATCTCCACAAACAACAACAAAGACAAAAACAACAATATAAATGGCAATGACGATGGGCACATGGGCATTCCAACACCGTCTGTCACAAGTGTTACTACAGCTGGTGCTGTTTCTACTGCTACATCTATGAGTCCTCGTGTTGTCGGTTCTACGAGCCCAACATCAACATCATCCCATATGCAATTAAGTGGCGGCGGAAGAAACCTTGGCAGTGGTCGCGGTCCTAACTCACCCGGTTGCATGTTTTGGCTTTTAATACTGGTCCCAGTATTGGGGGCGGCATGTACGGACGTTATCGGAACTACAGTGTGCAGAGACTATGAATTTAAAGAGACTGGATAATTCGAACGAAAATCATGCGGTTCTCAATTTTCTCTATTGTTCGATGCTCGATGGTGTTTTATTCAAACCGAACTCAAAAAAATTTTAACATTTTTTGAAAATTGTGAGTTATGTTAAAATGTACCCAATGAAGGAGGGTTGTCAACAAGCACTGTTTTTCACTTTTTTATACTCTTCACGGGAGTGAATAGTATTATAAGTTTGTCATGAAGTTTGTAACACACAGAAGGAGGCATCGCAGACCACATAAAGTATATATATTTGTGATCAGCCCGATGAGACGAGTTGATTTAGCCATGTCCGTCTGTCCGTCTGTCTGTCTGTATGTATGCAAACTAGTCGCTCTGTTTTTGAACTAGAGAGCTGACATAGTTTTCTTTTTACCATACGCAGCACATTTGTCGGAATCAGCTGAATCGGACCACTAGGGAGGGTACCTCCCATCCAAACCCCCTTTAAATTAATGTTCTTATCAAAAAAAGTTTTTTGTTTTTTAACATATGGAACTGAAATTTCGACACTATAAGTTTGTCATCAATGGCTATCAATCATGTAAATTTCATGATCCTAAGGCTACTAGGTGGGGTACCTACAATACAAACCCCCCTTTAAATTAATGTTCTTGTTAGAAAAAGTTTTTGTTTTTTAACATATCGAACTGAAATTTGGACACGATAAGTTTGTAATCTATGGCCATCCATTGTGTTAATTTCATGATCCTAGGGCTACCAGGTGGGGTATCTCCTATACAAACCCCCTTTAAATTAATGTCTTGTTAAAAAAAGTTTTTTGTTTTTTAACGTATCGTACTGAAATTTGGACTCTATAAGTTTCTGATCTATATTCATTAACCATATAAATTTCATGATCCTAGGGTTACCAGGAGTGGTACCTCCCATACAAAGCCAAATTAAATGGCAACTTCTTTACATAGTATAAAGCAAAGTCGAAATTTCAAGAAGTTAGAATACTGATTACTTCTAACGTATTTTGATACGGTTTTCACTGTTAATTAAAGAATTTCCTTAGAAAAGTTTGCATGTAAATAAATAATTGAATCAATAATAAAAGTAATTATGATTATTATCATTAATTATCCATATTTGTCATTCACTAAAGACAGCAGCACTAAGTTTGACATTGACCAAAACAGGTATTTGTAATGCACTACAACATCAAACAGCTCTTTTTGGTTCACAAAACAGTTCAAAAAGTAGTTCTTTTCCCATTTACCAATATTGTATTTTGATAATTTCACAGGTTGGCTTTGCGTACGAGTCCCGTTTTGTTCGCTTATAAAATTAATGTAGTTGTAATAGTGTTATAATTTATGGAAAAAGCATTTACTGCTACTACAATATTGCAGCTTTTCATTCTTCACACAGCAAAGTTTCTTCAAATGTGATTTTAGAATTAAATTAAAGTAATTATTATTATCATTTAAGCCATACTATAAGGTAAAGAAAACATTTGTTTACTTGCAATATAAGGAAAAAATGTCACCTAACAACGATCAAATAAGTAAAGTAAATCTGACTCAAATATACTACTCTGTAGACAATGCTATTGATCTGGAAGAGGCTATTCATTTCCCAACAGAATTTCTTAATTCTCTACAGCCTTCTGGTTTGCGCCCACATAAATTGGTTTTAAAAGTAGGATGTCCCTATTTTATTACGGAACCTTAATCCACCAAAATTGTGGAATGGTACACGTTTACAGATAAAATCATTAAAAAAAAGCATAATAGATTGTACAATACTGATCGGATGTGGAACTGGAGAAGTCGTTTTAATTCCCCGGATTCCATTAATACTAACGGATCTATTTTTCCAATTTAGAAAATTGCAATTTCCTATAAAATTGTCATTATACTCTTCACGGGAGTGAATAGTATTATAAGTTTGTCATGAAGTTTGTAACACAGAGAAGGAGGCATCGCAGACCACATCAGCTCGATGTGACGAGTTGATTTAGCCATGTCCGTCTGTCCGTCTGTCTGTATGTATGCAAACTAGTTCCCCAGTTTTTGAGCTAGAGAGCTGAAATTTTGCACATAGGTTTCTTTTTACCACACGCAGCACATTTGTCGGAATCAGCCGAATCGGCTTTAATGTTTTATTAAAAAAGTTTTTTGTTTTTTAACGTATCGTACTGAAATTTGGACTCTATAAGTTTCTGATCTATATTCATTAACCATATAAATTTCATGATCCTAGGGTTACCAGGAGTGGTACCTCCCATACAAAGCCAAATTAAATGGCAACTTCTTTACATAGTATAAAGCAAAGTCGAAATTTCAAGAAGTTAGAATACTGATTACTTCTAACGTATTTTGATATGGTTTTCACTGTTAATTAAAGAATTTTCTTAGAAAAGTTTGCATGTAAATAAATAATTGATTCAATAATAAAAGTAATTATGATTATTATCATTAATTATCCATATTTGTCATTCACTAAAGACAGCAGCACTAAGTTTGACATTGACCAAAACAGGTATTTGTAATGCACTACAACATCAAACAGCTCTTTTTGGTTCACAAAACAGTTCAAAAAGTAGTTCTTTTCCCATTTACCAATATTGTATTTTGATAATTTCACAGGTTGGCTTTGCGTACGAGTCCCGTTTTGTTCGCTTATAAAATTAATGTAGTTGTAATAGTGTTATAATTTATGGAAAAAGCATTTACTGCTACTACAATATTGCAGCTTTTCATTCTTCACACAGCAAAGTTTCTTCAAATGTGATTTTAGAATTAAATTAAAGTAATTATTATTATCATTTAAGCCATACTATAAGGTAAAGAAAACATTTGTTTACTTGCAATATAAGGAAAAAATGTCCCTACCAACGATCAAATAGGTAAAGTAAATCATTTTATTCTGTCAAAGATCAATGGACTGACACGCTGAAACATACTACTCTGTAGACAATGCTATTTATCTGAAAGAGGCTGTTCATTTCCCAACAGAATTTCTTAATTCTCTACAGCCTTCTGGTTTGCGCCCACATAAATTAGTTTTAAAAGTAGGGTGTCCCTATTTTATTACGGAACCTTAATCCACCAAAATTGTGGAATGGTACACGTTTACAGATAAAATCATTAAAAAAAAGCATAATAGATTGTACAATACTGATCGGATGTGGAACTGGAGAAGTCGTTTTAATTCCCCGGATTCCATTAATACTAACGGATCTATTTTTCCAATTTAGAAAATTGCAATTTCCTATAAAATTGTCATTATACTCTTCACGGGAGTGAATAGTATTATAAGTTTGTCATGAAGTTTGTAACACAGAGAAGGAGGCATCGCAGACCACATCAGCTCGATGTGACGAGTTGATTTAGCCATGTCCGTCTGTCCGTCTGTCTGTATGTATGCAAACTAGTTCCCCAGTTTTTGAGCTAGAGAGCTGAAATTTTGCACATAGGTTTCTTTTTACCACACGCAGCACATTTGTCGGAATCAGCCGAATCGGCTTTAATGTTTTATTAAAAAAGTTTTTTGTTTTTTAACGTATCGTACTGAAATTTGGACTATATAAGTTTCTGATCTATATTCATTAACCATATAAATTTCATGATCCTAGGGTTACCAGGAGTGGTACCTCCCATACAAAGCCAAATTAAATGGCAACTTCTTTACATAGTATAAAGCAAAGTCGAAATTTCAAGAAGTTAGAATACTGATTACTTCTAACGTATTTTGATACGGTTTTCACTGTTAATTAAAGAATTTCCTTAGAAAAGTTTGCATGTAAATAAATAATTGATTCAATAATAAAAGTAATTATGATTATTATCATTAATTATCCATATTTGTCATTCACTAAAGACAGCAGCACTAAGTTTGACATTGACCAAAACAGGTATTTGTAATGCACTACAACATCAAACAGCTCTTTTTGGTTCACAAAACAGTTCAAAAAGTAGTTCTTTTCCCATTTACCAATATTGTATTTTGATAATTTCACAGGTTGGCTTTTCGTACGAGTCCCGTTTTGTTCGCTTATAAAATTAATGTAGTTGTAATAGTGTTATAATTTATGGAAAAAGCATTTACTGCTACTACAATATTGCAGCTTTTCATTCTTCACACAGCAAAGTTTCTTCAAATGTGATTTTAGAATTAAATTAAAGTAATTATTATTATCATTTAAGCCATACTATAAGGTAAAGAAAACATTTGTTTACTTGCAATATAAGGAAAAAATGTCCCTACCAACGATCAAATAGGTAAAGTAAATCATTTTATTCTGTCAAAGATCAATGGACTGACACGCTGAAACATACTACTCTGTAGACAATGCTATTTATCTGAAAGAGGCTGTTCATTTCCCAACAGAATTTCTTAATTCTCTACAGCCTTCTGGTTTGCGCCCACATAAATTAGTTTTAAAAGTAGGGTGTCCCTATTTTATTACGGAACCTTAATCCACCAAAATTGTGGAATGGTACACGTTTACAGATAAAATCATTAAAAAAAAGCATAATAGATTGTACAATACTGATCGGATGTGGAACTGGAGAAGTCGTTTTAATTCCCCGGATTCCATTAATACTAACGGATCTATTTTTCCAATTTAGAAAATTGCAATTTCCTATAAAATTGTCATTATACTCTTCACGGGAGTGAATAGTATTATAAGTTTGTCATGAAGTTTGTAACACAGAGAAGGAGGCATCGCAGACCACATCAGCTCGATGTGACGAGTTGATTTAGCCATGTCCGTCTGTCCGTCTGTCTGTATGTATGCAAACTAGTTCCCCAGTTTTTGAGCTAGAGAGCTGAAATTTTGCACATAGGTTTCTTTTTACCACACGCAGCACATTTGTCGGAATCAGCTGAATCGGCTTTAATGTTTTATTAAAAAAGTTTTTTGTTTTTTAACGTATCGTACTGAAATTTGGACTATATAAGTTTTTGATCTATATTCATTAACCATATAAATTTCATGATCCTAGGGTTACCAGGAGTGGTACCTCCCATACAAAGCCAAATTAAATGGCAACTTCTTTACATAGTATAAAGCAAAGTCCAAATTTCAAGAAGTTAGAATACTGATTACTTCTAGGAACGTATTTTGATACGGTTTTCACTGTTAATTAAAGAATTTCCTTAGAAAAGTTTGCATGTAAATAAATAATTGATTCAATAATAAAAGTAATTATGATTATTATCATTAATTATCCATATTTGTCATTCACTAAAGACAGCAGCACTAAGTTTGACATTGACCAAAACAGGTATTTGTAATGCACTACAACATCAAACAGCTCTTTTTGGTTCACAAAACAGTTCAAAAAGTAGTTCTTTTCCCATTTACCAATACTGTATTTTGATAATTTCACAGGTTGGCTTTGCGGACGAGTCCCGTTTTGTTCGCTTATAAAATTAATGTAGTTGTAATAGTGTTATAATTTATGGAAAAAGCATTTACTGCTACTACAATATTGCAGCTTTTCATTCTTCACACAGCAAAGTTTCTTCAAATGTGATTTTAGAATTAAATTAAAGTAATTATTATTATCATTTAAGCCATACTATAAGGTAAAGAAAACATTTGTTTACTTGCAATATAAGGAAAAAATGTCCCTACCAACGATCAAATAGGTAAAGTAAATCATTTTATTCTGTCAAAGATCAATGGACTGACACGCTGAAACATACTACTCTGTAGACAATGCTATTTATCTGAAAGAGGCTGTTCATTTCCCAACAGAATTTCTTAATTCTCTACAGCCTTCTGGTTTGCGCCCACATAAATTAGTTTTAAAAGTAGGGTGTCCCTATTTTATTACGGAACCTTAATCCACCAAAATTGTGGAATGGTACACGTTTACAGATAAAATCATTAAAAAAAAGCATAATAGATTGTACAATACTGATCGGATGTGGAACTGGAGAAGTCGTTTTAATTCCCCGGATTCCATTAATACTAACGGATCTATTTTTCCAATTTAGAAAATTGCAATTTCCTATAAAATTGTCATTATACTCTTCACGGGAGTGAATAGTATTATAAGTTTGTCATGAAGTTTGTAACACAGAGAAGGAGGCATCGCAGACCACATCAGCTCGATGTGACGAGTTGATTTAGCCATGTCCGTCTGTCCGTCTGTCCGTATGTATGCAAACTAGTTCCCCAGTTTTTGAGCTAGAGAGCTGAAATTTTGCACATAGGTTTCTTTTTACCACACGCAGCACATTTGTCGGAATCAGCCGAATCGGCTTTAATGTTTTATGAAAAAAGTTTTTTGTTTTTTAACATATCGAACTGAAATTTGGACACTATAAGTTTGTAATATATGGTCATCAGTCGTGTAAATTTCATGATCCTAGGGCTACCAGGAGTGGTACCTTCCATACAAACCCAAATTTAATGGCAAACTTTTAAAGAATAAATGTACAATAAAATTGCCATTCAAACTGATGTGATGCTAAGAAAGGAAAGGTGGATGCAACTCGGAGGAGCGTGAAGAGTATTACATCTTTGGCATAGCCAATGATAGCCTTCTTTCTGGTTTTACTATTGCCTTTATGTAGCGTATAATGTGATGTAAAAATGAATGTATAGTTTGACAATTTATTATAGAATGCAGTAATGTTCATTTCAATTTATTTTGCAATTTACTAGCATACAACACGATTTCTACATGGCAAACAATGAAGAAAAAGCAAAAGTACACATGCCAAAAACCATGAAGAAACAAATTATCACAGTTTTACAATAATTGCTGTTGCTACACAATAAGGAAAGACACAGTTTGAGAAGCATTACGACGACTTCACTTCAGCAAACATTTCCATGTGCACAATTGCATAAAGCAAAGCCAAATCCAACGTTGCTTCTATGCGGGAGCAATCAAAGCATTAAAAGAGCCAAAAAGGGCGATTAACGCTGCTTTTCAAAATCAACCCCATAGGCATATAAAAAAAGAAGATTGATATTCATCGAGTTGATCTCAAACAAAGACTATGAAAATAAATAGACTGGATAATTCGAACGAAAATCATGCGGTTCTCAATTTTCTCTATTGTTCGATGTTCGATGGTGTTTTATTCAAACCTGTGAAATTATCAAAATACAATATTGGTAAATGGGAAAAGAACTACTTTTTGAACTGTTTTGTGAACCAAAAAGAGCTGTTTGATGTTGTAGTGCATTACAAATACCTGTTTTGGTCAATGTCAAACTTAGTGCTGCTGTCTTTAGTGAATGACAAATATGGATAATTAATGATAATAATCATAATTACTTTTATTATTGAATCAATTATTTATTTACATGCAAACTTTTCTAAGGAAATTCTTTAATTAACAGTGAAAACCGTATCAAAATACGTTAGAAGTAATCAGTATTCTAACTTCTTGAAATTTCGACTTTGCTTTATACTATGTAAAGAAGTTGCCATTTAATTTGGCTTTGTATGGGAGGTACCACTCCTGGTAACCCTAGGATCATGAAATGTATATGGTATCGTGTCCAAATTTCAGTTCGATATGTTAAAAAACAAAAACTTTTTCTAACAAGAACATTAATTTAAAGGGTGGTTTGTATGGTAGGTACCCCACCTAGTAGCCCTAGGAACATGATTGATAGCCATTGATGACAAACTTATAGTGTCGTAATTTCAGTTCCATATGTTAGGTTTAGGTTAGGTTTGCTTGGCTGATTAAGAGATCTCACATAGACCAATAATGGTCCTTTGTGTTGCCAAGAAGAAGTATGGAGACTCTTTAAATGCTGTTTTTTATGCACTTTTTTGCGAGCTTTAATAAATTGCTACTTTTCTGATCCGCGATACTTTCCAAGGAGAGGAAAGATACAGATCCGAGATAGCTAAAGCGTGATCTGTTGAGAGCTGGACATTGGCAAAGTAGGTGTTCTAGAGTTCCCCTAGCATTTACCTCGTGGCATGATGTACATGCATCACTCTGTATCAAGCCCAATTTGGCTGCGTGGGAAGGTGTTAAACAGTGTCCCGTGAGTATTCCGACTAATAACTTGCAATCCTCTCTTGGGAGAGCTAAGATGTAGTTGGTAGTCTTATTATTAACAGAGCGAAGCATGATTTTTGCGGTTCTGCAAGAGAGTGTGCCATTCCACATTCTCTTCGCCTCCTGAATCGTTGCTTCCTCTATTTCTGTTTTTAACGTGGACAGAGAGGGACGTAAGTATGACGCACTTACCTCAGCTTGGCTAGCGCCAGCTTTAGCGAGTGCGTCTGCTTCTTCGTTCCCTTCAATTCCTTTATGTCCCGGTACCCAAAAGATGGTGACTCGTCTGTCCAAACAGAGTTCGTCGATTTTGGTTCTACATTGTTGAACACAGTACGATTTCGTCATCACCGCCGCTATTGCCTTTATGGCTGCTTGGCTGTCGATGAATATGTTTATTTGGGAGTTTAGAGGAGTCAGCTCGGCTGCTAATTCTGCAGCTTTTGTAGCCGCATAAATCTCGGCCTGAAACACGCTGCAGTAGTCTGGAAGCTTATATGACCGTTTAAGGTCAAGCTCTGAGCAGAATACTGCAGCCCCCACTCCCTCTGCCATTTTAGATCCGTCTGTAAACAGGTTGCAAGTATGACCGCCAAACTGGAGTCCCCTTTGCCACCCATTATGTTCTATTACTACACTAGGCCCTCCATTGAAGTTGGCCTGGGGAATAACATAGTCAGAGCTATTGTTTAAACCTTCATGTATCTTACTGTGACCATAAGGCCTCTGTATCAACTGTCCTGTTACCTTTAGTCTTAGCGCAGACTTCTTTGCAGTGTTCTTCGCTGCCAAGCCTATAGGTTGAAGGTCGAGTATTCTATCAAGTGCTGTTGTAGGGGTGGTGCGCATTGCACCAGTTATACAAAGCCCTGCGATTCTCTGTACCTTCTCCAACTTTTTGACGTATGTCTTTTTGTTGACACTTGTCCACCATACCAAGATACCATAGAGTAATATAGGTCTAACCACTGCCGTGTACATCCAATATGTTAGACGGGAAGATAAACCCCATGTCTTTCCGAGCATTTTCCTGCAAGCGTAAAAGGCATTGAGAGCTTTCCTCACCCTTTCTTCCACATTTAACTTCCACGTCAGTTTGTTATCCAATATGACTCCAAGATATTTTGTAGACATCTTTGGTGCCAGTACAATGTTTCCTAATTTAGGAGGGAGCCAGTGCGGAATCTTGTATTTTGCTGTAAAAAGTACTAAGTCCGTCTTGTCTGGATTCACATCCAGTCCCACATTGCTTGCCCAGTCTTTAATTTCTTTAAGTGCCCCCTCGAGTACTTGACTCATTGAGCTAAGGCACTTGCCTGAGATGATTACGGCCAGGTCATCTGCATAGGCAGTTAACCTTGCACCTCCACCTCGCATTTTATTCATTACAAGTGTCCAAAGCAGCGGAGAGATTACGCCCCCTTGAGGCGTACCTCTGTTTGCCTTCCTTGCCGGACTACGTCGCACCCCATTCAGCCACCACTGTCCGGCAGTTCAGTAGACTGCCGATCCAGTGCCGTATGGATGGATGTGCGTCAATTGATTCAAGACCCTCTAACATTGCTTCTGTCGAAACGTTGTTAAAGGCTCCTGATATGTCAAGGAAGACACCTATGGCATACTCTCCGTACTGTATGGCCCTTTCTATCTGCATCACGACCTTATGAAGCGCAGTCTCAGTGGACTTGCCTTTCGTATAGGCGTGTTGGTCTCTCGATATTAGATACGGTGAAACCTTTTCCTTAATATACGAGTCCAATAGTCTTTCAAACGTCTTTAGTATGAATGAAGTGAGGCTTATTGGCCGATAGTCCTTTGGATACAAGTGGCTGCTCTTACCTGGCTTTGGTATGAAAACAACCCTTGAGAGTCTCCAGTTCTTCGGAACATAATTAAACCTCAGGCAATTCCTGAAGATTCCTTTAAGCCATGGTGTCAGTACAGCACAACCCTTTTGCAAGAGCGCAGGAAAGATGCCGTCTGGTCCCGGGGATTTAAAGGGTTCAAACGATTTTAAGGCCCATTCCAGTCTAACCGATGTAATTAAGCCTTCACATACCTCATTGATTACACCCCGTGTCGTTACAGTTGCGTCTGAAACCTCAGTACAGCCAGGAAAGTGGGCTTCTATAAGAGTTTCCAGCGTTTCCTTTCCGTCTTTGGTCCATTCGCCTGTGTCTTTGCGGATTAGTGAAGGGATTATAGGAGACTTGGCAAGTATTTTCCGAAGTCTCGACGCCTCAGAAGTCTTGTCCAAATTACCACAGAAGATCTGCCAGGATCTCCTCTTGGCTCTCCTTATCTCTTTTTTGTATAGCGATAGTAGTGTCTTATATTCTCTCCAGCACTCTTCACAATCAGCAAGTTTGGCTAGCTTAAAGAACTCTCTAAGTTCCTGTCTTTGCTTACCAACGTCCTTATTCCACCATGGGGGCTTGGATTTGCGTCCAAGTCTCGTAGGCAGGCAGGATTTATGGTAAGCTAGAAGGATTTTAGATGTTATGAGTTCTGTCACTGCCTCAACGTCGCTGCTAGTAGTGATCTGAGGAACATTTCTTAAGTATCCCTTTAACAAGTTCTCATATAGGCCCCAGTTCGTATTTCTAGGGTTCCTAAATATGTCATTCGTTCTTAGTGGGATCTTTATATCTACAGTGAAACTTATATAACTATGATCGGAGAAGGAGGGTTGCTCAAGCACCTTCCAATCCAAGATCTGCATATTGTCACCGTAAAAGAGAGTGATGTCCAATACATCCTCCGATGTTGGACCCTTATAAGTAGGAATATTTCCCCTCTTTGCTATACTTACATTATACTGTAATATATAGTTAAAGAGGTACTCACCACGTTGGTTGATGTCCTTACTACCCCATAGAGGGTGGTGCGAATTAGCGTCTGCACCTACCACTATCCTCCATCCACGTTGACCGGCCTCCTCCATGAGATTTTGTAGCTCCATGGGCGGTGCCTCGGCGTCGTGTGCCTAGCAGGAGGCAAGGAGTTTGTGCCCATCGTCCCCCTCTACGACAATCACTGCCAGGTCA
Source organism: Amiota communis (assembly GCA_037043315.1). Lineage (NCBI taxonomy): Eukaryota > Metazoa > Arthropoda > Insecta > Diptera > Drosophilidae > Amiota > Amiota communis. The sequence goes on from JBAMAV010000380.1 coordinate 129,509, forward strand.
TCTGTGCTAAGATTGGATAATAAATATGCGTTAATATTTTTCTTTACAAGGATGACAGATCTAATCTTCCTTACCATTGCAGCATGAAAAATTCTGTAGTTTTTCGACCCCAATCCAGAGACCTTGTTCCCGGAGGATAGCCAGGGCTCTTGGATCAGGGCCACGTCATAGCTGCCTTCCTCTAACGTGAGGAGCAGCTCGGCCGAAGCCGCCTTACTGTGATTGAGGTTTATTTGCAATACTTTCCCCATCAGGTTCAGCAATGCGTTGTACGGGTGTAGCTGTAGTCGCCGACACTCCGTCTGTCCCCTCCATCTTTTCTTCCCCGTGCAGCTGAAGGGTTTCAGTAGAGTTGGTCACAGATTCGAGTCCGAGATCCCTCTCTACTTCTCCCGCTTCCAGCGTGTTGACGTTACCATCCTTCGGGTGACGTTTCTTGAGGCGCAGGTATACACTACCCGTTCCCCACGACATCTTCCCGTGTCGCTGGTATAGTATGTCCTCTGCCTCTTTGTTTATTTGGAGGATCAGATCTTGATTGCCTTTTTTGTCTGGCTTACTGGCGTGAAGCAGCTTCCAATCGATAGTTGGAACATCAGGATTCTGCCGCCGGAATAGCAGTAGAGTGACTTCCGGTTTTAACGTGTTAGGTACTCGTACCTTGGCACGCGGTACACACGGAATATCGTTTCTATCCACTATCTTCCATATGTTAAAAAACAAAAAACTTTTTTGATAAGAACATTAATTTAAAGGGGGTTTGGATGGGAGGTACCCTCCCTAGTGGTCCGATTCAGCTGATTCCGACAAATGTGCTGCGTATGGTAAAAAGAAAACTATGTCAGCTCTCTAGTTCAAAAACTGAGCGACTAGTTTGCATACATACAGACAGACAGACGGACAGACGGACATTGCTAAATCAACTCGTCTCATCGAGCTGATCACAAATATATATACTTTATGTGGTCTGTGATGCCTCCTTCTGTGTGTTACAAACTTCATGACAAACTTATAATACTATTCACTCCCGTGAAGAGTATAAAAAAGTGAAAAACAGTGCTTGTTGACAACCCTCCTTCATTGGGTACATTTTAACATAACTCACAATTTTCAAAAAATGTTAAAATTTTTTTGAGTTCGGTTTGAATAAAACACCATCGAGCATCGAACAATAGAGAAAATTGAGAACCGCATGATTTTCGTTCGAATTATCCAGTCTATTTAAATTCATAGTCTTTGCAGTCTATTTAATTTCATAGTCTCTGGCCAAAGAAAACAAAAGCTACATACAGATGGATAGACAGACGGACAGACTGAAAAACAGACATAGCTAATATGCAATTTACACCAAAGCACATCAACATCAACATTGATGTGCCCACTGATACGTATCAGATTCGACAACAACCACAAGGAAAATGACGTCATTCAGGGGTTGTTGTTGTAGAATGTGATGGGGATCAATAGTCGCATCAAGAACTGATGTGCCTTGATATGAAAATTAATAATGGTCTCTCTAGACATTTCTGCAGTGCTGCCAAGTTTTTTTGTGTTTTTCCACCTGTCGCATCACTAAACAGCAGCTGATGGCTCAAAACATTGTTAAGTAAACAATAAATTGTCAATTTTTTTAAGAGAATTTAATAAAATTAGTACCAGGAATGAAAAAGGGAATTGCAAGAATTATTTGCATATGTTGCAAAATGTTCTAAATCATGTATTTTTCACAAACTTTTAGTTTTTATTTAACCAACGTGCTCGCAAGTTCCACGTGTGTGTATAACCAAAACAAAAAACAGCTGTTCGTGATGCAAAATATCCGGTGTAAACGGAAAACCCCATCAACGTGATGTACTTTGGTGTAAATTGCATATAAATTAACTGGACAGAATATTTTGTATGCAAATGTTGTATTATTGTATTTGTTTTGAGATGATCTTTCTCTCTCTGTCTGTTTTTAAGAAGTTTCGCTTATATCACGTGTACGATAGCACACGTGAAACTTTGTTTTGTTCATACCCCATTCCATGCAGACAAAATGCGGCTTCAATTTTACAACAATCACAGGGAAATTAGGGTTGTTGTTGTAAAATGAAATGCGGAATCTATTCAGGATTTCGTCGAGATGCCGAAACAAACCGCAAAGGTGTTGCCATTTGTTTGGTAATGTTGGTAAATTTTTGGTAACTTTTTGGTGATTTTCGACTCTCTTCTTCTTTCTTTTTGTGACGCGGCAATAAACAACTAATGATGGCACATAGTATATTTAAGTAAAATGTTAATTGTTCATTTTTATGTAAAATATTAACAAAATACGTAGCAGGAATGAAAAAGGGAGCTGCCAGAGCTACGTGCATGTATATTTTTAAAATCATGTAGGTTTCGCAAATTTTCAATTTTTATTTCTCACTGTTAAAGTTTTTTTTTTTTTTTTTTTTTTTTGGATTCGCCATGGAGGTGTAAATCTTCTAAAGATGCTAGCAGACCAACCTACTAGCATGCACGATTCACCGGACAAACAGTCTCATGTGAAGCCTACGTACTAAAACCACCCCCGGCCTACGCTGGCTCTGTTTTCAACCCTGGCGGGACTGCCAATAGAGGCATTACTTCGCCAGGGAGAGCTAGGTTAGACCACTCTTCTGTTTATTTCGTCATCTCTGCGGACCTGTTGCATTGTAGCAACGATTATACTGCACGCTTTGTTCCAGGAGTCTTCATCCTTTAACATAAAATTAATCACGCCATTTGGTGTAAGGATCTCACCTACCTCTGACGTGATTAACTCTCTAAGATGCACAAATCGGGTACACTCCATGAGAACATGGCGAGCATTTTCCGGCTGGTTTGTGCAGTACAGGCAATGCGGGTCATCTGCATGTTTAAACCTGTGCAGGTACTCCCGAAAACAGCCATGCCCTGTGAGGAACTGCGTGAGGTGGTAATTCAGAGTTCCATGTTTTCGGGCCACCCAGACTCTGATGTTGGGTATTAATTCGAACGTCCAACGACCCTTGGTTGAGCTTTGCCAACGCTCCTGCCAGGAGGCAGTTAGTGTGTCACTCTGATTATGTGTGGCAGACTCTGCCCGTCTCGAAGCATATATCGCCGCCAACTCATTAACGTCCATGTCCACCGGTTTACAGTTTGCAATGACGCTTATTGCGTCATCTGAAACCGTTCGGAACGCGCAACATACCCTTATCGAGTTTAGTCGATACACGGAAGCAGCTCCTTTAATGTATGATTTATGTTTGGTTGCACAGGACCACACTGGTGCAGCGTATCGGATGATCGATTTGCTGACTGCCGCAAGCAGCTCACGCACTGCTTGTCTCGGCCCTCCAACGTTCGGCATAAGCCTTGCTAGGGCTGCGTAGGTCTTTGACGCTTTCTCGCTTGAGAATTTGAGGTGATCCCTGAAGTTGAGACGACAATCCAGTAGGACCCCTAAATACCTAATGACAGGTGCGGACGTTATGTCTTGTGCCCCAACTCGAATGCTTAGGGCTTCTTCCTGCTGCTGATTAAAACTAGCTCAGTTTTATGGTCCGCTAACTCTAGACCAGTCTGCCAGAGCCAATTTTTGATATTTACCACGGATGAGTTGCATTTCTCCTGGAGTTCCGGGAGCGTCTTTGCCACTGCGACTACTGCAATGTCATCTGCGTAGCCAATTATCTCTACTTCATCTGGTAGAGACACGCTAAACACTCCGTCGTACATCGCATTCCATAAAATTGGACCGAGCACAGATCCCTGCGGTACACCAGCAGTAGTGTTGTACCTTTGTGGGCCTATTTCTGTGTCATAAAGAAGCGTTCGATTGCTCAAGTATGACATCACCATTCTAAGAAGGTACTTTGGTACACGGAGATTCTCCAAGGAGCGTACTATGTTGCACCATCTTGCCGAGTTGAAAGCATTTTTAATATCCAGGGTAACTACAGCGCAATACTGTTTTGTGCCCCAGAGCCATCGTTCACCAGCGATTGCATTCAGAGCGATATCACGGACTCTGCTTACTGCATCGATGGTACTCCTGTCCTTCCTGAAACCATACTGGTTTTTGTGTAGTCCATTCGGACCCTCTGTGACTAATTCGAGGCGCCGACATATGATACGCTCCAGTATCTTATCCATTGTGTCCAGCATACACAACGGCCTATATGATGATGGCTGATCCGGCGGCTTGTTACCTTTCGGTATCAGCACCAATCTCTGCCGCTTCCAGCAAGAGGGAAAAATACCCTCTTCCAGACATGTATTCAACACTCTAAGAAAGACGTCTGTATTCCTCTGTATTGCATGTTTTAGGACACTGTTGGGGATTCCATCCAAGCCAGGGGTCTTCTTGCTGCCTGTCTTTTTGGAGGCGTCCAGAAGCTCATCTGCCGTAATTGTGGGAATGGGCTCCAAGACAGCTTCCCTTGCCCAATGTGTGCGCTCATGTTGCGGGAAGAGGTTTCGCACAATATCTAACATAACCGCTGCACCGATCGGCACTGGGCCGGCGACTCCTCCCAGGCGTCGTTTGACAACTTTGTAAGCTCCTCCCCAAGGGTTGTTGTTGAGGTCTTCACATAGGTCCTGAAAATGTATGCTTTTACTCCTTTGGATGGATTTCCGCAACTCAGCACGTTTCGCCTTGTATTCGGCCTGCCGACGTACAAAATTTTCTGATCCCCTTGCTCTTTGTGCTTGCCTTCTAGATCTGATGCACTCCCTTCATAGCTGCGCTATCTCAGCATTCCACCAATAATTTGGTGTATGCCGATTATTTCTTCCTTTTCTGGGCATTGAGGCATCGCATGCATCAGTAACAGCTTTCATTAGGCCCTTAACTTGTTGCTGTGCAGATCCCTGCAAGTTAACTCCTTCCAGCATGTAGTCTAGCATGGATATGTCTAGCATGCCTACTTTCCATCCGTTCTTTTGAGCTTGGTCTACAGCTACGGCGAGGACATGTATTCGTGGTGTTTATTTCGATTGCATTGTGATCGCTGAGTGTGAGGACATCTAGTACTTCCCATTTTGAGAGGTGGGCAAGAAACCTACTGGCAAAACTAATGTCAATGAATGACTCTCCGCGGTTATTCTGGAAAGTCACCTTGTTACCCGTATTGAGGAGAGTGATGTCTAAGGCGGCAAATGCCTCCAAGATAGCCGAACCTCTAGCATTAGTTCTGGTGCTTCCCCATTCAATAGCCCAAGCGTTGAAATCCCCAGCAATTAGAAGAGGAGATTTCCCGCGAGCATTGTATACAAGAACGTCGAGGAACGCATTGAAAGTTGCTAGGTCGTCACTTGGTGGTGCTTAGCAACTGAAAATGTGGATCCCCTTAACTCTGGCATAAGCAAATCCCTTGTTGGTCGATGGGCCACTGGATTCTATTGGGAGTTGGCCACAGGCCCAGATTGCAGCCCCTCCCGTCTGATCAGTTACCCACGTGTTATTCGCCTGAGGTACACGGTAAGGTTCACATACGACTGCAACATCAATGCGCCTTTCAGTAATGGTCTGATACAATAGATCCTGGGCGGCCCTGCAGTGATTAAGGTTGATTTGGATCACCTTAACCATTTTTGCTTAGCTGCAACATCGCTCTTTTATACATAGGACACTGGAAACAGCCTGAAGCGTGATTTTTGTCCCCGTCTTCACATATTGAGCACTTCGGTGCTGCTTGGCAACCTCTGGCTAAGTGACCTTTTTTTGCCGCAACGTAAGCATTCGCCTGTGCGATCCACCGTGTTTTCGCATTGGTGGGAAACATGCCCGTAGTTGAGGCAGCGATAACATCTAATCGGTGCGATATTACCGCGTATCCTGCACCGAACCCATCCAACTCGTATATGTCCCGCATCCATAATCAGTTTGGCTTCAGCAGCAGGGAGCTCAATAGTGGCAGTTTGAGTCCCATATCTTGCCCTACGCATAGACTTAACCGCTGACGCCTCCATGCTACTGAGGGCTGGAATTTGAGTGCGTATGGCTTCGCACACCTCCTCTCGTGTGGTGACTTCGTCCAGGTCCCAACATTCCACCAATGTTTGCTGACAAAGAGTCTTAACTGAAGCTTTTTCCTCCAAAGCTTTAATTAAGGCTCCTTCATATTCCCTTGCTCTGGTTTTGCTTCCTCCTTTTAGCTCCAGCAGAAGCTCTCCTTTGCGGGTTTTCCTTATTTTGTTAACCTTCGTGCCGAAATCCTCCAGTTCTGGCTGCTGTTTAATCAGCCTAAGCATGTCGGCATAGGTTGCATCACCTCGCTTGGAGATAACGATGGCATCAGGGCGCATCCGCTGTGTCTTCTCCGTTTCCTTCTTCTTCCGTGACTTACGTCGTACCTCTGTCCACTCCTTGTCAGGTTTGGTCCTCCTGACCTCTGCATTCTTCCCGCTTTCCTTCTTGCCCTTCTCAACTAGCGGCGGCTTCGGTGCACTTTGCCCTCCTTTCAAAGAGGGCTGCTTTTTTCCTCCTTTAGTGTTTCCTCCGGGTAGCCCCTCAGATAGCTTTGCTTTCATAGGACCAACTTTCACCCTTAGGCCGGGTGGGATCTCCGTTATGTCACAGTGGCGCTGTGGGGTTGATTCACCCAGTGGCAGTGGCAACATGGGAGCGGTTGCTCCACATAAGCCCGGCGTTGTCTGCGCGAACTTTTCCCTCGTATTCCCCACTGCTGCGGTTCCGCAGTCAACAGCCATATCCTGAACTGCCATCAGATACAGACGGCTGATGCTACCGATTGCTTCCCTCATAGGCTGATGGACCGTTCTTCGTTTCCCATTGTCCATCATTGCAATCAACTCCTTAATTTTGCAGCCAAGCTGTTTGAAGGAATCGAGTTTATCCTCGCTTGCGTTCCGCCTTTTGGATTGCGGGCTTAGTAGCTGTGGGCTGGAAGACCCACCTGCATCCAACGGATCTTGGACACTACTTTTCTCTTCCACGGTAGACGGTACCGACGTTTGTCCCGCTGCCTGCCCTATTTCGATCGGAGAACGCGGAGTTTTTGTGCTTCTCCGAAACGGATCGGGGACTGCTAGGTGATCAATTAAACTTGTAACATTAGATGATACAGGAGCCAAGTTGTCCACTCCTGTATCACTGCGGTCATAGGATCTCGACGACTGGGGGCCCGCTTTCTCACCCACCATAGCCGCCGGTACTAGGTTTCCGACACCTTGCACCGTAACAATCGTATTTCCTTCCACTTCCATATTTGTTTTTCTGTCTGGGATCCTACCCATAGCCGTTTACCTTCAGCCAGGTATATTACAGCCGCCCCTGACATGGGAACAGACGCTGACCAGGAAGCCGCCTATTTTGGGAACCGTCGCGCCTGAATTTTACGCCTTCTCGCATTAGCTAACCAACTGACGGGTGTCAGATTGGTCATCGTCCAGAAGCGCCGCGTGGAGGCTGCGAGCTGCTTGGGGTGTACACACAAGGATAGTACTGGACTTCGCCAAGTTAAAGCCAATCAGCGACATTGCCTTGTAGTTGCACCCCCGCTTCTTCACTGTTAAAGATGTGAAAATATCACTGTAAACACCACTTTGCATTTTCAGCTATGATGCAACGCCACTGTAAATACACTATTATTTCAATTGTGTTTTTAGTGTTACAAAATATATACATAACAGATAAAAAAACGGTGTTGTTAAATTTAAAATAGTTTAATAAACTGATAACAGTGTTTTACAAGCAACTAAACAATAAAAAATCAGTTAATTTCAAATAATACTATACATTGACTCAACATCCCGGCCCCGTTGAGAATTATCTTTCAAGAGACTAGATGCAAGTAGAGTGTAAACAATCCTCAGAGAAAAGTTTAAGCCCGTCCAACTCGCTAATCGCTGCCTGTTAGTACTATCACACTCTTCTGCTAAGAAGTATTTCAGTTGTTTACAAAATTGCTTGACAACTGATCAAGTAGAAAGTTTCGTATGTAATAATTACTGACGCACACACCGATTTGCCCGTTGCAAACACACACATTTTTTTTTTTTTTTTTTGTGTAAGTATACAAATTTTGGAACTACAATAATTATACAACAAATCTCATGTTGAGCCATAATAATTATTTTTAAATAAACATAAAAAACCTCTGGAAGAAAATCGATTAATTCGTATTCAATATATTTTCTCTCTGCAATTGTCTCTATCTGTGTGTGGTGTGCATTACGTCCAACGAATTTGCATTTGTTTAAACATTGTGCGGTGGTACGGGCCCCTTCGTGTGCGAGTCCGATTGACCGATTTTATAATTTCATATTTGTCACTTTGAATATACCCTTTTGACGTGGATACGTCTATATTTTTGATACCAGGGGGTAAACCTAAAAAATTGATGATAGGGAAAATGGGTATACAGTTTGGTGTTGTAGTTGCAAAACTATTGTCCACATCCAAAATCTTATTACACAACTCGGTAGCTAAGGGATCAAAGAATTAGTTACGTTAGGACTCTGTAACATTGCGGTGGGCGGAGTGGGAAGCGTTGAAATTTTACCTTTTCTTGGCTGTAAAAATTTTCGTCCCCTCTTTGTTTTTACTTTTGTTGTTGTTTTTTGTGTATTTTGTTTTTGTTCTATTTTTTTTTTTGTTATCGCTTTACACACATTTTCTTTTGTTATTGCTGTTTGCTTTATGTTTTTTTGTTGTTACTTACTTTTTGTTGATCATTATCATCATCATGTTTGTTTGTTGATCATTATCATGTTTACAAAACTTAATCATTTCATTTTTACTTATTTATATTTGTTGTTTGAAATTAAGTGAGTTGGTAATATAAATTAATGTCTATGAATACAGCAACAACGTGCTCATTCTTTTAACTCTTTTTTTTTCATTTCATTCACACAGAAGGAATCATCGGAGACCCCATAAAGTACATACATATTCTTGATCAGCTCGACAAGACTAGTTGATTTAGCCATATGAATAGCTTCACTGTTGCAACAAAATTAACATTAACATTTTCGAGATGAATTTACAGATCAAAAACCCAATGATTGGTGGTGTCTGTCTTGTAAAAGTAAAATTTAATGGTACCTTCAAATTCGTGCGCCTATACCCGGGCACTGCGTTACTAGAAATTAAGCCTTGTATGTTACGAGCTCTAATGAAATATTCTAAAAACATCATAAAGGCTATACTTGAATACGAATCAGATCTCACTACACCAATCATGATAGTCAGAGACTTTAGTGTTAATGGCACACAAGATTGCTCATTGCCGGACTTCATGTTAAGTGAGTGCAATTTATCTCATATCGAAACTACTTCAACTAGGTTAGGCAATAGCTGTTTTGATTTAACGTTTACAAGAATTCTCGATGAATCCTGTATGTCATTTGTATTTTTCTTATCACAGACCAATTATTAATAAAATAATAACACAGTAATTATTTGTTTACTTAATCCTGATCCTGATGAAAGAAGTATGTAGCTATCACAAATAAAACATGAAAATCCGAAGGATTTTTAAGAGTTCAAAAACAGACGGTCGTGTCCACGACACAACCACACCCCATTTTGTCATTGAAAATGATTAAGGGCTGCTGTTTAGAACAATTGCGTTACCAAAGAATTGTTACGTGAGGGTGGCGGGGAAGTCGAGGAGAGAGAAGAATGAAATGCGGATAAAGCACCAAAAAGTTAAGGTGTATGTATGTATTTGTGTAGGCAATCATGGAATGAAATGAATACAAGAGAGCAAGAGAGACTTAAGTGCTAAAGAGCTAGTAAAGCAGTAATTTTTTTTTTTTGTTATGCGAAACAAGGAGGTAACAATCTTCCAAAGATACCTATGACCCGTGCCACAAGTTATGTCGGATTCATTATCCTACCGACTATAAAACCCCCCTCTTGCCACAAGCCCCTTTCGGCACCGCCGAAGCATTCCTTCGTAGGGAGGGATAGTAAGCTTAAAATTAAGCAGGCGCCATTGTTCGCTCGTACATTCGAGCACCCCTCATAATGTTGGCAATTTCAGAAGAGAAGTATGCCCAGTCATCCACCGATGTTTTTATGCGTCTCACAATCTCATGTGAGCTGCAGGAGATCCAAGGCGGGCATACACTCTTCGTCGCTCCGCTTCGAAACGGGGACACTCATGAAGAAGATGCTCCGGATCCTCCACGACAACTCTGCACAGACCACAGAACGGATCCGCACCGAGATACTGTCTGAAACAGCCATGGCCAGTTGCGACTTGAGTAAATTCGAACTCTACATCACCAGAACGACGCTTAAGCCAATTCCTAATATCTGGGATAAGCAGGTGTATCCTCCGCGACTCTGCACTACTCCACCTGTGCTGCCAAATAATCCGTTCAAAGAATTTCCCAGTGGTACTCAGGAGACACAGGGGCCTATACGAAGATGGTAGCTCTGGGGGCAGGTTTCCTTTCGGGATGAGAACCAGCCGTTGCTTCTTCCAGCATTTGGGGAAGAGTCCTTCTCTCATGCACCTGGAGGTTTCGCTGCAATGGCTCTCTTAATGATGACATTAGGGATGCCATCCAGCCCAGGCGATTTGTTAACCTTCACCCTACTCAAAGCCGCTTCTAGCTCAAGAGTGGTGATATTGGGCACATTCTCATCTGCAACCTCAATTGGTCGAAGTATCTTCAACAATCCTCTTGGTGGGAAGAGGGCGGCTATTATTTTTTCCATTTGCGAGGCGGAGGAAAGGACTGACGCCTTGAGGCCATTGAACTTGCGCGTTACAATTTTGTAAGCGCTGCCCCAAGGATTCTAATCCACTTTTCCTATAAGTCTGCAAAAGGCATTTCGCTTGCTCCTGCAGATCTCCTTGCTTAGTAGGGACTTCTTGTGCCTAAACTCGTCGAGGAAAAGAAGAGTATCCTGAGAAGCATGATTCCTCCTTCTGCTGCGCTGGAATCTTCTCCGTAGTTGATGGCACTGCGAGCGAAGTTCCGCTATTTCATCAGTCCACCAGTAGTTAGGTTTCCTGCTATTGCTTCTAGTCTTCTTAGGCACAGAGGCACCGCACATCCTTGTGAGGCCTTGCATAAGTTGCCCGGATTGCTGACTCGCATTACCTGGCGCTATTTCAAACTCGGAGATAAACAAGTCCAGAATTTCCTTACCCAGCTTCCAAGTTTTCCAAGCGATACCCAGGTCCCTCTTCCTCAATCTCAATCTTGATATAGTGAACCTTTCCTGAGGGGAAATACAAATTTGTATCGCAAGGTGATCACTATGGGTGTAGACATCTGCAACCTCCCATTTTATAGCACTAGCAATCGATGTGCTACAGAAAGTGAGATCTATTGACGAACTGCCTCTCCCGTTGTCAAACGTGATAGAGTTGTCCCTATTAAGGTGTATGTGTGAGTATGTGTATAGGAAAGCATCGAAAGGAAGGAATACAAGAGAGGAGAATACAGTAGTAAAGTAGAAATAAGTTAAAGTACATGTGTTAGCAAAGAGATGTGCGCTGTGGGTCAATGAAATAAATATAATAAGTTAAGGTGTATGTATGAATGTGCAGATCTTATTAATTGAAATGTGAAGGCGCACAAGTCGAGGAAGAGAGAAGAATGAAATAGTTAATAGAAACTATTTAACTTAACTTAGAAATAAGAGTGTGTAAGGTCATTTTCAATGATGGCGTCGTTTACGAATTTCATAAAGACAGTTAATTTTTTTTTTTTATTTTTTTGATTGTGTATTGATATTGTTTACTCTTTATATTGAACTCGACTCCTAAAACATAAACCTTGAATACTAACTTTTTATTTTGTATTCAGTTATCTATATCTATATATACATAAATCTATATATCTATATCTATATTCAATATTCTATATCTATCAGGGGTGTCGCAGAAATCGCAAACGGTTTAGCCACGGTTTTTTTTCGAACTCGACAAAATAAATCATCGGTGTCATAGAACAACTCGAGATTTTATTCTTCGAACATAGATGTTCGAATGAACAGCTGGCCGCGTTTTGTTTGCGTTTCGTGTGATTGGCAAGCATGTTATTTGTAACAAACACAAAATAATTTCAAAAACCATAAATTATACAAAGGGTTATTGCGCTTGAGATAGAAAGGAAACGCCTGTTATCAATGGAAAAGACTGCGCGTAGGAGCCTTAGATGTTCATCAAATCCTCTGTCACATTCAGACGCCACGTACGAATTATTTGTTATTTGCTTCATTGCAATTGTCAATGCAATTTTACTTACGTATATTTTTCACTACAACTACCGCATGGACAAAGGTACGTTAATTATGATATATAATATCATAAATGGCTACAGCGCTACGTTTCTTGGGAGTCGGCTCTTTTCAAAGAGTCATTGGCAAGGATGCAGACTTGGGGCTTGCTCGAACCACAGTATGCAAAATTTTGTGGAAAATAATTACACTGTTGGAGAGAAAACTTTGCCACCGCTACATCAACTTAAACCAAAGCGATGAAGAGATGTCTTCATCAAAACGCCACTTCTATACAAAATATGGAATTCTTGGCGTCATTGGGTGCATTGATGGACCCACATAAAAATTGCCAAACCGAGTCAAAGGGAAAGTCAATTTTTGAACCGTAAAGAGTACTTCAGTATAAATTCCATGATTGTGAGTATACGTGTATATTCGTTTTAATCGTGCAGTCCTGCGTTTTGCTGTTTCAATCATGCTGTCCTCTGTTTCGTTATTGTAATCGTGGTGTCCTGTGTTCAATTTTGTTGATTGATAAGTACTTCCAATTGCTGATTGTTTAAATTTTGATATTTCTTGCGCAGATATGCAATTACAATATGAGAGTGTTATACGTAGATACAACGATGCCTGGGGCAGGTCACGATTCTCTTGTATGGAATATAAGTGAGGCAAAAGCACGTTTGAAACGCAATTATGCAGAAGACAACCGTGATAATTGGCTCCTTGCTGATTCAGGCTATCCTGCAGAACCGTATGTGCTAACTCCTTACAGGAATCCGATGGCTGGAACAGCACAACATGCCTTTAATCTTCGGCATGCATCTGCTCGGAATGTAGTGAAACGTACAATAGGAGTACTAAAAAGTAGGTTTAGGTCACTCCAACACCCTCTACTATACCACCCACGAAAAGTAGTAAAAAATTGTAAAAGTGTGTTGCGCCCTCCACAATATTTGCTGAGAGCGGAATTCTCCAATTTTTCTAAATGGGATGACAGTGTAAGAGAATAATATTGGTCCAGAAGAAGTCAATGCAAGTGACGTTGATGAAACTGAATCCAGTATTCGCGATGTCATTGCATCGAATTTAGCACGGTGTTAAGTTAAAATAAGGACAATACATTTAGAAGTAAAAGTGTCAGTGAAGAATAATAAATTACTAAGATACTATTTCATATTATTTAATATCACATTTATTTATTTATTCATTTATTATTGGATACATCACTTGTTTTTATGGTTTCATTCCATTTTTTCCAAAAAATTTTGCATAATCTTGGTGAATTTCTTTCGTTCTGCAACTGTATCTTGCAACACTTGTGTCAGCTGCGCAGAGTGGCGATTTAGTTTGCGCAGTTCATGTACCATCTCCTTCAAGGCGACTAGAGCGTTTATGCTGGCAGAAGTGGGCATTGGGTCTGTGTTCTTGCTGTCACACAACCTTGATCTCTTTGGTGATGGTGGCTTCTCAGGATATTTGTCTTCTACAAAAGAATATATGTTATTGCACCATAGTTTCAATTACACTTTCATTACACTTACCAACGTCCTCGACTTCACCAGCGTTTTCTTTGTTGTCAACTGAAGTCGACAACCCAAACGCCACTTCTACCCCTGCATATAGTTCGCAAATGACAACTATGCGATCTTCTGCTGCTGTCAGTTTTTCCAATATGCATGGACCTCCACCAGTCGCCCTGAATTCTTTGTTTTTCAAAATTTTTTTGAGGATTGACATTATCCAGTCTTTCATATCTGTAAAATAAGGTTTTATAAATGAGGAGGTTTGTATGATTATGTACATATATATGTACTTACTCTGCGCCATTCATCAGCAGACTTAATGGGCGGCCCTGCGGAGTTAAGTCCGCAGAAAAGTTATTCCACGCTTCTGACGCGGCGACACGATCACCTTTCTGGTATCCCATGGGGCAGTCGTGGTTTTCCTCCATGAATGCCACGAAAATTTCATCCTGTTCAGGCTTGCTATGTTTTCCCCTATATATTGCGCAATTAATTGTAAATTGTAGACACTTTTTTTGATCATACTTACATTTTTGGCTTTTTTTTAATTTCAAATTGTTGTTGGTTAAGAAAGAAAGAAATGATTGTCATTTACAATTGTAAAACAATAATCAAATAATTGTACTTACATTTTTTCTGTTCACTTCTTTTGTTTACCTTTCTTCCACTTTTTGTTTTCTTGCATTCAAAAACACAAACACAAAATACAGACATGCCACCTTTCACCAATGCTATTATTAAAACTGTTAGTTAAATTAATTACATTCTACATATTTTTACAAACAAATTTGAAAAATTACACATTTATTAATAACATTTGTACTTTATTTTAATATATCGACAAATTAAATTGCAAACACATTCGAATCTTCGAAAATAACCCAAATTATATGCGAGCAGTATGGCATGTCCAGCATTGCATGTTGTTTTGCTGCTTGTTTCTTTTTGTTGAGATATCAAATACGATTTTGTAAAATGCAAATTTTTCCTAAACACAACTGAACAAATAACTACAATTGTGGGTACTTTTTTAAATTTAATAACTTTACATAAGGGAGAATTTAACCAAACCGTGTCTAAAAAAATGGGTGATTTTAACTGAATCAAAAGATATTCATATTTTTAATACTGTTGCCTACTCTTTGGCTGATTTTCGAGCAGCAACATTAAACAGCTGATGATTAGGAAAAAAGTTAACAAAATACACGTTTCGTATACCCCTCGCGTAAACATCATTCTGTCTATGTAGGCTAATCTCAGAAACGGCTTAACCAATTTAAATACTGTTGTCACTGGAGTATTGTAGCAATCTTCCTGTAAATTATAGCGTTTTTATATCAAAACCGACCTACTAAATCAAAAGATGTTTATCAAAATTGACCTAAAAAATCAAAGGACATTAATTTTTGATGAAATTTTAGTACTGTCGCCAATTTTTTGCGCATTGTTACCAATTTCGACTGTCTGCCTCTATTTTGTTGCGCGCCAACATTACACAGCTGATGATGGAGAAAACTAACTTCCCATGCGCACGATGTCGCAGGCACAGCTAGTATATAATTAATCTATATAATTAACCGGCAAACATTGAAAATGTAAACCCTTTCCTGCTTACACCACTAAACCAATATTGACAAAAACTATACCAATTGAAAGGTATTCTTCTTTTTTATCAAAAAAGGTCAGAGGTTTAGGCGTACAAAGGTGTTTAAAAAACCGCTTTATAACAACAAGTACAACACACAGCCGTTGATGTGTGCGTGTGAGCGCGCAGTAGATTAGAGGGGTTTGTGTGCCTCACTCTTCTGCTGATATTGTGAATGCAATAGAATGGGAGAATAGAGAGGTTTGTGTGCCCCTCTCTTCTGCATTCTTTCATTCTTCATGTGCTTAATATTTTGTATACATATATAAATGTATATACAAGGTGGCGCAAAAGAAGTCATCCGATGTTGTTTGGCTCTTATTTTTTTTCTAAATGAAAAACTTCGATTCTGATTTGATTTTTGATTATGTTTATTCAGACCTTTAGAATTAATTGTGTTAAGTCGAGAAGATGATATCGGACAAATGGGCGCCGCCACAATTGATTGCCATACGGGCTCGTTTTATGGCATTTTCCATCACTTCGGCGAGCGTTTCGGGCGATAAATTCTCGCATTCGTGTCCTTGAGGGCTTCCAAGGTCTCAGGCTTGTTGATGTAAACACGGGACTTCAAAAAACCCCATAAAAAGAAGTCCGGGACCGTTAAATCAGGCGATCTGGCGGGCCAGTGCAAATCGACGAATTGTTACGCAAAAAAATAGACACAATTATTCCGCGTTCTTGGGGAGTGTATCGCTCCATGGCTTATTCACTTGTATTCTGTATCTGTCTAGTCCACAAATGTCAAAACAGATTTGACATTGGCGGCCATTTGCAAAAATGAGAGCATCTTCCAATAGGGTGATGTCTTTTGTGCCACCTTGTACTTATGTGTATAATAATGTATATCACTTTTTAACGTTATAAGAAAGTGATAAAAAGAAGAATTTGCATTATGTGTGCTTTGAATATTTCATTTTTGTATTATTTTATTCTTCATGTGCAAAATATTTTGTATATCTATATAAATTTATATATGTAGGGGAGGGGGCCCAGCTGTGACGCAGGCCCAGTTGTGACGCAGCTAAATATTTTTGACATGCGGTATGAGAATGACAGTTTGAGCACTGCCAATCATGTTCGTTTGACGTTCTGCAGTTTTTGGACAGATACCAACGTTAATAGTCGCATTGTGTATACGCGCACCAAACATCGTGTTGAAAATCGTGCGAAAAAGTTATTTTGAAAGTGCTGAACTGACCTCTCCTGAAAATCGTGCTGTTTTGAAGGAAAAGGCAGCAGCAAAAGCAGCCAAAGGGGCGAAGCCGAAACCCGCGTCACAACTGGGTCCCCTACTTATATGTATAACAATGTATATATATGTCTCTAAGTTTTATATGCAAAATAAAAAACTGTCTCTATCTCCAAAACTACGCCACCTACCCAATAATTACAACAACAAAAATTTCATCAAAATCGGTCCAGCCGTTCTCGAGTTTAGCGATTACCAACACTTTTAGCGATTCATTTTTATATTCTTATATAGATATATATATATATATATATATATAAATGTATATACTTATCGTATATGTATAATAGTGTTTATAACTTTTTAACGTTATAAGAAAGTGATAAAAAGAAGAATTTGCATTATGTCAGCTTTGACTATTTCATTCTTGCATTCTTTTATTCTTATGTGCAAAATATTTTGTATATCTTGAAATACCGAATAATTTAATTTGTGAACCTGTAAACATCATCAATGATATATTTTGAAATATTCCGGAAACTATTTTATCTACTGACATTTTGAATTCAGTTATTTTGGTTCCAAAAAATGATGATTGTTCATTTATAAATTTAGAAGTTTTAAAACGAGTGCCTGGAGAGGAGCAGGCTTACTTTGATGAAATAGTCAGTGATGATGCATGTGAACATAATAATTTTCCTATTGAGTTTTTGAATAATGTATCAGTTAGTGGTTTCCTTCCTATAAATTGATTTTAAAAGAAACCTGTATTGTATTATTAATACGGAATTTAAATACAGGAAAAGCAACGGAAATCGATTGCGCGTAATATTCGAATTTTAATTCCCCGTATTCATTTGACTTATTCGGGAACTCTTTTACCGTTTAAATTTCAAAGAACACAATTTCCAGTCATTCCACCTTTTGCGATGACTATAAATAAATCCTAAGGTCAAACGTTTCAAAAAGTTGGTATTTTGTTGAGACACCTGTGTATGTTGTATGTTACTGCCAGTAGAGTTCGATCATTCAATGGATATTTCTGAGACATCAGATCAGGGCAATTTATCACGTGATAGTAGAGTTTACACAAAGCACATTGTTTTGTTAGAGAAGTTATTAGCAATTAAAAAAAAACAATGTTTTTTTCTAGAATGCGGTCGATTGTATCGGCCGCGGGTTCGCCTAGTATATATAAAATCGTAAGCCTATACTGTGCTCGCTAATCTCAGAAACGGCTTAACGTATTTAAATGCGGTTTTGATCAAAAGATTTTCATATTTTTAATTTTGTTGCCGACTTTTTGGCTGATTTTCGAATGTTTTCCTCTTTTGCTGCGCGCTAACATTAAATATCTGATAATTAGGAAAAAAGTTAACAAAATACACGCTATTACAAACATATTTCGAATACCACGTGTACGAAATCGTGGGCACAGCTAGTTTATATTAATAAAATAATAATAATAAATAATTCAAGACGCTGACAGTATGTAGAAATACCAAAAAAAGGTTGTGTCACCACCAAAAATTGCAGACTGTGAACTGAGTTTCTGTACTTGTCGCAATCAGACAAATTCGACAACTTTTATCATGGTAACTGTTTTTTGTTTAGTTTTGAGTACACATTCACAACAGTTATTCATTTGTCTATTTTAAAGGTATCCAAACTTTTCAGCTTTGGGACCATACTGATTACTTCAGTGAGTTCCAAGGCCAACACCGTTTTAAACATCCTGCCAGTATCTATAATTTCTAGCCGAGGTCACAAATGAGAATCATCTTTTATTTTCAATATAGCCTACTCGGAGAAAAAGTAAAAAAATTGAAGAAACCTAGCTCACTCAAGGAGCACAATAATTTGTTTTGTTGTTCAATAGTTGTCAGATCCATTGGGCTGACTCACAGAGAATTCCGCGTGTTTACTGGAGAGATTGGAGAAAGTGATTTACCATACTGCCGTACGCTGGCTTAGCTGCGGAAAAGTCCTTCATCGCTTCTCTGAACTTCGAGCAGTGATCGAAATATTTTTGAATGAAAAGCATGGTAATTCATCCGAATTACAAAATAGCGAATAGCTGTGGAAGTTAGCATTCTACGTCGATTTGACAAAACATAATAACGAACTGAATTTGAGGTTGCAAAGAGAAAACCAGCTTATCCCTGATTTATACACTCAAATCGTTCCGGCAGAAAATAATACTGTTTCAATCACAATTGCTTAAAAAGTGTTTCATCATAATATATGTAAACGGCAACATATTTTTAATGATAATTTTTATGCCTAAAGTATCTAATCGATTTTGATAAAAACCAGAAAGAAGGTTATCATTGGCTATGCCAATGATGTAACACTATTCACGCTCCTCTGGGTTGCATCCAACCTTCCTTCGTTAGCATCACTATATTCTCTCTGTTACAGTTTGAGTGGCAATGTATTTTTATTGTACTATTTATAAGTTTGTCATTTAATTTGGGTATAATGAGAGGTACCCCTCCTGGTAACCCTAGGATCATGAAATTTACATGATTAATTAATTGGATTCATTTCAATTATTTGTTAGTTATTGTTAAATTTTCTGCGTATTATACTTGTCATTAAGCTTTACCTAGCAAGTTAATAAAACCGAGTTATTAACATTCTGTGTTTTTTATCCAACTTATCACAACAACAATAAGCCATAAGTCGCAGGCCAGATTGATGACCGTAGTTTGGAGACCCATGGTCTATTTCATAGAACTTTTTTTTTACTATTAAAAGTCATGCAACAAAACATATGGCATGACGCTATATTGATCCACAGTAGTGCACTGTCACAACTATTCGGCTTACCAAAGTTGGTTATTACAACAAACAAATAATGATCTTAAGTGTCACTTAAAACAACCATGTCTAGTAAAACAACTAAAATTCTCTCATCTCATTTTATGCACAGCTACTTTACCTTACAAAATCAACGGCCTATTTGCTTACGACCGCAGACAGATTTCTGATAAAAATTCATTCATACCATAACAATTGACGCCAAAATACGTAAATCGCGTGGTGTGTCTTTAACTATCGACCACGATTTTGAAATTTTGTAAATCGTACATTAATAATCAGTTCATTATATAATTAATTTTTTCAGAATTAAATTATTCAGTTGGTGATATTTTGAAAATCGGTTGTCAAACTTTTGCACAACACATAACTGGGAATAAAAAATAAACATTATAATTTAAATTTATTCATACAAGATATAGATATAGCAATGCATGGAATAATTTAAATAGTTTTACAGGCAATCATAAAAACTGGGTACAACCCTTTGGGGAAATTTTTTTGACGAGTGCTTCGCACAATTTTAAATCCTACTTGTTTTAGGAGCTTTTCGTACATGCACAGTGGACGCGTAAGTGATGAATCCACATCATCTTTCTGAATGCTCTTTGATGTAGTTACGTTCTCCTTTATTACAAAAAATCCTTTCGGTGACAAACCATCTTTAGCTCGTCGAAAGAATGTCATCAAATCAACATCAGTTAAATGGCCGAGAACCCATTGACACCAAATAAGGTCGTATTTATGATTTGTGGGTGTAAAGTTTTGTAGTCCGACATTGAAAATTTGTCCCAATCGCTTAGAATAACAAGGTACAATACTATCGTTAAATGTGCAATACTCCATCGCCTTACGGGCAAATGTAGGATCCTGTTCTACAAGATCAACAATATTAAACCTAGGCATTAGCAAATGTCTTGAGATTCTACCGATACCGGCACCACAATCCAGTGCGAAACTTTTCCCAGTCACTTTTATGTCACGTAAAAACGCAGAGGATCCTTGAATATCCATTGTGCTGATGAATCCTAGCCCGCCAAGCATCCCGTTTACTGTAGCTGGAATATTAGACCAATAATTCTGTGCTTTTCCGTAAAACTCTGTTTCCTCCACAGATTTGCAAACCACTTTACATGGGTCTTGTTTATTATGATTACTACCATCCATTTTCACTGAGATTTCTTCACTCGGCATATACGATTCTTTATCACTAATTTTAACAGCAACAAGAGATGTAGACAATTCGTCTTCCACAATTTTTTTCGTTAGCCCTGACATGTTTAAAAAATATATATATTTGATAGATAGAAGATAGTTAACTACACAGAAAACAAGAGTTTTTTTTTTCAATATGTCTCAGAATGCCGTTCACAACGAAACATCATATCTTTGTGAATGTCATGATTTACATTATCATACTCGGTGTTCGGACTTATCGTCGTTTCTTCTTTGTTGTCTGATGGTTGTGTCTGGCTTTCTTATACATTGTACGACTGTCGTTACAAACAAATTTTTTCTCATTTCTCTTCATTTTTCTTTTCGTATACTGGTGTGTTATTCATCGAAAAGCACATTGTTTACATTTCTGTTTGGAATTAATGTATCACCCAAGAAGGAGAGTATGTAAAAAAATAAAGTTAATTTTCTAAAACAAAAATTGGTTTCTTTGTTACACCGGAGCATTTATTTAATTTTAGTTACTTAGAACTAAGATTATAATTATAAATTATGATCTATGATTAAAATATATTCTATGATAGCCTAAAAATTTACTTCTAGGCTCAATTGGATTTTAGACTCCTACTACATTTAAAGAAATCCCAATTCAGCATTTAAGTGTTTCTAGAAGAGAGTATTGTGTATGTTATATTTGAGGTCTTGTCTAAATTTTTTACCAAGCCTCTATTCATGGCATTACTAAAGATCCACATTGTACGAGAGTATAAAAACTTAGAAACTTAAGAATCAGCATTTTTTTTTTTTTTGTATCATCATTTCTTCACTTTATTGCATATCATAATATATAATTGATTTACGTTTGCCAATATTTTTAAATTAATTCAAACGCGAACCATTAGATATCTCGAAACATGAAAAAATGGACTTATACCACTTTCAAATATAACAGCTAATAGCACACGAAAGAGGCGAAAGAAAGCAACGAAAAAATAGGCAGCGAAATTATTGTTCGTGGCACATCGGACGCGGCTGCATAGCCAACCACCGCGCGCGCTTGTCAACAAGCTAAAGTCTGATGAGTGAAATCTGCGGCAAAGTCTAATAATCTAAAATGGGTCAAAGTGTGCCATATAACGCTATTCAGACGTGGTAAGCTAGGATTCCACGTACAAATTATTTGCGCTAAAAATTTTGTGTGTTGCCTTTCCACGCTACAAAATTTGTTGCAAAACTTATTCGATTCTTTGTTGTATTTGCAGTCTTTGAAGCAAGCTCATTATGCGATATGAGTTCAGACAGTGCGGATAGTGATTGTGCGGCGGCAATAGTAATTGCTATAATATACACACAATACCCGCATGATGACAACTTCTCTGTTTCAGCACCGCCCTAATATAACTAAATAAAATAATTACTGAGTCCCCTTAATCATTTCAATGTAATAAAGCTTATTTATTTTGTTTCCTTGCCGCCAGCAATATTGCTTGCAATAAAAGGAAATATATAGACTTATTTATAATGAGTTTTAAATAATCACTAAATAACGAAATTTTTTTCCTTTTTAAAATTGAAAAAATACTGCAATATGTAAGTATGTATATTGATTACAATGAAGTTAGTATGAAATATTCTAAAAAATTTATAAAAATAATACAATAATACAATTATTAATTTTAAATAATTACAAAATTTCAACAATCATTGTTCATGAAGCATTACATTTTCTTTGTTTGCCGACGACAATTTGTCTTTGTCTTAAATTTTTCATCACCCGAATTTTCTTTGTTTGCCAACGGCAATTTGCATTTTACTTAAATTTCTAATCATCCACAGATCTAGTCGCACCGAAATTCATCATAATGAGAATATTTTTGCCATTCACGCATTCACGCTACAAAATTTTGTCGGAAATTTGTAGAAAATCAAAACATTTTGATTTTGCCACAAATTTTTGTGCAAACACGAAAACAGCGCCTTCCACGCACAAAAATGCTTCTTCTTCCTGTTTTTGCGCAAAAACTTTGTACGTGGATCATACCTTTACTCGACCAAATTGTTATTTTTTTATTTTATTGTATGATACTAATGTTTAAAAAAAAAAAACTATTTTATAATAACTATCCATAATGACGCTGGAAACAAGTAAAAGTGATGTGAAATTATTAGCCACCATTCAGCAGGAATATAAAATACTAGCTGAGTAGTAAGTCGTGTAGGAATTATATCTGAGTTTATGAATGCCATTTAATTGTATTACAGTAAAATGATAGAATCTGAAAAACTTAGCGGCATATATGTTATTCCAAGTTACTCGAATTCACTGCGTAAGTGTATTTAACCCAAATAAAGGCTTCTAATATTATCCTATTAAAACAGTTTGGTTTGGTGTATTATTCGGTCGACATGGAGTGTATGCGAACTGCGCGTTTCGGTTTTCGATACTCTTACCTGACAAATTTCCAGACGATAAAAATCTCCCAGTAAGTAACTAATTATTCTCAAGGTGGAATAATTTAATTATGTTCTTTTCTTGGCAGACCATAGTTTTTCAAAACGATGTTATGCACCCACTAGTCTGCCCGTTCACACACGGTCTAAATGTAAAGATCGCCTTTCCTCAATGGCGCACAGGTGAAAATCATATCTGGCAGGTATTAAAATATATGCAAGTAATATTTTGCGATCCCGGTCAGTGTATACAGAATTTAACGGGGCAGTTAAATAATGAGGAGGCTGCAAAACTTTTGTTACATAATAAAGAAGAATATGATACACGTGTTAAAGCCCGCATTACGGAGAGTTTAGAACATATATTTGACGTGCCCCCCACAGACGACCCTCACTATATTGTTTTCGAAAAATTTAAGGAAGAAGTGCATGGGCCTATTCTGCGTGATATTATATCCGATAAAAAGATCACAAATATTACCTCACCACTACAGTCAACAGGAAGTACCGCTGGACTGTCTTGGGTAAAAAAAGGACACTTTAAACCACTAAGCATAGAGTAATTAATATTAAATTTGTAAATGCGTTAGATAAACCATATAATCTAAAGCACAATATACATCACAAAAAGATAAACTGTAAAATTATTTTGCCGTGTGTTTTCCCTTTCGTTCAGTGTTATCAACCCAATCGTTTTCCAGCTTTACTCGTTCACCATGCCATAATATGTGACTTGGCGCTTGGAAGTCACCCTCGTCAAATTCAAAGTTTTCACTCAACTCTATAGCTAGTTTAGATTGGATCAAACCAATGTTGCCCACTTGTGGCCAAGCAGGATGGTACAATCGCCCCGTTTTGGGATTCATGAAGAGTTTTTGCGGATGAAAATTCACTGATAGCAGGTCATCACCATGGTTATAGGTGAGTTTTACATTGCCTATCAAAAAAGCATTTTTTAACAAGCCAATTTTCAAATGATGTATAGCAAACCATTATTATTTGGTACAATATTTGTAAATACTATAGGTGTATCATCACACCGTACAAAGTTTCGTTCACGTCCACAAAGCGACAGGTATGGGAATGCGTTGCAGTACCTTGTAGTATTGTTGAACTTTAAATGGCTAAAGAAGAAACGTAAAAACTTTTTTTCTTTGAAACAAGATGTAAAATTCTTCAATTTGGCGTCGTCCAAAAAGAGCTGTACATAGGTATAAGTTTATATTAAAGATCAATCGTACAACTTCAATAAGTACAGACCATTCCTTGATGATCGATATAGTAAAAATACTCGCGTATTTTGCATTCTGGTGATTGTCCTTGTGAATAGCTGACATTGCGGCATACAATGTATCTACAATGAGAATAAACAGATACCAACCGACTTTGCAAAAACATCTCAAGGGTAAAGGTATGTTTTTGTACAACCCTGCCAACCACAGGGCCATGGCAACCCATGCTGACCTAAGTGCAAACTGTTTCGAGCGTCTTATAAACTTATTATATGTTAGTCGCGTTTTACATTATCCAACTTGGTGTTCGAACTTATCGTCGATTCTTCTTTGTTATGTGATGGTTGTGTCTGGCTTGCTTATACATTGTCAGACTTTCGTAAACATACTTTTTCTCATTTCTCTTCATTTTTATTTTCGTATGCTGGAGGATGTTTCATCGCAAAACACTTTGTTTACATTCTTGTTTGTATATGCATTTTATTTAGAATTAAAATGAGTTTTGAAAAGGCAAATGAAATTAGTTGCATTTATAAGCAATAACGACAGAGCAAAGCAAATTTCTTCACATTCCGCGCTATATTTTTCATTTCTCATGCATTCGCATGCATCCTCACTCTACGAACGCAAAATGAAATGAACAAAGAGGTTAAATGAAATCAACGAAATAAAATTGAAAAGAAATTTTTGTCTGCGGTACATCGAACACGGCTGCATAGCCAACCCCCGCGCGCGCTTGTCAAAACAAGCAAAAGTCCGATGAGTGAGTTGTACAATGTAAAAGCGGTTTTAGCATCACCGAGTCGGTGCTCAATCACCGTTTCATTCATGCTTAATCAAACCAATTTTATCGATATCGTTCTTGATTGATTCAAGCATGATTGACCTTTAATGGCGTCGCTACGCTGTTTGCTTTGCTTATTGTGTTTGGTTTGCTTAAAGGAATTATTAAATAAATAAGCCATGTAAAAATATATATAATTGTAGATCGGAAAATAAAAAAACTATTAATTCAGTTTTTTTTTTTTGGATCCACTCAGCGACACTGGAAAGACCCCCTTGCAAAAAAGGATAGCTACGGCTCTGGGCAGCCTATTTTAAAATAAGACAATGTACTTTTTGTTTCAAAAATTTATTTCTTTGTTCCTCCAACACTTTTTTTTATACGCTCCTCTTGCATATTTTTCAATTTGTCGTTCAATTTTTTTTTTGCCTGTGAGAGTTCCCGTTCCTGTCGCAATGCTTTAGCTGGTTTTGGTTGCAGGAACTTTTTGCGTTCATCTCTTTTAATGGCTTCGCCGCAGCCGTGTACCTCTGGCAGACCATGTTTAAAACAAAATCTCTTTTGACAATGACAACAATCCTGACCGATAAGTTTGACTTTTGTCCTGCATTGCCTATAATCACAAAGGTTATCCAAAGTTTTAACTGCTGTCAGCACATCATCCAATTTCATTTCAACAATTTGGCTAGGAATCTTATCAAGTAGTTCCAAAGTATCGTTGGTACCATAATCTAGACACTTTCCAGGTGTACCGAGAGAGAGAAGTTCAGTAGAACCAGTGCTACTGGCCTTTGCGGTTGAAGGTACGGTGCATAGCGTTCGTTTTTTTACGCGATTGTCAGCCATGGGCAAACTTAATGTTTGTTGCTAGGATAGTTCCTTTTGCTCACGTGTCTATGTAGGTATGGATATGATAAACACCATTTGAATTTTAAGATGCAGCTTTGTATTCCATAAAAACAAAACATAAATTACACAAGGCTTCAGAGTTATATATACAAATATGTACATACTAAAGGTGGCAAACTATCGATGGCACTACCGATAGTATCGATAGTTTTATTTTTTCACTATCGAAGAAAGGCCTTTCATAATCGGTTTAGACCGAAGGAAAAATCAGTTTAGCCATAATTTGGTAAAAAATCTGATTATTTTTACAACAACCAAGTGTCGTCACTGAGGGCTGTTGCTATGGTAACCAAGGTTCATTATAATCAGATTGAAAAAATATCAGGTTTTTAATCAACAGTCGACTGATCACCTTAATAGTGTTGGGAAATTTCTGCTTTTTTAGCTTATTTTGGCTCTTTTTCACCTTTTCCTTTCCCCTCCAAACATAAATCAGCTGACAACATTTTAAGTAAAATGTAATTTTTTCAAGATTTTAATAAATATCAGGAATGAAAATGGGGACTGCAAGAACTATTTGCATATATTTCAGAATGTTCTAAATCATGTAATTTTCACATATTTTTTGTTTTAATATAGCCAACGTTCTCGCAAAGTTCCACGTGTATGTATAACCAAAATAAAAAACAGCTGTTCCGAAGACAATTGTATAAAATTTGAAAAAATCTACAACAAAAAAAGAGGAAAACAATCAGTGTAAACACCTGATTGAAAATCAGGCAATTTTAAGCAGTCTAAACCGACTATAAAAGGACTTTAACTATTGATAGCTTTTTCAAACTATCGGAAACTATCGATGGTGCGAGTATCGATAGTTTGCCACCCCTAGTACATACTAGTCTCACAGAGTTCTGCTTCTGTTTTCAGAACTTTAGAAAGGCTATGAGTGCAAGATTATCGAACTACTTCGCTCAACTAATAGAACGTTCTTTCATACTAGGTCGTTAGCGAATAGGCGTGCCGGAGCGTGGCATTCCATTGCCGACGCAGTTGGTGCTTCGCAGCCGTTTGGCAACGATAAGTTGTGTTTAAAGTCTCCCATATTATCGTGAACGTTTCGATCACTATCTTTCGCACGCATGGTACCGAATGCTTAAAGCTGAGCCACAGGTACTGTTTGGATGTCCCGTTTGCCAAATAACTGAGAAGAAATGATTGTATTCATGTGAAGTGTAAATGTATTGAGTAACATCCATCAATGTAAGGAAAAGACGCCATTGTGGTGATATTGCCCTTGAAGAGTTCTTCTCTAGCTGTGGCTGTACCAAATTTAGCAGACAATCAAAAGTCTGTGAACGCATCCGTGTTGCAATGCGGAATTGCTAAGGATCCCTGTCTTTCAAATGTCTAAAACTGGACACAAAAAACCCTCTCTCTGGCTTTCCTTCTCCTTATATGAGTCGCAAGCACGCTTTACATACACAATCATAACAATGAATTCATGAACTCTTCATACTGTTCCATTTTAGGGTTTAGTGTTGTGTGGAGAGCACCAGTCCCTGAGCTTCATGGAGCTGTACTGGTAGTGACTTTGTCACGCTACCCGCTTTGTCACGCGTTTGGAAAAGTAGCGGTCTCAGCCTACTATCCATTCGCTAAAGTCCTTGTGACAGTTGGGACATAGTTCGTTTTTGATCGTTGATCTAATAATTGCTGCCTTGGCAGAAGAGGTGGGAATAGACCTCGCTCCGAACAGTGAGAAAGCTATATCCATGAATATAGTGTATACTGTGCCATCTGAGGGTTCTGCCTGCATTATGTTCCAGTGAGCTATGTTCGATTTTTGAGACACCAACCCACGAACTATTTTGGGTTCAAATTAGTAGTACCTCGGATACGAAGTCTGACCAGAGCACCAGTCCCTGAGCTTCATGGAGCTGTACTGGTAGTGACTTTGTCACGCTACCCGCTTTGTCACGCGTTTGGAAAAGTAGCGGTCTCAGCCTACTTTCCATTCGCTTAAGTCCTTGTGACAGAGGGGACATAGTTCGTTTTTGATCGTTGATCTAATAATTGCTGCCTTGGCAGAAGAGGTGGGAATAGACCTCGCTCCGAACAGTGAGAAAGCTATATCTATGAATATAGTGTATACTGTGCCATCTGAGGGTTCTGCCTGCATTATGTTCCAGTGAGCTATGTTCGATTTTTGAGACACCAACCCACGAACTATTTTGGGTTCAAATTAGTAGTACCTCGGGTACGAAGTCTGACCAGAGGTTTTTTTCTGGTACCACGAGTGGTCAGGAGCCCACGGAACCTGTTTCCGTCCTGGCCAGTGGAGACGGCCCCTCTATGGGAGTATATTAGTGGCTGTGGTTGTACCCAATTGCGGGTAGGGTGTGAGCTCGACGTGGAGTTGCGTTATACAACCGGGTGCTGTGACCCACAGAACAGCAGAGGTTTAGATAGGCCTTGTTCCTAACCAAGGAATGAGACATACGACCAAAATAAGTATGGCTTGAGATTGGTACATGCGGATATACAAGGTGGCGCAAAAGAAGTCATCCGATGTTGTTTGGCTCTTATTTTTTTTCTAAATGAAAAACTTCGATTCTGATTTGATTTTTGATTATGTTTATTCAGACCTTTAGAATTAATTGTGTTAAGTCGAGAAGATGATATCGGACAAATGGGCGCCGCCACAATTGATTGCCATACGGGCTCGTTTTATGGCATTTTCCATCACTTCGGCGAGCGTTTCGGGCGATAAATTCTCGCATTCGTGTCCTTGAGGGCTTCCAAGGTCTCAGGCTTGTTGATGTAAATACGGGACTTCAAAAAACCCCATAAAAAGAAGTCCGGGACCGTTAAATCAGGCGATCTGGCGGGCCAGTGCAAATCGACGAATTGTTACGCAAAAAAATAGACACAATTATTCCGCGTTCTTGGGGAGTGTATCGCTCCATGGCTTATTCACTTGTATTCTGTATCTGTCTAGTCCACAAATGTCAAAACAGATTTGACATTGGCGGCCATTTGCAAAAATGAGAGCATCTTCCAATAGGGTGATGTCTTTTGTGCCACCTTGTATATCCAAGGGGACGTTGATTGACGTTTATAAATCCCTGTGCTTGGCACCGTGATATTAAGTCTCTACGACAGGTGTTCACGTTAAACGAATTGACTTTCATTGTTCCATTTTATTATTATTACTGTTCACTAAAATAAGCAAAGGGAAACTGCAGAATTAACAATTGTACGACGTTAGAAAACATTTTTTATACATAAGGTGCTTACCAAAATTATAGAACACTTCGTAAATTTTACTGCCAAGTCTCGCCAAATCTACATTTTTTATATTTTGACATAAATAAAAATTACGAATGATAGCATAAAGAATAAGCCACAAAAAACCATACGATTTCTATTTTTAGCATAGCATTGGAAAAGAACCGTTAGTTTTAGTAAAAATGCTTGCATTTTTAGCCAATAGGAGGCATATCATATATATAGAACACTTTTTAAGTGAAACTTCTTTAGCGAGGTGTAATTCCAAAAAAAACGTTATGGTAATCAAATGTGTCGATGCAATGGAGAGACGTTGATGGGGGATACACATTGCATATTGGGTTTTGGGTGTGTTTTTACGAAGAGCATACGACCAAGTAACCGAAAAACCGACCACCAGACGAAGATGCTTTTCTCTCTCTTCGTGTGTGTCGTCGTTGTTGTTGTTGATAGTGAACAAACAACAGAACTCTCTTTCTGAATTTGTGTTTATCGTGAAGGGAACCGCGGGTCGCTGCTGTTGTTTGGTTTTGTGCACAACTTATCAACAAGAACACACCAGCAATTACTACAGTTGCATTTTCGCTCTTCTCTTTATTCATATATTATTCTTTTTATTTGTATGTGCCCTACACGACGCCGATCTCGCATATTAATTCGTACGCATGTCGCTGAGTCTTTGCTGTTATATGTCATATATGTAAATCAATACGTTATGTACCCAATTCTTTAAATTATTAATTATAATGTGCTATAATGAAATAAATGAATAATATTATAGAACACAACTCTAGTAATTATTTTAAAACTAAAAACTATAACTTGTGTGCAGCAGTTTCACTTCAATAGTGTGCTTATATGGCACATTACTTTTTTTCATTTTCGGTCTTACAAAACAAAAAAAAGTAGGTAAAGTTCATTATTTATTAAAACAACTAAAATTAGTAGCCAATGTAGCCACCTCGGTTTATTCCAACTTCAAAAATTCTTTTTTTCATCGAATTTATTAGGTTAGTTAATAAGGCCGGCTTAAGTTTGTTCCATTCGCTTAAAATTGACTTCTTTAGTTCGAAAACATTGGGAAATCTTTTATTTTCTGCGTATATCCGCCGAACTTATACTTCCCAAGTGTTTTCTATGCGGTTTAAGTGCGGCGAACAAGCTGGCCAGTCCATAACTTGTACAGAGCAGTTTTCCAAAAAACTCATTGTTTGGCGACTTGTGTGGATACCCGCATTGTCCTGCATGAAAATAAGTGATTCTTCACTGTTTTCCACCAGAAAAAGGAGCAAACTACTCTCCAGCACATTTATGTACGCTTCGCTGTTTATTCTTGAGCTCGTAAACCGTAATTAAAGCGTACCAGATTTTTTAAATGCTCCACAACCATTACCGATTCGCCACCAAAGTTTCTTTTAGAAAAAACAAGGGGTTCCTTATTCAGATCTTGCCAATAATAGTGAAACCCATCTGGTCCCATCTGCGCTTTAGCAGGCAGGGCACCTTCTTCAACATATTTCTAACAATGTGTTCCGATGATTTTAATGTCCGCAAAACAGTCATTGGAGACACTTTCTTGCTGCAAGAAGCAGCAAGTTGGGAGCACGATACGGTAGAATTGCTCGCTTTTTTTATGAAGCTTCTTCTATCTCGTTCAGTATGTATCGATTTCCTTCTGGTACTGCGTGCTTTACCGTATTCTTTTAAGTTTTGCAAAAAATGCGCAATAACATGGCGACTACGACCAATTTTTTTTTTATATCTGGCTCTCATTCAAGCCCGACATTGAATATGCATTAATTGAGCCCTTTTCTTGCTCAGTTAAGGGAACCATATAGGTTCGCAAAAATTTTTTTTCGATTGTTTTTTTTTTTGCTTAAATTGTGTGTTATGGTGTTAAAAACATCCCCTGAAAATTTCAAGTCAAAAGAACATATGGTTTTTTTTTAGAATTTTTTTTGTGCAGGTAGGTCGGGCATAAAATCACATCACCCTCGTATTCGAAAAAAAACTTCTAATTTTTTTCTAAATTAACTGTTGTTTCTGAATAAAAAAAACATTAAAAACCTCGAAAAAAGTTATTAAATATTAGTTTTTCTCTAAAAATATAAAAATGTTGCGAAATTAAATTTTTCGGTTTTCATACGTTTTTTGTTTTTACCCCGTTTTCACGGACTTTGACCTAAATTTCTCGAGAACTACTAAGCCGATTTTGATAATTCTTTTTTTCGGTGAAAGCTAACATCCCAATGCAACGAAATCTATTAAAAAGAATTTTTATTTGATTGAAAAAAGTTGTTTAAACTTTAAACGCGATTATCTCGAAACCACTTTTTCAAACTGGTTGGGAGGATAACTTCAGTAAATGTAGACCGATTTTCAATCTTTTTTTTTTAAATTACTCCTAATACCAACCATTCTGGCGTATACTAGGATATTTTGGATCGGTCAAAAAATAAAGGAGCTAGGACCAAAAAAACGGGTCAAAAAAGGTAGATTTTCGAAATTTTGACTTTGACACCCCCTTACTCCCCTATATAGTGACCTATCTCAAATATCCTAGTATACGCGATAACCACATAAATTCTTAACATAACTCCATTTCTACTTTTTCTTTCAGATAATCGGTTCTCAAAAAATCGTCCCAACCATGGGCCTATGTTTTAAATTTTTCGTCAACTTTAGAACGAATTACAACAACAACCAATACAACAACAACAACGAAAAATATTTTTTAATTTGATTTCATTAATTATCTTTCAAATAAAAAAAACTGCATATTGATACCTCTCATACTTTTTGTGTAATTGAATTTTTTGTAAACCTTTGCAAAACGACACCTGAGACTATATGGTCCCCTTAAACGTTTTGATTGTGGCATGTAAAATTTGTTTAACATTTTTTATTTTGTGTTAAGCACAAGTCGTTGCATTTAATAAGTAAATACTGTAGAATCTCGAAAAAGTTAATCGAAATGTTGCAAGGATAATTAACTTTTTCGAAATATTAACTCTTCTAAATGGTTTGCAAAATTGGAAAAAATACGATTATAAACAAAAGATAGATACTTTAGATACACCATAATCCATCGTCAATCATTTTCCGTGAATCCCATGATCAAACTTTTTGAAATTTCTATTTTCTGCTGTAAATTTAATCTGATTTGTAATGATTTTTTCTGCTTTGTTGACATTATTTAAATTAACAATAAAAATGAAATGCTTACGACTGACCAATTCAATGTTGTTTTACGATGAAAATAAACGTATGTTTTTTTGTTGGTTTGAAAAGTTCATACGCTTAGAAAAGTTAACTCAAAAGTTTGAAGTTAACTCAAAAGTTAACTTTTTTCAGCGGTACGTGGACAAATTCGGTTAACTTAAGAAATTGGGATGATTGGGAAAGATTTTCATGCTATCATAGGGCAGAATATTTTAAAACCTCTTAAAGCAAGAATAGATATGAAGACTGATACAATAACTATAAACAATAGTATTAAAAAATTTATAAATGCATGTCTATACAGGGGGGAGGAAGTACATCAACTAGGTAAATTTCAATAATCATATTCCAATCTTTGAAACTGCAGTAAACAGATTTGCAACAAAAATTATATTTTTATATAATAAGAATAAGGAGTTTGAAATAATCCTT
The DNA here is from genome assembly GCA_037043315.1 of Amiota communis. Classification (NCBI taxonomy): domain Eukaryota; kingdom Metazoa; phylum Arthropoda; class Insecta; order Diptera; family Drosophilidae; genus Amiota; species Amiota communis. The sequence continues at coordinate 162,331 of JBAMAV010000380.1, forward strand.
AGAAATAAAATAGTACATATCGCAGAAGTAGATTCACAAAATGTTTCAGATATACTCAGAAGACATATAAAATCAGGAATAGTAGGAATATATAGCGAATTAAATAACCACATAACCAATTACAACAGAAAATAATAGAACTTTTCGATGGTATAAGTAATGTAAAATTTGTAAAATGTTTATTTTTCCCAAAGGTTATGAGGAACGAAGAAGAAGCTTATAAATACATAGAACAGTATCATAAGAAGGAAACGGGACATACAGGTATAAATGAAAATTATGAAGGATTAAAACGACAAATATACTTTCCAAAACTTAAACAGTAAATCCATAAATATATCAATTTATGTGATACTTGTAACCGAGTAAAGTACGATAGAAATCCAGTAAAAAAAAAATTTCATATTGCAGAGCCTTGGTGTTTAAAGAAATACTAACTCCAATGCTAATTTTTTAACTTTTATAGATAAATTTTTGAAATTCGCTACTGCATTTTACTTAGAAAATAGAAATTATAATTTAACCATCATTGAAAAAATTTGTTTATATAAATCACAAAGAGGCCATTTTAAAAAACTCATAACGGATAATGAATTCAGAAGCATAAATATAAAAGAATACCTAACAAATGAAAATATAGTTCCTCACCTTGTTAAATCAAATTATCACACAGGAAAAGCAGATATAGAACGCTTACACACTTGGTGAAAAAATTAGAACTTTGACATTATAAAATACAAATCTTACCATTCAAGAAAAAATGAGTAAAGCTATATAAAGGTACAATAACACATATCATTCAACAGCCAAGGAGAAACCATGCAACATTGAAGAGGGAAAATATGATTTGGATAAGATACGAAACAGGTTAATTAAAGAAAAAGATATATCAATAAAAGAAACAATAAACGTGAGAATTATTTACAAACATGAACCGAGGGATATATAAAAAATTACAAGGGTGTTAGGCTTAAAGAACAACCCAAATACTAATTATCATTTGTATACAATTAATTAAGAATAGAAGACCTCAGGACAGTCCTTAGTTAAAGGGGGTGGAGTTACGTTAGAACCTTACCTAAAACAATTGTAGTGTACTAGATTTCCCGGCGCGCGTTGCTACACCCTGGCTCAAAAAGGGGGTGTACGTAAGCCAACATTTTTTTTCTTTGGTGAAGATCAAACGGATATGTCCTGTATCGGGAAATAATGAGTATCGTGAAAAAAGTAAAATATTTTTAATCGTAAAGTATAGTAAAATAGTAAAATGAAACAAAGAAGAAGTATTAATTTCCTAGTGCAATGGAATGAACAATATTTTTTGTTAGTCCGTCTTCAGCCAATATAAATAAGTTCGATTGTTTGTCCACGCGAGAAAAACATGGTGTGCTCAAATCTAAGCCGCATACGGACATAGTTTGGCCTTGCAACTTATTGATTGTCATTTCGAATGCCAATCTAATGGGATATTGAACGCGTTTAAATTCAATTGGGACGTCTGTTGGGATTATTGGAACGCGTGGCAGCAAAACATTTTCGGCTCGGAATTTACCATTCAAAATACTGGCTTCGATAATGTTCTTCATTAATTTTTTAATGACCAATCGCGTGCCATTGCACAGCCGTGGTGGGTTCAAATTCCGAAGTAAAATAACCGGAGATTCCACTTTCAGTCGTATAATGTGTGGTGGCATGCCGGCAAATCCAGTGTTTTCAAAAACTCTGTTGGATAATTTACAGCTTCGTTGGCATCGCAAACTGTATCGATCGATTTGTATGATACCAAGTTGCCTGATAACAACTGTTGTATCTTAAAGTTTAAATCGTCTACGTGCACATTTTTTTTGTGCCAAAATGGCTCTTTCAGCCAGCCACGCATAATTTATGTGTTGTATGCGTACATCGAAGAATATGCGGTCAATGAGAGCATTTTGCGAATCAACGATTGTGCAGAAATCGGTGAGCAATTTTATGTAGCCAGTATTTTCATGGACAACAACTTTTCCATCGCCAATACGTAACAATTGTTTTGAGAATGTGTCAGCGGATAGATTTTGTAGCATCTGTACGCTTATATTTCTTGCTAGCTAAACTTTTATAACATAACGCCACAATGACGATGATTTCAAGCAAACGTTGATCTCATCAGCGTACGTTGAACATGGAATGAGGGGAAGTGTTTGTAATGAAATAATAAATATAAGAAGTAACAGAGTGCCTCCGAATAGTTTGTCGTTGTTTTTTATATTTTTGAATGTTCTGTTCAACGCCTCAAGAGAATGTTTGTGATAATGTTGCACTGTTTCAGGACTGTGGCCATGGACGATTGTTTTTTTATGTTGCACACTGCGTCTGGGTTATTTTGAATATTCAGAGGCAGTTTAAATGCTGAATGAGCTGTTATCCCTCCATCCAATAAAGTTGCTGCAATGCCAGATGATGCAACGGCCAATGCGATGCCATTACTTGATCGTATTTCGGCGAGAATTAGCGAAATGAGAAATGTTTTGCCAGTTCCGCCTGGTGCATCCAAAAAGAAGAATCCACCTTGTCCCGCTGAAACTGCATGCATAATGCGGTCGTGAATGATTTTTTGTTCATCAGTCAGTAGTGGGACATTGCGAGTAACAATCGCTGCTACTTCTGCAGTTTTGTACAGTTCACGATTAATTTCGGTGTTCATAAGTATAATCAAATGCACTTCGATTTGGCAAACGCATACCGAAATGACTGGGTGGTAAATTGGCAACGACAACGCAAATATCCTCTATAACAATTCTTCATTATTCACTGCGTCGGTGAATGTAATCGTTAGATCGTTGCACCGTGTACGAATTCGATGCAATATATCGTCAGTCATTGAATCTTTGTTTCAACACAATAGCGAATAGTAGACGAATTTGTGTTGCTGTACAGCCCAATGCTGCTTCAGCAAGCATATCGTCCCAGTGATTGTCGTCTTCGAGCAAACCGAGTGCAAGGCATGCATCTTTATACGTTGTCCATTCACTTTGCGAATATCTTGAAATGACAATGGGCCGGTGACATTAACCAACATCAGTCACAGATAGAAACACTCAGTCTGCCTTGGATTGACTGTATATACTGGGCCGAAAGTGTTTGATTTGAATAGGCCGTGACACACATTAAATGGTGTGCCTTGCTTGCTGGGCATCCATTTTTTTGTTTGATTCCATGTGAAATAGCGTGGTACTTCTAAATAGAGTAGTGTTCGTGTGAAGGTACCGAAATTATCCGCACGATTAAACGATTCGAAAAATTCTGTAATTTTTGGTGGATTCATGGCTCGCTCAATTGCTGTCTCGTTGGTAAAGAATACGCGCTGACCGTTTTCCAGATGAACGGCTTAATGTATAACTGCTCGGTCCCGTTCATGAATTGGGAAACCAAAGATACGCCAGACAGCTTCATTGGAGCTGATGTACCTGCCAAGTTGATAGCGCATTTTTGCATCGTTATCATTCAATCGATTAGCATTCACATTGGTATTCTGAATTTAAAACACAGCCATATCGCTGCCTTTATTCACATACTTGCAAATATATTTGATGGACTTCACCCAGCTGCAGAACTCAACATTAATATGAGCATTGAATGATTTGCTCAGCAGAGGCGAATATGGTACCACCCAACGATTGTCAATGTCTGTGTTATTGATATTTTTCGTAAATGATTGTCCTCCATTATCAGTATTTCTTCGACAATATATTGGATATCCGTCGACGTTTGTGATCGTGTCGTTGGTGAAATCTTCAGGAAAACATTTTGTACATGTTCGTGGTAACAATATGATCAGTAGACGGATCTGGAATTTCCGCGGAAATTACACTATCGATTTCTTCAGGGCGTATTTTGTCGATAAAACGAATCAAAATGTTTGCGTGAGGTAATCATCGCTTCTGCCATTCAACCGAATACATCCAGCAATGTGTGGGACCGAATACGTGTAATTTTGTAATGAAGCTCATTAAAGACTTCAATTTTTGTTTGAACACACGTGCTGTAATATCATGACGATGCATTGCGTTTTGGCCTGGCAATAACAAAAATGTAATCTCCTGCCATTTAGGATTACATGTAAACTTTATAAATAAACACGGACGTCCGCACTCGTGCACGAAAGCCATAGCATCCTGTATATATTCTTGCATATGACGTGGACTGCCTACGTACGATGATGGTAGTACCACTTACCACTTCGGCGGTGTCGCCGTTCCTGATAGCGTCTCGCAAGTGAATGTATTGTTCCGCAGTTTATTTTGATTGTGTCGTATGAATCGCAGTCGTTCGCTCTTTAACTACACGTATATGTCGACGATGAATTGTTGGCACAGCTCACGACATCGCAGAATGATGTTGTCCTGACCACGTCGAATCATCATATGATACGCATAAAAATCCATCGAGCTCACTTTCGTGTTGGTTTCGGCTCCTGCACAACAAATAAATTAATTAAATTAAATTCAATATTCGTAAATATTAATTGAAAATGATCTTTAAACGAGTAATGATGTTTATAATGAATGAAGTACCTGTGGCGGGATCTCATTGTTTAATGTTTATGCAATAACCGTCTTGTCCCTTACAGAAAACTAGCGGATATTGCAGAGCGTCGTATGAACGGTGTGTGTCTACGATGAACTCCAGATTATTGTTTCTTTTTCGAATAACAATTTCTCGAGTCTCTGTGCGGTCGCCAACCATGATTCCAGCAACGTCGTCCACAACAGGCGCGTTGAATCTAAGCACATGTTCTCCAACTGGTGTTTTATTAGGATTGATAACAATAGCGTGATTGTCATATTGAAATTTGTGCATGTGTGATTTGCAGAGTTCAATAATTCATGGTGCCGATTCAATAGGGCGTCCTGCTCGCCGACGATGCGCCTGGCGTTAGGTGAAATAAGGTTAGTGAAGCCACAACGTGCATCCACACGATTTGCGTCCTCACCGCCCATGAAGTATATTTGTCGCAGTATTATGAACTATTTCTGTTGCTCCGAACGATGTCATTTGGAAGCATGAATTGAATGTGCGAATGGACTTCAAGAACAGGTTTGAATCTGGATCCGTGCCGATGAGCAAGCCGTTCAATGGTTTTGGTGGTCTCAATTTCTGGTAGTTGAACTTTTCCTGATGCGCAACACATGCCAGCTGGCTCAGCTTTAAATTTGAGTGCATGACAATGGGGACATTCTTTGTCCATTGCACCATTCAGTACTTTTGGATGAGCTGAATATTCAATATCTGACTCATACTCGAATGCGAAGCGAAGGAACGAAGCAGATGTAAATGCTCGTTGGTCATTTGCTCTGTCTGTTTTAATTGCGAACCGGCGCGAAGGTCTCCGTTCCAATTGTCGTTGTTGATTTCGTTCAGTTCGTATCTCTTGTGATTGATGCACGCAATTGCGAGATTCTCACACGCGCATTTTCGTTATCTTGTGGTATTTGTTCGTCCGTTCTTTCTGCTCTACTATTTTGTTTGTTTCTTGCCCCCCTGCGCCTTGCTGGCATTGTAAACACACATACAATGAACCGTTTATCTATTTCTAATTTGCCAATTTGAATTGCGTGAACCACCAATTGTGTTTGTACTTGGCAAATCAGTTGTTGTCGAAAAAAAGAGCCGGTGAACTGAAACTAACAATTGAATATGCCGACAAAATTGGAAAAAGTCAATTTGTTGAAATAAGTACAAAAATTACAATAAATTATGTATACGTTCGTCTATTTGTTGTAAATCAATTGTTAACTCATAATAAATTCACAAAGTTGGCAGCCACAACTTTTTTTTGTATGGAGTAACGGTCACTTTGTTTGCCAGTTTGCAAATTTATAAATTTTACCAAGTTTGCCACGTTGCGTGAATGTTCTATTGTCTTTCATTGTGGTCTGTTTCAGCGTTGCCATTAGTAACGGAACTTTATGCTGAGGGAGTGAGATCACATTACTGACATGCTCATATTCATTATCTCGTTGAACTGTTGTTCACACAAATAGACCAAATTGTTGTACTTGCTGATGAAAAACGATATGCCGATAATGTATTTGGTCTTTTAGTATTTTATTCCCAACCTGTCACAGTCACAAAACACGTACAAATTTCTTGTAAATTAATATAATCACACGGACTTCGTTGTGATACATAACAAATGCAGAATGAAATGTCAAAGTGACACGACGGTTAAATCTAAAATGGAATAATTTGAATAATCAGACGAGTCAATTAAGTATTAATATTGATATAATTATTCTGATTATTCCGATATATTTGACAAAGGCTACTTGATTGATTTTAAAATATGTCTTTGAAAATACAAAAATTGCGTTTAAAAAATGGGGGGTGGGGGTAGAAGGATAAAAAATACCTTACGACTTATTTTCATACCTACCAAATATATAAAAAAATTCATAAAAATCAGTCGAGCCGTTTCGGAAGAGTTTATACACGAAACTGTGACATGAGATTTTTTATATATGAGAAGATAACTCGCGTGACGAACGGGTGGCGTGTAACTTAACCATCGATAGTCAAGCTGTTTTTTAAAACCATCGAAAGTTTTCGATAGTATGTTTAATTAAATAAATAATTTTCAAACAAAAATATAGTTTTAAATTAAAACACAAGTAAAAGGGTGATTAACTTTGACTATGCCGAAGTTGAAATAAGTACTCTTTACGGACCTTTTATATCTTGTAATTATTGTTTTAAGTTCATATTTTGCAAAGGAGGTAGTAGTCCGAAGGTCTTGTCGGGGAATATTGGTCAGGCACAAATTTGAGGTGTCATAGCCCGTCTTATATTCTTTACCACAGTTCAGTCACTTGTCAAACTTTTTGTCATCCGACATTTTAAAATACTTCCAAACTTTGTGAATTCCTCTTTTCCTTTTGGAGGTTTAGGTTAGGTTATGCAGGCTGCTCTCAATTACTGGAGTTCACCCAGAAGCCTTAAAGGCCCATTGTGATGCCTGATAAAAAAGGGGTTAAGGAAAGAGGGGTTAGGGGTAATCACACAACAGTCCAAGGTCGGTCTAGCTATCTCCCTCTATCTCTAAAACCAACCTGAGGAGTCCACGAGCAGAGCCAGGTTTCCCAAAGGACATTATGCCATACTACCAAACTTCTACTGAGAAGAGCAGGGCAATCACTGAGGAGGTGTTGGATGCTCTCTGGCTCCTCCTTGTCTTCACAGCTACGACTGAAGTCATGGTGTGGAACTTGCATCCTGTGGGCCATCAGCCAGATGGTATAATGTCCCGTTATGACTCCCGTCAACGTCTGAACTCTTTTCTTGTTAAAGTGGAGGAGCTCGGAAGTTCTCATTGGTTGATAACAAGGCCAGAGTGTCGTTGAGACAGTGCAGGCTGACTCAATCGCCCACTTCCTGCCTGCTAGATCTCTGGTTTTCACTTCCAGGTATGAGAGTATATCCTGTAAGGGTCTGTAAACATCAGCGACTACTTGAGGCATGGGTGGTGCCGAGCCTTTCCTAGCACACTTGTCCGCCATCACACACAGTGACCCGGTACCCAGATGAGTGTGATAGAGTGTGATTAAGAGTTTCTACCGTACTACGTATGAGTTTGCTCTTGAAGTTGTGGGCTGCCAGAGCTTTGATAGTGGCCTGGCTGTCAACATAAATTGACATATATGATAGAATTTAATAGAGAGTTGAATAGTATTGAAGATACATCAATGCAACTGTCAAGCAAAGCAATAAAATCACACTTCACAAATTAATTAATATCAAACCACACTTCACAAATTAATTAATATCAAACCAACTCAAGCCACAAAACAAAAACAAATCTGTGCGCTATCGTGGTACCAAAACTAATGATCATCGTTTTTCCACGCACAGATTTGTCCTTTACCAACACCGAAAGTACGTGGGGAGCGTCATTTCAGTGTTCAACGGAAATACAACACTGACAAATCGATAACGATAACAACTATCAATCTTACTTATTTTACTACTTTACTCTAACACGGCCATCCTGCGGGTTCATCGCTCTCGATAAGTCCGTCATCATTACCCAACATTCAAATTCATTATTTTCTTTATTTCTTTATTAATATGCAAACATACACAAATCATAGAATTGTAGAACATAAACAAATCAACTTCCTCATTTCTTCCTTTTCAATTTCATCTGTTCTAGAAACCAGCAAACAACAGCATTCGTTTCTGTAAAACAAAATTTTTTAGTTTCATGCACAACATTGTACAATATCACAATTCAAATACAATCTCAATCTTGCCTGTGACAACTAAGTATACCTTAACCATCCACTTCCGAGCAACTTTGCTTGTTCCTACTCTACCAAATTGGAAGACAGACTCAGAGGCTTGGAAACAGGAACAGACTCGTACCATGGCTCAGGGGCATTTCGCTTGTCCATTCAACTTTCAAACAATTGGGTACAGAATATCATGAGTCAGAGGCAATCTTACGCTTGTTCATGAATTCTATCTAATTCTCAACACAATTGAATCCAGAACACCATGACTCAGAGGCAATCTTACGCTTTTTCATGAATTCTATCCGATTCTCAACATAATTGAATCCAGAACACCATGACTCAGAGGCAATCTTATATGCAATTTACACCAAAGCACATCAACATCAACATTGATGTGCCCACTGATACGTATCAGATTCAACAACAACCACATGAAAAATGACGTCATTCAGGGGTTGTTGTTGTAGAATGTGATGGTGATCAATAGTCGCATCAAGAACTGATGTGCCTTGATATGAAAATTAATTAAAAATGGTCACTTTAGACATTTTCTGCAGTGCTGCCAAGTTTTTTTGTGTTTTTCCACCTGTCGCATCACTAAACAGCAGCTGAGGGCTCAAAACATTGTTAAGTAAACAATAAATTGTCAATTTTTTGAAAAGAATTTTATAAAATTAGTACCAGGAATGAAAAAGGGAATTGCAAGAATTATTTGCATATGTTGCAAAATGTTCTAAATCATGTATTTTTCACAAACTTTTAGTTTTTATTTAACCAACGTGCTCGTAAGTTCCACGTGTGTGTATAACCAAAACAAAAAACAGCTGTTCGTGATGCAAAATATCCGGTGTAAACGGAAAACCCCATCAACGTGATGTACTTTGGTGTAAATTGCATATTACGCTTGTTCATGAATTCTATTCAACTACAAAATAAAACAGTAATACAAGCAGTTTTTGCAGTAAACTCAGGAATGAATTTTCGAAAATAGTTTGCTAATCCCATAAACTGTCGCACTTGTATCATACAATCTGGTGATGGCGATCTTACTAATACATCAATTTTAGATTTGCTTGGTCTAATACCCTCAGCGGATACCTCTCGCCCCAAATACTCAATGATTGTTTGAAGTAACTTACACTTGTCCAAGTTGAAAGAGAAACCACTATCTACCAGTGTCCTTAATACAATATCAAGTCTTTCGATACCTTCTTCAATAGTTTTAGATGGAACCAAAACATCATTCAAATAAACCAAGGCGATTTTACCCTTCAATGTAACCAATTCCGCATTAATTGCCCGTTAAAAAACCGCGGGTGTGTTAGCATACAAACATATTCAAAGTGGCCGTTAGGTGTCACAAATGCGGTTTTCGCAATTGAGTCTACTGCTATCGGAATTTGATGAAAACCGGATGCCATATCTAACGACGTAAAGAACTTATTTCCAGCTAATTCATTTAACTGATCCTCAATTCTTGGTAATGGATAACGATTCTTAATTGCTATTCTGTTCAATGCTCTATAATCAACACAAAGTCGATAGGTGCCATTTTTCTTCTTAACCAGGATCACAGGGCTAGCCAAAGGAGAGCTGCTTTCTCTTATTATGCCATGTAACTTTAAATTTTCGACTATCTCTGTAGTTTGCTGTCGTTCGCTATGAGCCATCCGATACGGTCTATAATTAACAACCTCATCCTTTGACAAACGGATACTTAGAGATCCTTTGGTCACTTGTGAAGTAAAAAAGGCTTTTATAAAATTTTGAGTATATCTTTCCAAAATTATGCTTATAATTTTGAATATGAATGAGCACCACTGGTTTGGTTTTGAATGCATAATACCGTCGCATTTCGTTGCAATGTAGAACCACTAGCATTTACTACAATTGTTATTGTAGGGTCTTTTAAAACATCTCTGCCCACAATAATGTCATATTGAAGATATTTTGCGTCGATCACCTTTCTGTTAATAATATCAACTCCCTGCTAATTCCTTCCACAGAAAGAAAGTAAGGGTCCCTTTTTAATGATACCTTATCTGCTGTATCTGATCTAATCAATGAACAATCTGAACCGGTATCGAGTAGGCAACGATACTGGTTCCTGTTAATTAATACTGGAGTGTAGTTTTTTGTTAGCGAAATATCTCCACAAATATTAATGTTTTTTTGTTCTGCCCCTTGCTTCGCCCAACAAGTTACTTCATCATGTCCCGGTCTGCCACAAAAGGTACAATTAGCAATCTTACTGGCATTTCCATTAACTTCCTTTGTATTAACAACTGTTGCAATTGTGTTCAGTACAATTAGCCCTTTTATGGCCTTTCTTTCCACATTTGAAACACCGTATGCCATCATCTACCCGCGTACGATTCGACAAAACGAGTGATTCAACATCAGCTCTACGCATAGTAGCTGCTTTCCAAGACGAACTTTGTCTCGGCTTCGGTCTCTCTCGGATAGCGAACATATGATCAATTAAGCAATGCACTGAGGACGGCAATGCAAACGTTAACCAGTTTCTCAAACTGATTTCGGATATGCATCCAACAATAATCCCAACAATTTTGTCCTCCGGTATTTCAAAAGGCAATCTATTTACCTGAGACACTTTTTTCATTACACTAACAAAATTTTCATTTTGATCATCTCGTGATAAAATCGAACACGTGGTTTCATCCATAACCTCACTTTGCTTGCGTGCGGCCATCTCGTAAGGCGATAGAGAACGTGGAAATTATCTCACTTCTGATGATAGAATTTAATAGAGAGTTGAATAGTATGGAAGATACATCAATTCAACTGTCAAACAAAGCAATAAAATCACACTTCACAAATTAATTAATATCAAACCAACTCAAGCCACAAAACAAAAACAACACTAGCTCGGTCTTATATGGGTTAACCCCAAGACCATTCTGCTAAGCCCACTGCAGAGTGGTACCTAAAAAGGATTCCAATAGTTCACTGATTATGGGTACAAATTTACCCGCCACCATTCAAACCAAATCATCCGCATAAGCCGTTACTCTACACCCTTTCCTTTGTAGGCTCAAAAGCTGGTCATTTAAGACTAAGTTCCAAAGAAGAGGGGATATGACTCCCCCCTGTGGAGTGCCTCTTGTGACCTGTTTCTTTATTGTCACTGAGCCCAGGTCGGAGTTTATCACCCGGCAACGAAGCATATTACCAAGTCACCTGGTGATCACAGGATCTGAACCAATATTTTCCAGCTATGCTGTGATTGATTCGATTCGGACGTTATTGAGTCGCCAACAGAAACTTCTTCCATTGCAAGTATTTTTCGATAACTCCTACCACTTCATGTAAAGTTTTTTTGTGTTTTTCCACCTGTCGCATCACTAAACAGCAGCTGAGGGCTCAAAACATTGTTAAGTAAACAATAAATTGTCAATTTTTTGAAAAGAATTTTATAAAATTAGTACCAGGAATGAAAAAGGGAATTGCAAGAATTATTTGCATATGTTGAAAAATGTTCTAAATCATGTATTTTTCACAAACTTTTAGTTTTTATTTAACCAACGTGCTCGCAAGTTCCACGTGTGTGTATAACCAAAACAAAAAACAGCTGTTCGTGATGCAAAATATCCGGTGTAAACGGAAAACCCCATCAACGTGATGTACTTTGGTGTAAATTGCATATTACGCTTGTTCATGAATTCTATTCAACTACAAAATAAAACAGTAATACAAGCAGTTTTTGCAGTAAACTCAGGAATGAATTTTCGAAAATAGTTTGCTAATCCCATAAACTGTCGCACTTGTATCATACAATCTGGTGATGGCGATCTTACTAATACATCAATTTTAGATTTGCTTGGTCTAATACCCTCAGCGGATAACTCTCGCCCCAAATACTCAATGATTGTTTGAAGTAACTTACACTTGTCCAAGTTGAAAGAGAAACCACTATCTACCAGTGTCCTTAATACAATATCAAGTCTTTCGTGTAAAGCTTTCCATTGTTTTAAGTCAAAACGATGAGAGACTGATATTCCTAAAATCTTTTGGAGATTTGTGGTTAATCTTCCCTGCCTTGGGGATGATGACCACCCTCACCTCTCTCCACTTTTCAGGGATGTACCCAGTAAGAAGACACCCCCTGATAATCTTTATCAGCCACGGTACATGATATGCAGAAGCAGTCTGTAGCATGGCTGGTATTATACCATCTGGTCCCGGCGATTAATAAGGCTTAAAAGACCCTATCGCCCAGAGTAACCTTTCCACTGTGATCAGGTCATGTAAAACTGCTTCATTGCTTGTATCATCCAAGATTCATCTACCGATATTGAAGTTGATATTCTCAACTTTACCGTCAGTATTAGAGCAACCCAGAAAATGTGCGCCCATACGTATACACCATCTGCACCGCACAGTAATCCAGTCCCTCTTAGCCTTCATACTAGTTTTCTTGAGTTTCTTAAAACTGAGAAGATAGGTATCCCAATCCTCCTGACAATTTCTATATTTTGCTTTATTGAAAAGTCTTCTTGCTTCCTGTCTAATTTTCCCAAGCTCCGTTGTCCACCACACATTTCGGTTGGACCTTGGAGGTTGGCTAATAGTAGCTAATGGTAGCTCGACCAACGACCATGTTTTGTTTTTCTCGATTGCAGATATTTCAGCTTGCATTGCTTTTTGCCACAGATCACTATCTTCGCTTGATAATGCTTCTGTTACGTTAACTGGAATCTTTTTATCAACAGCGATGTTTAGCATATTATACTGTTTGCACGGACGACCCCTCTTGCCGTTTCGTATAATTCTCTGCCTACCTGGACCAACATTCCGTGTCTCTTCTTGTGCAGAATCACTCTCTGAAGACTCCTCCTCATTGGTGATATTGTCAACAATTTCTTCTTCAGTATATTCGTCTAGTGGATCTAGTTCATCATTGTCGTTTACGTCTTGTTGCTTGCTTTCTGATGTGTCAAGGTACAGTTTGAGCACATCGTTTTCAGGTCTTATTGAATTCGTTTACCTTGAATTCGTTCTCATTAAATATAACATCTCTACGCGTCACAATTTGTCGTGTCTCTGGATCATACAACCTATACGCCTTTGATGTTGATCCAACCATTTTGTAAGCCTTTCCTTTGGCTTCAAATTTACCGCATGTATATTTGACCAAGGCAATGGTTGTACATCCAAAAATCTTTAGATGCTTCACTATTGGTTTCTTTCCATGCCACGTTTCATAAGGGGTTTTGTCGGCTAACAACTTTGTTGGACATCTGTTTCTTATATATGCTGCCGTAGATACAGCTTCAGCCCATAAATTTTGGTTCTCTCCAGCATGCAAAATCATACATCTTGCCATTTCACATAACGTCCGATTTGCTCGTTCCGCCACCCCGTTCTGTTGTGGTGTGTGGGGCTCGCGTCGTATACCATGCTCTTGTAAATACGCATCAAATTCGTGGTTTATATATTCCGTTCCGTTGTCACTGCGTAGCGCCAATACCTTACAACGTGTCTGTCCTTCGACTTGCAACTTGTATTGTCTGAACTTGTCTAATACTTCGCTCTTTGATTTAAGAAAATAAACCGTCATGAATCTTGATTTGTCGTCTATGAAGGTAAGAAAATATCTTGAATCTCCTATAGATGGTATATTAATAGGTCCGCATACGTCAGAATGAATTAGCTCTAATAACTTCTCCGATCTACGTTCTGATTTCTGAGGAAAAGGTAGACTATGAATTTTACTCATCGAACATGTATTGCAAACAAATTTATCATATTTCTTCAGTCACCATTTGCTTATGTTGTAATTCTTTCAGACTGTCATAATTAAGATGACCATATCTGTTATGCCATGTTTGGATATTACTTACTGCGCACAAAGATTCTGATTTTTCTTCAACAATGTATAAGCCGTTGCTTTTTATTCCCTTCAATATGATTTCCTTCTGTTCATTGAGAATCAGCGCATAATTCTTGGTGAACTTGGCTGTCTTGCCATTTTCAATTGCTTTGCTCACTGATAGAAAGTTTGCATTCAATTCTGGTGCATATAAAACGTTCTTGAGTCGAACATTTTTATTTTCTTTGGTTTTAAATAATACTTCTCCACGACCGACTGCTCGAACTGTTCGATCTGCTGCCAACCAAATATCCTCCTCATGCTCTTCCAAATTATCGAACATATTACGATTATTACACATGTGTGATGTAGCTCCGCTGTCGATATAAAAACTTGACCTGTTTTTATTGCATGTTTGACTCATCAAACTGACGACACTTAAAGCTTCCTCTTTACTTTTGTTCGCCTGCTTTTTCTCACATTGACTCGCATAGTGTCCTCTTGCTCCACATATGAAGCATTTCCCTTTGAACGTCTTCCCCTCCTTCTTCTTGTTCCCTTTGTTCGACGAACGAACATTGAACGCTTGTTGATGTGTGTCATATTCAAACGATTCTTGCGCTTTACGTCTTTCCGACTCAGTTAGAAGTTTCTGTTTGATTGCACTACATGCTGGTATCTGATCCTGCGTTTCCATTGCAATAACAAAACTCTCGAACGATTTTGGTAAGCTTGTTAAGAGGATTATACTGAGCAATTCTTCTTGGATGAAAATACCTGCCTCTACCAATCGTTCCGTAATTGCGCTAAACGTGTTTATGAAGTCCACATTGTCCTCGTCAACCGATAACCTTATATTAAGCAGCTTCTTGTATAAGGTAATCTTTTGGATGGGACCTTTAGGTCTGTACCGTTCCTGTAGCTTCAACCATGCGTCTGAAGAAGTCTTACAGTCTTTGATGTAATGTAGTTGTGTCGACTTTACGGTCAGCATTACTGTTGCTAACGCCTTTTCGTCGTTAGTGTTCCATTGCGAGAGTTCTTCTGGTTTGTCTGGCTTGGTTCCGCCTTGAACCACTTTCCACAATCCGCCGTGTACGAGCACACTACGCATCTGCACAGACCAATATTCGTAATTGGTATCATCAAGCTTGTCAATAGAATATAGTGACGACATGGTTATATTGACGCTTTTTATAATATTTTTCACTGTTGGGTAACTGGGCCCATAACCTGTTTAATATAGATTTATTGTAAAAAAGGAAAGATGAAAATAATAACCTAACTTATAAATACACGTGCAGGCGAAATCTAAAGCTACGATCAAGAACAATATAAAGAACAGAAAAAACATATGTGTTGATAAGCTTAGGACACTCGAAGAGTGAGATAACAATAGAGCATATACGTTGTATAGGGTGACCATGTAATTTCAACATTATAAGTACTTTTTATGGTTAAAAACGATAAAAATATTACAACTTCATATAAAAAAAATTTGAACATTTGCGTAAAATTGTGCGGCGATTGAGTTAAGCATATTGCTTAAAAGAGTAGCGTTGTCACAGTGGTAATTAATTGTCTGGCAACTCTGGCTAGATTGGCAGTTATGTTTGCGAGAACAGCTGATTGCATCAATTTATACACTGGCAACCGTCTCGGTGCCTTCACGAGATTGCATAAATTGCGGCTATTTATACAACTCGGGAAGACCCCAATTAATTAATTAATAAATATAGAATATTGCGAAGCTTAAATTATTCTTTTTTTAGGGGGTATATTTTTGGGATCAGGCAGCACTGACCTAACCGATTGCGCGCGTTCTGTACTCAAGTGGCACAGCCTCAGAAATAAATGTCCTTCTCACATTATATATAAGCTTAATTTAACACTACTACATTTTGTTACTATATAAATAAATATAACAACATAAATAAAAAAATTTCTTTATCGTTTTTCTTCATTTCAGATAATTATTATTTGTATTATTATTAATAATAATGTGTGTCGATTGGTGATTAGTAATCTAGGATTATTGAGCTAAAGTAAGCTAAATATACCAGATTTGTGTACGTCTTTATGCTTGGCTGCTTTCTGAATTTTGTGTGTTGTTGAATTGTTGTATTTATTCCAGTGATGCCATTTTAGCCTTTTTCCGGACAGATCTGTCCTTTATTTTAACTGACCTATCGGAAAAAATGTCAAACATTCCCTACCGGAAATCTATCCTGTTTTAGTTTGTTTTTTTTTTTTCTTAAATCTTTGAATACGATTAAATTACAGCATTGTGACATCGTTTTTACCACCACTTTATATTGACTCAAGGCCCATTTAGACCGTCAGTTCACTCCATTATCGATTCGAAATCCGCGCCGATAACCGAAACGATGACAAAAAAAGGACTGATGGCCCAGCTTATTTCTCAGTTCATTTCGATGACACATCGATAAATGTAAACAAGTAAACAACTGCAAGTGGCTGTTATGAATTTAAAATGTATGCTACGGATCATGATTTTATTTAAAAGTTTATAAAAGTTATCCTTGCTTATGCGATAAAAGAGATGAACTGTACCACAATAGTAACAAAAAAAGTAATAGAAAAATACCAGCAGTATGACAAATAAATATCTTTTGTCCCTTTTTTCTCGCTTTTTTGGGGTCCATCTGTCGTGTTTTTGTGATAGGTAGCTGGCATAACTGATTTATTCCTCTCATTTATGGATAACTGAGTGCGTACCAGAGGTGTGCACAAACATAATTAGTCATATTCATGAACATTTTAAAATATGTACGAGAAATAAAAATTCTCTTGCTCTTACAAAGAGCGTTATCGCGTAAATAAAAACTAACCTTACACAAAGACGTTTTATTGGCAGTGTATGATGTGATACATTCGCTGCATTTAAGTATCCTTTGGTTTTCTGTTCTTTCTGTTTGTTATGCTCATTTAAGTTAAGCTTGAGTTAAACAAACGACGTCACCGTCAAACTGTGTTTCGGCACTAGGGGTACTTCAGCTTCAAGTTACACAAGCGACGTTGAGTTACACAAACGACGGCAACGTTATTGGCTTTTCGTAAACAAAAAACACCTAAGCATGTGTATCAATTAAATTCGACAATTGAATAATAATAACGGAAAGTAATTATTAAATACAAAATTATTTATAATTAATAATTATAATTATAGTTACATTTTATTATTATAATTATCATTAGTTGTTAATAATTAATTAGTATTACGCATTATTATCATTAATAATCCATATTTGACAGCAACACTTTGTTTGACATTCACCAAACAAGTATTTGTCATTCACTACAACATCAAATAGCTCTTTTTGGTTCACAAAACAGTTCAAAAAGTAGTCCTTTTTCCATTTACCAATACTGTATTTTGATAATGTTGAAGTCGAGCAACTTTTCACGGGTTGACTTTGCCGACGAGTTTTTGTAATTGCCTTCATACATTTTAACTTTTTGTTTCGTCTCCTTGAAAGCCAGAACAACCGATGTGACAGAAAACAACGTTTGTCTAACTCAAGCTTTATTGTTTTGTTTTATTTGTTACTGGCTGTCCCGGCTCCCGTTGCTTCGGATTGACGGAATATCCGAAATGTTTTGATATTTCGTCCATCGTAAGTGCTCTCAATTCTTTCTTTAAGTCTCTCTCTTTGCACTCTCTTGCAAGCTATCTCATTTACGCTGGCACAAGGTAAGGATGTATCAAAGAGACAAATATAGACAAGTGCTCACTTTTTCGAAATATTTGAAGTGAGCAGACGTGAGCGCAAGTAGGTAATATTTTCAAAGTGCCGACGGCTAGTGTAAAATATTTGTGAATTGCCTTCGGCTTGTGAACGATTGAAACTGCACGCACGACGCACCTGCAATCACTTCAACTCACACACATACACAAATGCTGGATCATGCATTACCGTGTCGGGTGCGCTTAAGAAATAGAGGTGGTGCCAATTTTGTACACTTAAGTGTCGTTCTCAATTGTTGACGTCATAAGTATGTATAGAATGCTGAAATAATACATTTAGTGTTGAACATAACGTGAAAATGCATTGAAAATTTGAAAATAAGTGTTATGAAGTCAATCGTTCGTCTATTGGAGCTATAACAGCAGTTTCAGGTATAGTTAAATGATTTCATCAATATGATATATCATTACGTATTTTAGGAAATATTATAACAATTTTAACTGTTTACCAATGATGACGTGATGTTTCACGTGAAGGAAAATATCAAGGATAACATTCATATGCCGTTACTATTGGATTACGTTGAGCTATAATTTTCATTTATTTTATCAGAAGTTTTATTTTTTTAAGATTTTTTTCGATTTTCTTTCACAGAAGTTTATCACCAACTATTGAATTAGGGGCAGCCTGATCACCTATAGGAATTATTTCTTTCAATCCTCTTCAATTTCCTCTATTAAATAGAGCAATTTTATTAACTTCGGGTGTAGCAGTAATTTGAGTTCATCATAGTTTAATAGAAAATAATCATACTCAAGGATTATTTTATACTGTTTTATTATGAATTTGTTTTTCTATTTTACAAGCTTACGAATATATAGAAGCCCCATTTACAATTGTTGATTCAGTTTATGGATGAACATTTTATATAGCAACAGGATTCCACGGAGTACATGTTTTAATTTCAACATTTTTATTAATTTGTTTATTACGAAATTTAAATAATCACTTTTTTTATAATCATCACTGGATTTGAAGCAGCTGCTTGATATTGACACTTCGTTGATATTGTATGATTATTTTTATATGTTACAATTTACTGATGAGGTGTTTAATTTAAATTATCTATATAGTAACGGGTGATTTTTTAAGAGCTTGCTAATCTGATTCTCAAAAAAAAAAAAATACATAAAATTCAGAAAAATGTATGAAATCTTTATTTGAGTCGATAGAACGATTGATATAATTTAATTTAAAATAATTTCATGTAAATGTTGGCCGCGGCTGCGCTGCAAATAGTCCATACGCTGGGTCCAATTTTGGCATACTCTCTCCAACATATTGGCTGGTATCTCACGAATAAATTGTTCAATATTGGCTTCCAGTTGCGGTCTTGTCGTTATTGACATGAGCCTTAACATAGCGGCAATTTTGCTTATTCACGTATCCATTCAACCAGAAATGAGCTTCGTCGCTGAACACAATTTTTCGATAAAAAATTGGATCTTCATTCAACATTGCCAGCGCCCATACGGCAAAAGTTAGCCGTTGTGGTAGGTCGCGCGGCTTCAATTCTTGCACCAGATGTATTTTAAAAGGTTTTACACCCAAATCCTTTCGCAAAATTTTCTACGTAGTGGAGTAACAGAGGCGCAATTTCTACGAATGGCGCCGAATCGATAATTCAGGGTCATCAGTAACACTGGCGGATACAGCTGCGATTTTTTCCTGTGACCGCACTCTACGTATGCGTGTTGGTGGTTTAATGTCCAATAATGTAAATTGGGTACGAAATTTAGTCAACATTACGAATAGCCGACCAAACTGACCATAAAATAAAAGAAGTTAAATTATAGACCAAACTGAACGTGTTTGACAGTAACACATGGCACGTAAACCGCGTCAGCTATTAAAAACAGTGTTGCCAAAAAAAAAGTTGCTAAAAAATCACCCGTTATAAAAGTATATTTGACTTCCAATCATAAAGTCTATTATTAGTAGTATAGAAAATTTTCATAAAAAATAATCTTAAGTAGATTGAGAAAAAAGATCTCCGTTTGAATGTGGTTTTGACCCAAAATCTTCATCACGATAACCTTTTAGAATTTGATTTTCGTCTTCAAACACTATTTTTTAAATTTTCAATGCATTTTCAGTGAAAATTTGTCACGTTATGTTCAACACTATTTGCATTATTTCAGCGTTCTATTCACTGACATACTTGTGACTTCAACAATTGAGAACGAACAATTTTCGAGTAACAGACCAAATTGGCAATACCTTCTATTGTTGTACCATGTTTATTTCGTTTATCGTGAGTGCTCTCAAATCTCTCTTTGAGTCTTTCTCTTTACTGCATCGTGCAAGCTAGCTCATTTACGCTTGCTTACGGGGTAAGTATGTAAGAAAGAGACAAATATAGGCATGTGCATGATACAATAAAACAAGGTAGCGATAGTAGTTTACATTTATGTGGTTCTCTCTCAAAAATATACTAAATTTTTACTCTGCACAGCAATAACATATGTTATTTATTTATGTTTTTTCAATTTATATACGTAATATTGTACAAATTTAACTGCCTGAAATTTGAAATTTTTGTGAAAAATAGTGAAGCTGCTGTTTTGTTCATTAATTTTTTGTTTTATTAATTGCTCATTTTTTTCGAAATATTTGAAGTGAGTAAAAGTCAGCGCTAGTAGGAAATATTTTCAAAGTGCCGACTGCTAGTATGAAATATTTGTGAATTGCCGTCGGCTTGTGAGCGATTGAAACTGCATGCATGACGCACCTTCAATCTTCAACTAATAGGGTATTCAGACAGAGCAGGACTCGCACAGAACTCAAGTTCAAATTACAACAACCACAGGGAAAATGAATGAAATTTGTAGTTGTTATTGTAGATCAGAACTCGAGTTCTCGTGCGAGTTCCACCAGAACCCGCTGGTCTGACATGGTCAGTCTAAAAAGTGTTGGTAAAATTTGGACAATTTTAGGTGATGTCGATAGATGGCGGCAATAAACAGCTGATGATGGCAGATAATATATTTAAGGAAAATACTAATTGTGATTTTTTTTGTAATCTATTAACAAAATACGTAGTAGGAATGAAAAAGGGAAATGCCAGAACTATGTGCATACACTGCAAAATGTTCTAAATAATATATTTTTCACAAAATTTCAATTTTTATTTCTCACAATTGCCACAACGTTTATGCTTTGTTGTATAATCAATTCAAAACACAGCTGCTCAGAGCTCGCAACTCGGTGACAGTGAACGTATACTAGAACTCGCAACATCAGAACTCGCTGTCTGACCACACCATCACACATACACAAATGATTGAAACTGCAAGCATATTTGTGTCGGGTCGGCTTTAGTCGTGTTTGTGCACACCACTGGTAATTACAAGAGTATTGCGCTATTCGCTCTTTTCTTTTTGTATTATGATGATTACATTCACCGTGAAGTAGCACAAGAAAGAGTGTGTTGTTGTTGTAATTGAATATTTCAGCTCAAGGTAGCGACGTTTTGACCTGTTACGCTCTCAAAATTGGTGGCCCTCAATTATGACTTCATAAGTATATCAGTGTGCTAAAACTGAAAAAATACGCATTTAGTGCTGAACATAACGTTAATGACACACAAAAAAATAAATAAAGCAACAAATTAATAAACAAAACAGCAACTTTTCTATTTTTCACACAAATTCCAAATTTCAGGCAGTTAAATACACACATTATTACACATATAAATTGAAAAAACATATATAACAACATATGATAGTGTTGTGCGGCGTAAAAGTTAAGAAGAAGAAGAGCGTAAGTATATTCATGAGAGAGAAACACATAACTGTAAACTACTGTCGCTACCTTCTTTTATTGTATCATGAATATAAGGCATGGTGTAAGAAATAGAGGTGGCGCCCATTTTGTACAGTAAAGTGTCGTTATCAATTTTGTGACGTCATAATTTGAAAATGAATTGAAAAATCTTTAAATTCCTTAATTATAAATGCATTATGAAATTATGTTCAACACTAAATGCATTATTACAGCGTTCTATACACTAATATGCTAATGACGTCAACAATTGAGAGTGAGTAATTGAAGAATTTGAAGGATATCTGTGTATAGAACGCTGCAATAATGTATTTTAATTTGAAAATGAATTGAAATATCTTCAAATTCTTTAATTTCAATGCATTTTGAAATTATGTTCAACACTAAATGCATTATTTCAGCGTTCTATACACTGATATGCTAATAACATCAACAATTGAGAGTGAGTAATTTTTGAGAGAGTAAAAAGCCAAATTGGCGCTACATTGTATTATTGTACCATGAGTGTGTATTATGATTATTTACTGAGAGCGTAGCAAGAGAGAGAGAATGTGTACAAAGACATATTGTAAACAAACTATATAAAAAAATATGTGAAAATTCTTGCTATTAATACCAAAGCGATATTTTCTAAATGTTTTAAATAAAAATGTAAATTGCACCCGTGCAAAGCAGGGCGGGTTTCAAGTTGGCAATATGAATTATATTCACTTCGGGGTTAGCGAGATTTGTTGTTGCTTTACTACTGCTGATGATAATCATGATAACGGAAATGACGATCGTCTGTGTCGTTTTTGTTGTGTTATTGTTTTTAGCTTTGCTCTTTTTTCACAATTGACTATTCTTATTATTATTTAAAAATTGATAACTCAAATGTTCAAAAACCTTCTGGTTGATTCCTTGACGTTTCTAAAAATAAATGAAAAACAATTTTTTTTTCTTACGCAGTATTTTAAACAAAAAACTCTACGCGGTTTTCGAGTCTAAAAACAATATAATACTGCGAAGAACAGTATAGATCCGCTCGTTATACATAACCGATGAATCTTTTGGATTTCGGAAAGACAACCATAAGTTTAAAATGCTGTTTTGCTATTGGAACAAAAAGTTGTACTAAGAATACTTAATCATATTTTAAATTATACTTAGTTTTTAAAAATATTTTCTTATATTACTTTTCTATATACTATTCGCCACTGCAGTAAAGGTCCAACTACATAGAACGCTTTGGACGCCTTGGCTTTATACGTTTTCCAATGGCTTCTGACGCTTCAAGCTACAGAGCAAACTTCTCACGCTTCTCTACTTAAACAGAAAACAGCTGTTGTGAAATAACTAAATTTACATTAACAATTGTGTCCAGTTTTGCTTTGGTATTGTTCGTCATTTATTATTTTCCTCAAGTTATATTATTAATTACATAAATTAAAAATTACATGTGTGTTATATGAAATAATTAGATTAAATACATTTATTTAAAATTACATTCAAGTTATAACAGGTGTATGGCGTTCACAAAAACATCAAAATACAATTTGCTATTCACCAAATCTGTTTTTTATCAATCACCACAACACCAAACAGCTCTTTTTTCCTTCGATAACAGCTGACTTTGGGTCACGAACCACTTTTTTAACCATATTCAATACTGGAAAGCCTCAAAAGTTCAAAGTTTACCAACTTTCGGCTTCTTAAGCATGAGTTAGACAAACGACGTCACCGTCAAACTGTGTTTCGGCGCTAGTGGTACTTCAGCTTCAAGTTACACAAGCGACGTCGAGTTACACAAGCGGCGTCAACGTTATTGGCTTTTGATTAACAAAAAACAGGTAATATGTACCAGTTTAATTCGAAATATTTTTTTTTTTGTAATTATTTATTATAATATTATCGCAAAAAGAGCATAAAATATTGTTGTGGTTATTTAGAATAATGTCGTGAAAATTCGAAAATTGAATAATAATAACGGAAAGTAATTATTACATACAAAATTTTTTATGATTAATAATTATAATTATAGTTACATTTATTTTATTATTATAATTATCATTAATTGTTAATAATTAATTAGTATTATTCATTATTATCTTTAATTATCCTTATTTGTCATTCACTGAAGACAGCAACACTTTGTTTGACATTCACCAAAACAGGTATTTTTAATTCTCTACAACATCAAATAGCTCTTTTTGGTTCACAGCACAGTTCATTAAGTACTTCTTTTCGCATTTACCAATACTGTATTTTGATAATGTTGAAGTCGAGCAATTTTTCACGGGTTGGCTATGCCGACGAGTTTATGTAATTGCCTTCATACATTTTAACTTTTTTGTTTTGTCTACTTGAAAGCCAAAACAACCCATTTGACAGAAAACAATGTTTGTCTAACTCAAGCTTCACGCTTTTAAAGAAAATCTGTGTAGTTTGCTCCATACGATTTCATATTTCAACTAATGAAGCCGAAGCGTGAAAAGCTCGCGCAGCCACAAAGCGTGCTATGTAGTGGAAATTTAAGGTCTATGAAATGAATATGTGTTTATATTACCCCGTTTATACGATAGCTAACTCGGTGTTTAGTCAGCTCGGGTAATCTTAGCACGTATGTATAAACGGTTTTTCAACTCGAGTTAAGCACACGAAACGAGCTGACGAAATGCACGTTTCAAATGTGAGCTTATGTTAATAACTCGAGTTAAACTGTCGTGTAAACACTTATTGGGTCGAAAATCATTTGGTTACCTTGTAGTATAATTATTGTGCTATTTTCATTTATTTTAATGTTTTTGCGTTTTATATACTAAAAAGTCATTGTACAACATTATAAAAAAAGAGATAAGCTTTATACATTTATATTTCATTAAATTCATTGTGGTTTTTAAATAAAAATAATTTGATGGGTAAGCCATCATACGCATTGACGTATCCTTTTGTGACTCACTGTATGGGTGATATGTACTTAGGTATGCTTACACAAATTAGTTCTTTTTAATGGTCAATAATGTGTTTGTGTGTATACTTTTATTTATACACACTACATATTTATGTATATGCATATGAACATACAACCAGTCGTCATATAGCCACTTAGTAATATAAGTTCCATTTCGGTGCTAAGAATTCGATGCAAGTGCGATAGCTTTCGGTATTTAAACTTAGTCGACGTGGAACTTCATTGTGAGCGGTTGATTGTACAGGCGCCGACAAGCAGAAAGCAAGCAAGCAGAGGGCTGTAGCATAATACATTTGCGACATTAAATTCACCAAAAGATTAACAAAATATTGGTGCGTACAAATCAAAGTGTAAATAAAAAAAAATTAAATAATCAGAATTACTTCCGCAATTTAATCTTTTCTAGAACTGTATAACGAAATAGGGTGCCGCGCGATACTAAAAAAAAATTGTGCGTGTGCTAGAGGTAGGTCAGAAGTAGCAGAAAATGAAGGGATAGATGACCTTAGAATAGTGCTAAAGCCAAAAGAGTTATAACGTCGGGCATTGCATAATTCCATAAATTTTAACTTTTTGCATTATTCGGTTTTTATCGCTGATTACTTTCTTAGCCATCTTATCAATTATCATGACCCCGTTTCCCTTCCTTCATAAAATCCTTTGAACAAAAATCTGTAAGAGGGTTTTGAGGTGGAGGCAATGTACATACGTTAACAATTAATGTAGTCTCGTCCGTCTTTTTGACCGGTAACGTCTTTTTCGACAATTGTAAGAAAGAGATATCTGCTTCAAATGGTCACAATCTATAAGTTTATATGAAAATTTCCAAAAACTTTTTTCATTGCAGAGCTGTTTTAATTTTTTGATGGAAAAATGATTGCTCAAAAGTTTCCTTAATTTGTGTTGTTTTTCCAGGAAAATGCAAAACAAACTGAAATTTGGACTCTACAAGTTTCTGATCTATATTCATCAACCATGTAAATTTCAAAATCCTATGGTTTCAGGGGGTGTAACTCCCATACAAATCCCCATTTAAATTAATGTTCTAATTGGAAGAAATGTTTTTTTTTTTTGACTTATCCAACTAAAATTTGGATACTATAAGTTTCTGATCCAAATTCATCAACCATGTTAATTTTATGATCTTAGGGTTACCAGGAGGGTGCCCCTCCAATACAAACCCAAATTAAATGACAAACTTATAAAGAGTAAAACTACAATAGAAGTACAGTGCCACTCAGTGCTCATATTAAATATTCAAACTTTGTTCTTTGTTGATTCTCAAACTGTAACAGATAGAATATAGTGATGCTAAGAAAGAAAGGATGCAACCTAGAGGAGCGTGAAGAGTATTATATCTTTGGCATAGTCAATGATAACCTTCTTTCTGGTTTTCATTTACAGCAGGCTCTCCAAGAAGAAATAAGAAATCGCCAGTCGAACTAAAACACATGTTATATTTTTGACAGGTGATAACAGACTAAACATCCGATTTAAATATGAGGTGGCATATCGCCTTTTCCAGGCGATTTTCACAAACGTTTTCACAAGCGTTTATCTCTATATATATAAAAATATATCGCTAAATGTGTTGGTATGCGCATATCTCAATAACGGCTGAACCAATTTTGATTTTTTTGTTGTACTCATGGTAGGGGGCGTAGTTTCAGAGATACAGACAGTTCTTTTTACTTTTTTAACATTTATGCATTTGGCGCAACCGTTTTTGATGAAATTTTGAGGGAATCTCTAGTATAGTCTTGTGATTGTTTCAGTTAAGTTTGTTGCGACTTCCTGTTTTCGAGAAATTGGTGGATAATATTTAGCATATAAAACTTACAGACTTAGTAAATTATGTCAATATTAATATTTGATTCGTCTGATTTTTCAAAAGTAAAAAGAGAACAGTATCACGCACTAACATCACGTCGGAAGCGTAGCAAAGCATGTATTGGTTGTATGTTCGATAACCTTCTGCCTTTTCTCGGCCAAATTCTCAATCTCCCTTCAACACCAAAATACTTGTCAAGGTGTCGTTTGATGAGGTCTTCAGAAAAACCTACTATTCAAGGAGTTTTGTAAGGAACGAAATAAATTAAAGTCTGATAGTGCAAGTCCTGGACTACATGGTTTGTGTATTTTTATAGTCAATCTTTAAAGAGCTAACCAATACCGGCACTGTCGTTTTCCAATGCCCCTTATTGTACATAACTTTTCCATTGCCTTCGTTTATTTTGGTTTTTATTTTGAAGCAACAATACTACATATGGCGATTGTGACTCCAAAGCTCTTCATGCTCAAGTTTCAATAGCAAGTGTAAAACCCGATCTATTCAATTTATTTCCTAAACTAAAGGTATACGCGTGTAAACGTTAGGTATTCACTTGACCATCACGAGCAAATTAACGTCCACATCAAATTCACCCAAATATGCAACATCATTTATGTGTCAACCCAATAACAATCAATATAGTATATATAGAGATTAAATTAAGTAATATTAAAAAATTCAATATTTTGTACACATTCTTAGAGATAACGCCTGAGAATTTTAAGTATATTTATACCCTTCACGCAGTGAATAGTATTATAATTTTGTCCGGCAGTTTGTCGATCTTTAAGTCTATCAGTTTTTACACGAAGTTTTTATAGTCTTCGCGGGAGTGAATAGTATAATAAATTTTTCATAAAGTTTGTAACACACAGAAGGAGACATCGCAGACCACATAAAGTATATATATTTGTAATCATTTGTTGATTTAGTCATGTCCGTCTGTATGTATGCAAACTAGTCCCTTAGTTTTGAGCTAGAGAGCTGATATTTTGCATCACATAGGTTTCTTTTTACCATACGCTGCACATTTGTCAGCCGAATCGGACCACTATTTCCATCAACCGTGCAAATTTCATTATTCTAGGGTTACCAGGAGGGGTACCTCCCATACAAACCCAAATGAAATAAGAAACTTATAAAGAATAAAATTACAATAAAATTGCCACTCAAACTGATGTGGTGCTAAGAAAGGAAGGTTGGATGCAAGTCGGAGGAAAGTGAAGAGTATTACATCTTCGGCATAGCCAATAATAGCCTTCTTCCTGGTTTTTTTTTTGCCGTCGCTGCACATTTGTCGGAAACCGTAAATTTTTTTTTTCGACCTTTATTTATTTATTTAATCACTTTGTGCACAAAGCCTAACAATAATATAGAAATCTTAAAATTATGGATTGTTTGATTTACAAGTTCCATTAGTGGAGAGCTGCAGAAACTTTACAGTATTGCGTGGTCCTCTCAGGTTCATGGGGCAGGCAAGTCATTCCGACGTAGGCGCATGTGGCTGCTCGTTTGTAAGAGTGTACCAGCTAGTGAATTAGGATGTTGAGAGTTTGAGTTGATATTTCTGATTCCGTTGGGCCAGTTCAGTTTTAATTAGTGGGTCGTTGAGGTCCCTGTGGATGTTCGCATTCGATATGTACCAGGGAGCACCTGTTAAAAAGCGAAATATTTTCGATTGAACTCTTTGGATGACTTCCACATTACTTGGGCTTGCGTTCCCCCAAAGCTGGGAACCGTCTACCCAAATTGGCTTTATTATGCTGTTATATAGTAGCATCTTTAGATCAGCTTCTATATGTTTCCGCCATGTGAGTCGGCTGTCTAAATGAACTCCTAAGATAGGTGACTTCAGTAGAGTGTGGAACAGTGGTGTTGTTAAAGATGATAGACGGACAGTCACTCTTATTTAGGGTGAATGTCACATGCCGATTGACTTTTATACGCCAATTGTCCAGCCAGATCGATACAAGTTGCAGGTGATCGGCTAGCTCTTTCGACGCTTTTTTGGGGTAGCGGGAGCGACTGGTGTTTGCAGTGTCATTTGCAAAGGTTTAAAGGATTAAATTTTGAACAAGGGTTACTGTGTTGTCATTAGAAAGATTAGCAAGTTGTCCATATGTAGTAATATTCTATTACAAAACTACAATGCGTGTAAATTATAGAATTTTGATTCGAATTCGACGAAAGGTTAACTTTTCATGTCAATCATACACAAATCAATTTATTTTTCTACTGCAACACACATATCAAAAGTTCAATGTTATTTCCTGGGAAACTTTGGTGAAAAACCCGATGTTGTATTAAATTATTTTCCATATATGCGATCATCTTAACGATATAATTTGATAATTAAAACAGTTATTTTAAATTGCTAGCTGAGGACTACAGCAGAGATATTACCTGAAGAACACTAAAGAATATATTTTGAAGTACACGGAAATATTTTAGTCCTCAAATAAGAAACTGTAATTGCGAATTTTGATTATCGAGTCAATGCCTATTTGTACTGCCGTTACGAGGTTTGCATAAACAGAAAGAATAAAATTTTATAAAACAGTGATTTGAAGCACACTATCTAATAATTATGTAGACCAGACTTTAGCGTTATTACTAGTTTCCCATGTTATAAAGAATAAACGTATTACGTATCGTCATCATTATCATTATGTATTTTATTACATAGTAAAGGGTATTTTTTTTTAGAGTTACACACTTTAAATTAAAATTAAACAAAGAAAAATATTTTTAATATAAAACTGACTTTGGATAGATTATTTTACGACAATAATGTTTAAACAGGGTTGCAAACCGCTTCAAAAATCGGTTTGGTTCGGTTCAGTGGTTCGATCCAATTAGAGAAAACTTGTACGTCGCGTTTTACATTATCCAACTCGGTGTTCGAACTTATCGTCGATTCTTCTTTGTTGTCTGATGGCTGTGTCTGGCTTGCTTATACATTGTCAGACTTTCGTAAACATACTTTTTTTCATTTCTCTTCATTTTTATTTTCGTATGCTGGTGTATGTTTCATCGCAAAACACTTTGTTAACATTTTTGTTTGTATATGCATTTTATTTAGATTTAAAATGAGTTTTGAAAAGACAAATGAAATTATAGATTGTGTGAAATTAATTCTGAACATGATGAGAGTGAGAGTGATGACGATGAATTTATGCTTAAATTGATGGAGTGCTACAGAGTGGAGTTAATTTTCTAAAACAATAATTGTTTTCTTTGTTAGACCGGAGCATTTATTTATTTTTTATTAATTAGAACTAAGATTATAGTTAAAAATTATAACCTAGTTGTATTTATAAGCAATAACGCCAGAGCAAAGCAAATTTTTTTTTTTTAATTTTATTTTTATTTGCTATCAGTCTTATGACTTTTTTTTTGTATATGACAGGATTGGTGAGCTCCAGCGAGGTCAACCAATACAAACTAGACAAACTAAAATCTATTCTAACTACCTATATTCTATGTGGAAGATCTAACACATGAAACCCATTCAGGCGCCTAACATCCATGTCGTTTTCTAGCAGACTTATAGCTAAATTGTTGGTATGATTATGAAGTTACTTTAAGTATCTATCTGTACTTTTTTTATTTCAACATACGTCTTTGACTCCATATTCGTTAGTCAGAAAAATAGACTATACTAGAGTAGTCCGGCGTGCGTTGTTACGGCACCGTCTTGCTATTAGTGCGTGATTTTTGTAGTCCACATTTGTTTAATTTTTTGCAACTAACGAAAGCAATGATAAACCTGGTCAACAAAATTCAACATTTTACTTGAAATTGCCATCATATGCAACTTGTGTATTAAAAGCTGTCTTGGAACTTTGTCAAAGGCCGCTTTATACGAGTAATCCACAAAAAATGTATAGACTTTTTTCTTCTCTTTAAATTTATGGTGAATTATTTCACATAAGTTATAAATATTGACAACAGTAGGGTGTATCTTCCCAAGACCCGCTTGAAGTTCTGTTACCACATTCTCTAATTTACTACGCTATACAATTCATAAACGAGATGCCCCTATAGTTTGACGCTACCCTTCTATCGCCTTTCTTAAACAATGGGAAAATTATATTTGTCTCAAAATATTTGTCTGACTGTGTATGATTGTATAACATTGTGTATGTTTTAGTTAACTCACTTAAATAATTTGTATTTGCATTTTTAAAAAGATCGTATGGGACTCTATCTAAACCTGGAATTTTTCCAGCATTAGTCTTTGTCATCGATATTTAACAAGGGCTCATAACGTATAAAATGCCTTGTTCGATGTGGATTTAAAAGATTTTCGAAATATTGCTTGAATACTTCTGCAGGTATTTCCGCACAACCATTTAAGTTTTGTCCACACAATCTCGAAACTACCTTCCACCAATCTTAGTTGTCTCTCACATTATTTATACTTAACTCCAAATTATCATATGCTCTCTTACTTTTCTGACAATGTGCTTTATGTTTAGTTTTTGCTAGTATGCATTTTCCTTTATCAGGCATGCTTTGGGTATTATTAAACGTCCTTATCAAACTTAGAGCTAGTTTTCTAGCTGCATTACTAGCTTCACTGTTTTGTTATTGCCTTAACCGAATCCCTTATAATTTAGCTCCAGGCTTCGTTCCACTTTTTTCATCTCCAGATTATTTATCAGCCTTTTATTATACGAATAAACTTCCGAGTCGCTCACATGCAGTTGCGGTAAAAGGCTATTATTGCCTTTAACAATATTCCCTGTATTCTCTGTAAATATAAAATAAATTATTTTCACAGAACTCACAAAATTGTTTACCAGAAAAAAGATTTCATGATATATATATAAACTGAACTAGTGAAGCCGGTCTTGTCTCATTGATGAAAAAAAAAGGAAAAGGGAACCCCGAAGGGACCTTGAACGGTGTTGCCAGATAGCCAAAATGACGCATAGCGAGCTGCCAGATGGTTAATAGGTTCCAACACTTCTCCTCCAGATGGTATCTCGCTAGTTGATTCACTTGACACCCAGTGAGTTTACACAGGACTTGTGCTTGGGTGTTGCTAAACCTTTTGGTTAACTGTCCAGCCCCTTGGTTATCGTTGTAAATTATTGTTGTGCTGGATTGGCCCAAGATTTCTTGAATGAAGCTTGTCTGACTGTGTATGATTGTATAACATTGTGTATGTTTTAGTTAACTCACTTAAATAATTTGTATTTGCATTTTTAAAAAGATCGTATGGGACTCTATCTAAACTTGGAATTTTTCCAGCATTAGTCTTTGTCATCGATATTTAACAAGGGCTCATAACGTATAAAATGCCTTGTTTGATGTGGATTTAAAAGATTTTCGAAATATTGCTTGAATACTTCTGCAGGTATTTCCGCACAACCATTTAAGTTTTGTCCACACAATCTCGAAACTACCTTCCACCAATCTTAGTTGTCTCTCACATTATTTATACTTAACTCCAAATTATCATATGCTCTCTTACTTTTCTGACAATGTGCTTTATGTTTAGTTTTTGCTAGTATGCATTTTCCTTTATCAGTCATGCTTTGGGTATTATTAAACGTCCTTATCAAACTTAGAGCTAGTTTTCTAGCTGCATTACTAGCTTCACTGTTTTGTTATTGCCTTAACCGAATCCCTTATAATTTAGCTCCAGGCTTCGTTCCACTTTTTTCATCTCCAGATTATTTATCAGCCTTTTATTATACGAATAAACTTCCGAGTCGCTCACATGCAGTTGCGGTAAAAGGCTATTATTGCCTTTAACAATATTCCCTGTATTCTCTGTAAATATTAAATAAATTATTTTCACAGAACTCACAAAATTGTTTACCAGAAAAAAGATTTCATGATATATATATAAACTGAACTAGTGAAGCCGGTCTTGTCTCGTTGATGAAAAAAAAGGAAAAGGGAACCCCGAAGGGACCTTGAACGGTGTTGCCAGATAGCCAAAATGACGCATAGCGAGCTGCCAGATGGTTAATAGGTTCCAACACTTCTCCTCCAGATGGTATCTCGCTAGTTGATTCACTTGACACCCAGTGAGTTTACACAGGACTTGTGCTTGGGTGTTGCTAAACCTTTTGGTTAACTGTCCAGCCCCTTGGTTATCGTTGTAAATTATTGTTGTGCTGGATTGGCCCAAGATTTCTTGAATGAAGCTTCTCAGGTGGACTGCTTCTTTTGCGCATTCAGACAGGGCCATGTATTCCGCTTCTGTGCTAGACATAGCAATAGTCCGTTGCCTTCGGCATTCCCACGTTATAGCCGCATTTGCTAATATAAATGCATATCCAGTGAAGGATCTACGATCATCAAGTTTTGCACCCCAATCCGCATCAGAGTAACCAACCAGATCTTCACCGCTTCGGGTGTAAACCAAGCCAACATTTTTGGTACCTTTGAGACATCGCAGATACTGCTAGCCACATCAATGTACCGACCAACCTTTGGTATGTACCTCATCTCTTCAATTTCTTCCTCTGTTTTCGGACTCATTTCGGAAGAAAGGTTTTGACTTATATTAATGGGAGTACTTACAGTATTACAGTTTTCCATGTTAAACTGTTTTAATATGTCATCAATGTATTTGATTTGAATCAGTGAAAACCACTTTTTATTTTGTCCTTCTGAAATTCTATTCCCAGGCAGTATGAAATTTCAACCAAATCTTCCATCTCAAAAGTTTTTGAAAGCTCGGATTTCAAATGACGTAGCTCCTTTTCATTATTAGAGGCAACTATGAGGTCATCTACGTATAATGAAATAATGAGAATATTTCTTTCTTGCTTTTTAAAATATACATATGGATCAGCGCAAGTGGCATCAAAATCATTTCTTTTAATTTACTATCGAGCTTCTTATACTATTGACGTCCACTTTGTTTTAAACCGTATAGTGATTTCTTTAACCTGCAGACTTTATCTTGGCTGTACCGTTGTCTCTCCTATTCGCTAATTCGCCACTCTGCTTGTATTTTGTTCGAAATACCCATTTTGTTTCAATAATGTTTTTTTTGTCAGGTCGTTTAACAATCTCCCAAGTATCATTTCTTATCAATGCATCATATTCCTTTATCATAGCCTTTTTCCTTGCAGTTGCATGCCCTGAAAGTGCTGCACTTACACTGACTGGTTCAGCTTCAGTTGCCATTGACGCTATTTCAAAAAACTCTTCGTCTTCAGATTCAGTTTCATTTGCATTTGAGTTGTTTTGAACCGCATTTACCATATTGTAACTTTACTTAGGTCGCCTTGGCCCTCCTGTTTTTACCTTTTTCGGCCTACCGAGTCCACATTTGACTTTTGTGGACTTTCGTTATCGTCATATGATTCGGATTCATCCTAGCTGTCTTCTTGCTGCTGATGGTCGTATATGGGTACAACTATAGTTTCAATATCTTCCTGCTGTCCTGAGAACTCTTCAAACTCATCTTCATTACCAAATGTATTGGTAAAGATAGCATCTCCACTCTTAAGAGCGGTTCTTGCTACCGTGTCGTATAATCGGTAAGCTTTGGCATCAGTACAATATACAATACAACGTCTTGACTTAGGACTGAACTTACTTTTATTACCTTTGTCGAGTGCATAAACTATTTGCAAGTGTTTGAAACTTGGAATTCGTTTAAACCAAATTTTACATGGTGTTTCGCCACACAGGCTTTTCGATGGGCATCGGTTTCGAATGTAGTTTGTAGTGTTTATTGCTTCGCCCCAGTAACTTGGTGGTAGTTTCGCTTGCAACATCATGCAACGAGCCATTTCTACTAAAGTACGGTTCTTTCGTTCAGCAATGTCATTTTGTTGAAGAGTATATTCTACTGAATATTCATGTTTTATGCCTTCAGATGCAAAATATTTCTTGAATTCTTTATTTGTATATTCTGTGCCATTATCTGATCTCAGCGTCTTTACCTTGTTGCCAGTTTTGCGCTCTGAATAACTTTTAAATTCTTTGAACTTTTGGAAAACTTCACTTTTGCTTTTGATCGCATATAGTTCACACCATTTCGAGTAGTCATCAATAAATGTCACAAAATATCGATTGCCTCCCTGACTGCTTACACGCATTGGCCCCACATACATCGCTATGTATTTGTTCTAATACTTCTTTCGATTTTGAGGTGGAAGTCGGGAAAGGCTTCTGAGTATGCTTCCCCTTGATACATACTTCACAAATTGTTAAATTTTCTTTGATGTTACAATTCACGCCGTCTTTTCCGTCTCTGATCATGTTCTTCAGATCCTTCTCATTTAGGTGTCCGAAGCGTTCATGCCATTCTTTAATGCAGTTGCGTTCACTGACCGCTACGTGACTGCTTTCATTTGGTTCTTTGACATAATAAAGGTCTTTTTTACGTTGTGCTTTAAACACGGTTTTACCATTTGCTTCTATTATTTCGGCCGTGTCCCTTTTGAACAAGATATTGTACCCGTGGTCACAGATTTTAGCAACGGACAGAAAGTTTTCTCTTAAGTCTGGTACATATAGTGCATTCTTCAGGTTGGCCGAAAACCCTTCATCCTTCTATTTGCGTAGATTCTCCGTTGGCTAAACTTAGGTGTACACAATCTGATGTATTTACCGACTGAAATCTTTCTTTTTGTTAGCACATATGAGAAGACGCTCCAGAGTCAAGACACCACCCTTTTAATTCATAGTTAATAAAGTTTGCTGTTTGCGCATACATGCTTTGTCTTGGCCACTTTCTTTTGCTATCTTCGAGTTACTTTCTCCTTGAAGTTTCTTCGATCTACATTCCGCTGCTTTATGGCCTACTTTGCCACATGAATAGCACTTGAAACGAAATTAAGGCTTATCTTTTGTCGTTTCCCTTTTGTTTTTTGCGATAAACGCCTCGGTTGATTTGTCTTCTTTGTATCTGTACCTTGCCTCGAATTCATCTAGCAGCTTTATTTTCAATTCTTCTGGTGTTGGTAATACTTCGCGCGTTTCTATTGCAACACGGAATGATTCGTATTCCTCTGGAATGCTATAAAGAAGGAGTATTGTAAATACTGACTACTACTGAATCTACTTGGTTTAGTTTGACAACAACATTGAAGAATTTGTCAATATGGTATCTCATATCGCCACCTGAGTTCATTTCATTTTCTGTGTAATTTTTCCCACATTTCATTTGACGTGGTACAGTTCTTTTCTTGTTTTAATGCAGACGTTGACAGCCATTGACAGCAATTAGATCAGCTTTTGCTTTTGCATCTTCAGTGATCCTTTTTGCGGCGTTCTCTTCTGGTTTTTCGTAAGTAACATTTACGAATTTCCACACGTCATTTTTCACTAAGATGGCTTCCATTTGTACCTTCCATGTATCGAAATTATGTTTGTCCTTACATTCGTTGCACTGATTTCTTTTATTTTTGCGTCGAAGACGTCTGGCGCCACACACAATAATGCAACAACAACAAGTCTTGGAATTATATTTATCTTATTATTTCCCTTTGATACTTCAATCATTTCTAATCCATCTAGGTTCTTGCCAAAAGTTCGTATTAATAGAATTCCTTATACATTATTTTGTTCCCTAGGCCGCGTATATTGTATAATAGGACTTTTAAAGCTATTTTGTTATCACTTTCAGTGTTCTTATTTACTAACTTATCACTAACTCTAATATTGTATTACAAATTTCATCTTCACGTTTTTTGAATTTTACTTACATAGTATGTTTTTTTTTTTTTCTTTGCCAATAGATGAAGTACATTTGTTTCTTATTATATATATTTAATTAAAAAAAAACATTAATACTTTTTGTAACATTGAAAAGGGGGTTTATATTTGACAAATACGAACATTTTCGAATTTTCAGTTTGAAATGTTATGGAAGGTACTACTTGCGGCTGCCCCACTCTCGCGAGATACCGCAACGTTCCTCTCAACAACCCAAGACCAACACATGTACATATTAGTGTAGGTATAATATTTAATATGTAAAGACAAAATGTATTATAAAGAAAAAATATACTTAGTAGGTGACTATATAAAAGATCATCCGACTTCATCTCACATTGAAATATATTACGTGCAAGTTGTTTACTTAATAAATATTGAATAGAGTGTACATAACAGATGAGAATATTTTCCTGTTTTTATCCTTAGAGCGTGATTTTATAGTAGTCGGGTTTTTGGTTTTGGAATTTAATTTTTATTGATATTATTTTGGAGTGAGAATTTCTTGATAAAGCTATTTGCCGAGGCGCTGTACAATTTTATTTGTTTAGGTTTTATTGTTTTACATGTATCTGGGTAATAACGGATGATTTTTTAAGAGCTTGCTAATTGGTTTTAAAAAAAAAAACACATAAAATTCAGAAATATGTATGAAATCTTTATTGGAGTCGATAGAACGATCGATATAATTTAATTTAAAATAATTTCATGTAAATGTTGGCCGCGGCTGCGCTGCAAATAGTCCATACGCTGGGTCCAATTTTGGCATACTCTCTCCAACATATTGGACGGTATCTCACGAATAAGTTGTTCAATATTGGCTTCCAGCGCGCAAATCTTTGCGGGCTTGTCGCTATAGACATGAGCCTTAACAAAGCCCCACAAAAAATAGTCTAGATGCGTTAAATCATATGATCTAGGCGGCCAATTGACCGGCCCCAAACGTGTAATAAACTGCTCACCGAACTTGCCTCTCAATTGAGCACCATCATGCTGAAACCACATATTAGCCAAGTCAAGCTCTTCCATTTTGGGCAAAAAAAAGTTTGTAAGCATCGTACGGTAGCGTTCGCCATCCAAAATAACGTTCCGGCCTCGCCGTCTTTGAAAAATTACGGCCCAATGATGCCTCCGGCCCATAATGCACACCAAACAGTGACTTTTTCGGGATGCATTAGTAGTTCTTGCAATGCTTCTGGTTGCTCTTCAGTCCAAATGCGGCAATTTTGCTTATTCACGTATCCATTCAACCAGAAATGAGCTTCGTCGCTGAACACAATTTTTCGATAAAAAATTGGATCTTCATTCAACATTGCCAGCGCTCATTCGGCAAAATTTAGCCGTTGTGGTAGATCGCGCCGCTTCAATTCTTGCACCAGCTGTATTTTAAAAGGTTTTACACCCAAATCCGTTAGCAAAACTTTCCAAATAGTGGAGTAACAGAGGCCCAATTGCTGCGAACGGCACCGAATAGATAATTCAGGGTCATCAGTAACACTGGCAGATACAGCTGCGATTTTTTCCTGTGACCGCACTCTACGTATGCGTGTTGGTGGTTTAATGTCCAATAATGTAAATTGGGTACGAAATTTAGTCAACATTACGAATAGCCGTCTCAGAAGTCGACCAAACTGACCATAAAGTAGAAGAAGTGCACGATACACTTGCTTACCGAGCATGAATTTTGATAATAAAATTCAATAAATTGTAAACGCTGTTCGTTTGTATATCGATTCATGGTTAAATTATAGACCAAACTGAACGTGTTTGACAGTAACACAAGGAACGTAAACCGCGTCAGCTGTTAAAAACAGTGTTGTCAAAAAAAAGTTGCAAAAAATCACCCGTTACTTATACCACACTTTCACATAGGTTTTTGTTTTGAAATTTGAATAATTTATTCACCTTTCTAATTCTTCAAGAGATCGCGAGTCATGACAATTTTTTAACAAATTATTTATTATATACAAGCATAGCCCGGCGCGCGTTGCTGCGGCCCCGTCGTGATGTTAGTGTGCGACAACAACACACAATTCAAGAAAGAGCAAAGCATAATTAACGAAGATGCAAAAAAAGTTGCATACATACATACCAAATTTCTAATATTTTCAAATTACTCACTCCCCCCACTCAACAAAAGTCAAACAAAATACGCGAAAGAAGAAGAGAAGAAAAATCGACAGAACACACTTTGGTTTTTGGTACACTACTACCCCGCGACCATCCCACTTCCCTTATCAACAAACCAAAATTGATCAATAGCCTCATACACGAAACACAAGAAAAGCAAAGCACAAACAACGAAACACACTGTCTCTTTCTTGTCCCGCTCTCAATGAAGATCAAATACAGAAACGAAGAACGAAAAAAGTGCGTACTCAGAGAGGAAAATTCAACAATAACAACAACCAAAGCAGTGGTTTTCAAAAACTTAATACTTAAAAATAGTATATTAAAAACTCAAAAAAATAAGTATGCAACTCTTTTCATTAGCATTCATATGTCATTTAAAAAAAAATATTATATTAGTATAGTGTGCGCTAGATAAAAAAATTTTAAAAATTTTGGTATAAAAGTCTCTGTATCTCGACAACAGCGCCACCTTCCGGGTCCAACTGAACCATAAACCATCTTGGTGACCCCATAAGCAAAACAAAAAAAAAAAAAAATTGGTCTAGCCATTTAGGAGAAAAATAGTCACAAAATTTTGTACACTTGAGAATAAAACGCCAGCTTATGCCAATTTAATAACTGCTTCAGTTCCTCTAGCTCATGCTTTGCACCCACAAAGTTCGTAGCGTTATCCGACTAAATTGAATTTGGCTTGCCCCTAAGGCTAATAAATCTCCTTAGTGCAGCGACGAATGATGATGTGGATAAGTCCTCCACGACCTCCAAATGCCTTAATAGCGAAGCATATGAAAATTGCAATGGGACATTTAATCGATGGCCTGTTCATTACTTTAGACTTGTAATTGAAAGGCCCACAAAAGTCCACTTTAGTTGTCCAGAATGGACAATTCGGCTGAACGCGATCCGCTGGCAATGTAGCCATAATGTGTTCAGCGATCCTTGGCTTTAGTCGAAAGTAGCGTATGCATTTGTTTCCAATGGACAAAATCTTTGTCGCAGAGCAGCAAGAAGACCTTGAGACCCAGCATGTAAGAATTTGTGATGAAGAAACATGATGATTGAGCTAGTGACATGATGATGCTTTGGTAACAACAACTGGTGCCTAACATCATAATCCAAGTAAGAGTTCCAAAGCCGTCCGTCAACCCGAATCAGACCCTTCGAATCAAGGACTGGATTAAGTGATAGAAGCTTGCTTTTAGATGAAAGCTTCCTTTTGAGTTGAAATGCCCTGTATTCATCCGCGAACTGCACTTGCTGAATACATCTGATAAGCAAATGTGTGCCGCTTCTGATGTCATCAACATGAGGGAACCTTTAGATTTTTTTTTTTTTTGATATTATTTTAATTTAATGTCCAAGCAACCGAGTCGGTTTTTATAGATTTGTATCGTCTAAAGGTAATTTACATGAGCTTAGAAAAAATATGTCATCTAAAAAATATTACGATCTTCTATTAAATAGATCGTTGGGGTGAAGTCTTTTCAAACGATGGGGGGTTGTGTTGCGTGTAAGACATCTTGCCAGAGAATTCAGGTGGTTTAGCAAACGATCATTGTATCGGCTACAAGGCAAATTCTTATATTTCAGCATCAAAAACAGTGAACGTATTCAAAGATCCGCTGCAACTTCCCAGATGAATTTTGAAACTTGCAATAGATATATAAAATAAGAAATTAAATTCTGGGAATTTAACTAATGAATCTGAATTTCCAGGAATTTGCATTCCAGATGGCTGCACTATGTGCATTAATTCCTGGAATATTGCAATTTACTGGCAGGGAGTCAGAGAAGGAAGCCAGAGCATGTTGTGCTTTCTTCAGCATTCATTTTCAGAGTAAAATATTTTACCTACCTACGCAATCATAAAGTACCGAAGTACCGGTTGTACTCAAGCGCAACTGCAGTTACGCTTGTCTTCAAACGCTGCTTCAGTACCGCTACCCAGGCCCAGAGACGTGGATATTAACTTCTCCCTTCTCAAATCCAATCGTCCCGATTGGTTCAAATGTAGTAAAGAGTTAGTTAAAAAAAAAAAACCTAAAACATACAAACATACACTTTTTTCCCTATTCACTATATTTTTTATTATCGTCATTGTCATTTTTTTTTTTAAAGTTTACGTCAAATTTTTCGTCATGGGTCAGTTATTTTAAAATGTCTTGCTATTTTTTTGTCAAATCATAGTCATATTAATTTTTTCTCTACTTTAAACCCTAAACTAAACCTTAACCTTTTAATTAAGTTATGGTGGCTTGAACACACATTCCCCTTTTTTGCAATAAAATTATTAATGCTATCCAGGAGCTAATCTATACCGCTGCAGTTACGCTTGTCTTCAAACGCTACTGCAGTACCGCTACCTAGGCGCAGAGACGTGGATGTTAACTTATATCCATCCGCAACGAAGAAACTAAAGTTCCGTGGCGACTTTCTGATAGCTCCACAAGTGCTGGCAAGGTTGTAGGCCAGTTAGAATCACCAGAAAGCAAAAACGATGGGCTATTGAACCAGAAGTTAGATTTCAGTAACTCAAGATGCACGTACATGCACGTGATGCAAATCCATTCCCACAGTTCGCTCCTGAATCTAGGAAACCATGTTACTTATAAATCATTCATCGATACTTTGAAGCGATGGGACGTGTTTACCACTGCTCCTCCTTCAGATAACTAATATTGCTTCAAGAAACAATAGTTCTTTTTGTCCCTTAACTAAAGTGTTAAGATGAGCTCTGCTCGGTAACAGAGCAAACAGTCGCTAACAATGACAACGAGGAAACAAAAACAAAAATAAAGTTTCCTTGTCTATTAAAAAGTCGCCTGAGCATAGAGCAAGATCTTGCTCTCCTGCTTTGTACTCTAATAAAGCAAGCACTAAACAATCTCTATCATGGAGTGGTGCCCAGTGCCCTTCCCCTCAAACTCTTTATTCAACCATAGAAGCAACTGTTTCAACAACTCCAACAAACACAACACAAAGCAAATCATATACAACAACAGCTAATACAGCATCAACAACAACAGTAAACTCAGTTACTGCATCGAACGCGACATCGTATGCAGCTACTGAAACAACAAAAACTCAAACATATAATCGCAATAATAACTCAATGCTAAAACAAGCAAGCAGCGCAATAACTGCATCAGCATCAAACAGCGAAAAAATTGTGTCGTCAGAAACGGTATCGGAATCAACCATTAAAAAAGGATCTGCTATGCTAGCTAAAGCAAACAAACAGACAACTGTAACACCAGTTGCTAGTCAAAACGGGACTCCGAAAATTAAAGCAGCAGTGCAGACTGGCATCGACCGCTACATACAAATCCAAAAAAAAGGAAACTAAGCCCACTAAAAAACAATGCTGCGAAGAAAACGCTCTTGGATAGTAATAGATACCAACTACTTGCAGAAAAGGATGAACCCATTAAAAATGCTGATGAAAACCAAATAAAACCTAAGTCTGCAAAACCTCCCACATCATATAGAAGAAGAAGCCTCGAACAAGCTTGTAAATGGTATCAAAAAAATAATTGGCAACAATAACTGATATATTGCCGCCATTACCAAGAGTAATATTCAGGGAACTAAAGTTCAAATTTATACTGAAAACAATTACCGTTCTGTCACCTATAATCTTAATGAAACTAAGATAAACTATTACACCTACCAGCTCAAAAGCAGCAAAACGCTGGTTTTTGTAATTAAAAGCATCGAACCCCTTGTCCATTGTAAAGATATTCTCTGGAAGAGAACGGATTTGATGTCGAATATTATTAATAAAAATAAAATACCACAGCCAATTTACAAAATTGAATTGGCCCCGCAATTCTATCATTTAAAGAAAAATGAATTGCATCCTATTTATAAACTTAAATACTTGCTTCATCGTAGGGTAACAGAAGAGGAGCCTCACAAGCGTGCAAATCATGTGCAATGCACAAATTGCCAGGAATTTGGTCACACAAAATCTTATTGCACCCTTCGTCCAGTATGCGTAGCATGCGGAGATTTATAAGCTGTACACTAAGTCGCGATAATCCGGAACATAAAAAATGTAGCAACTGTAGAGGCTATCCAGTATATAAGGAGCTCAAGAACCGACTGCAGTCAGAAATTGTTAGATTTGAGCCTACCCTTACAGGAACAACAACAGATATGTGTCCACCATCTAACATGAATGTTGCCTCAAATGTGCTCTTCGCTTAGGTTCTAAACAACAAAGTGCGAAAATGAATGAGAAGCCAAAGGCACAAATGACTCAACGAAATGAGCCAATTACAAAAACCAATTCAACCCCAATTCAAATTACCTGTAATGAGCCTGTGTTGAAACTACAAAATTCTAGTGAAAACATGCTGGTGAACTTATTTGAGACCCTAAATCAATCAATCTTAATGTTGCAAAACTCTTTTCAAGAGATGATGAAAACCCGAATGAAAATTTTGGATAAGTTATATTCACCATAATGCCTCATTTAAAAATAACTCATTGGAACGCAAATGGTATTTCGCAGCACAAACTAGAGTTCATAAAGTATCTAGAGGATAGTAATGTAGATGTGATGCTTATCTCTGAGTCTTATTTGACCAGTAATAACAACTTCTTCATACCAGGCTATATAGTTTATCGGATAAATCACCCAAACGGAAAAAGCCCATGGTGGTACATGCATAATATTAAGAAAACGTATAAAACACCAGTCTCTGGAGCCATACTCATCCAAGCAATCTCGATTTGATGCAAACGAGTTATAATAATCTGACGATATCTGCTGTATATCCACCACGTTTTTCAATATCTGAAGACATGTTTAAAAATTTCTTTGATAGCCTTGGAGAACGTTTTTTAGCGGCCGGTGACTGCAATGCTAAGCACACCTATTACACTTCTATGCAATTTACACTAAAGCACATCAACATCAACATTGATGTGCCTACTGATACGTATCAGTTTCGACAACAACCACAAGGAACATGACGTAAATCACGGGTTGTTGTTGTAGAATGTGATAGGGATCAATAGTCGCATCAAGAACTGATATTCCTTGATATGAAAATTAATAATGGTCACTCTAGACATTTTCTGACAGTGTCGCCAAGTTTTTCCTAGTGCTTCCAAGTTATTTTGTGTTTTTGCGCATGTGGCATCAAAAACAGCAGCTGATGGCACAAAACATTGTTAAGTAAACCATAAATTGTCAATTTTTTTTAAAAGAATTTAATAAAATAAGTATCAGGAATGAAAAAGGGAATTGCAAGTACTATTTGCATATGTTGCAAAATGTTCTAAATCATGTATTTTTCACAAACTTTTAGTTTTTATTTAACCAACGTGCTCGCCAGTTCCACGTGTGTGTATAACCAAAACAAAAAACAGCTGTTCGTGATGCAAAATATCCGGTGTGAACGAAAAACCCCATCAACGTGATGTACTTTGGTGTAAATTGCATATTATACTCATTATGAACTCTCATCCGATCCGTTGATATCCTTCTACTCGATTATCCAATAGTCGAGGATCGCACGTATAGAACAAATTGGTTGCAATATAAAAACTATAGAAGTTCTCACATCGAAATTGCACCTGCGATCAACTCTGAAAGTGATATCGACACATCAAAGCACTTAAAAGTGATAAGGACGAGGCACAAAGGCGCTATATTGAGAATCTATCACCTACAAACACTAGATTATCACTCTGGAAAGCCCAAAATTCACTAAAAACTCCTGTGGAACTGGATTCACTTATTAGAGACCGAACCGGTAGTTGGGCACGTTCAGACGAAGAGAAGGCTAATGTATTTGCCAACCATTTGGAGTACGTGTTCCAACCAAATCATCCCACTAACAATTTTGTGCTTCCTAACCAGACAATCTCAAATTATGGAAATATGTTTCCAATAAAAACTAGCTCAAGGAAAATCGTATAAATTATTAAGACTCAACTGAATCCTAATAAAATCTGCAGGTTGTATTGTTCCAATAATGATAACTGAACTTCCAAACGCAGCAATAGCATTTCTCTCGTATCTTTTCAATGCTATCTTACGAATTGGATACTTTCCAATGCAATGGAAGAGGTCGGTTATCACAATGGTTCCAAAGCCCGGGAAGGATGGGACAAGTTCTTCTTCTTATAGACCCATAACTCTGCTTCCATGGCTTTCTAAACTAGTTGACAAGATTCTTATGGTCAAACTCAACTACCATCTACAAACAAGTGTTCAATCCAAGACCATCAATTTGGATTCAGAGCAAAACATGGAACGATTGAGTAAGTCAATAGAGTTAAGGTAGGCATTGACCATGCAAATATTTGCGCAAATAGTTGTTGTAATTTGTAGCGTTGCTAATCAGCGATACAAACATTTGCACAAATAGTTGGCGTTATAATCGTCAGTTTTTACACACGCGTCTATTCTCAACAAAAAGTCCACAAGAATGAGAGAATTTCATCATCCACACATTAATACACACTCAAATGCAAAAATGATAGTAAAGATTTGAGGAAAAATCAGAACGTTTTG
Source organism: Amiota communis (assembly GCA_037043315.1). Taxonomy (NCBI): domain Eukaryota; kingdom Metazoa; phylum Arthropoda; class Insecta; order Diptera; family Drosophilidae; genus Amiota; species Amiota communis. Next base: position 207,126 of record JBAMAV010000380.1, read on the forward strand.
ATTTTCGTCAAACATTTGCACAAGCTCACAAACAATGCCATCGACGACAGAAATGGCTTGCGCTCTCTCTCTTTTCGTAACATTTGAGCAAATATTTGTTGTAAGAACTGCCTTTGAAAAACGAGAATATTGCTCAGCAGTATTTCTTGATGTAGTACAAGCGTTTGATTGAGTATGGCATGAAGGTTTAATTCACAAAATTAAATGATTTCTACCCCAAAATAAGCCTAAGATCCTGCATTCATACATAACAAATCGAGTGTTTGTAGTAAGACAGAAAAACTTCGTAACAAATGAAATTATAATAAAGGCAGGCGTTCCCCAACATTATATGCTTTATACACTGCTGACATTCCAACAAGTACTCAAATTGTCACATCGACTTTTACCGATGACACTGCCATAATCAGCCGCTCCCGTTGCCCAATGAAAGCTTCTACAGTCCTGGATAATCATTTTAAAATCCTCCAGGAGTGATTAGTAGCTATGTGTGGCGCGCAACAAAAAAGGAAAAAGAAGACATCTGACAATCACAAAAGACGACAAAATTAACAAAATGCTGCCAATTTACATGAAAAAATTTCCCAACACTGTTAAGACTGACCCTACGAAAAAACCGAATCTAATCATATCAATTTGAGATTAGCATCTTTCAATCGAATCACATCTACAACAACAACCCCTCAATTTTGTTATTTTCCCTGTTGTTGTTGTCAAATGGAACTCGAATGAATAGCCGCATCTTCATAGTCTTGAAACCTTGCTCACTGTAAAGCCACTATAAACGTGCCACTTCACTATTTTTTGCTTCAATATCACGTCGGGGTCACCAAATGTTTTGAGGAAGATAATATTTCTTATCACCTGTATTTACTTAGCAAAGAAAAGACACTTATGTTTAAATTTACTTTTAGTTTATTTCAATTTACTTTGTTTTATTATGTATTATATATTCTGCATTATATGTTATATGCAATTATGCTTTACATATAGAGGTTTAATATTGTTGTTGTCGAGTTGCGTTTCGTTTAGCGCGTGCGATTGCTTCAGTAATTTGTCACAAACTGCATACCCAACAACAAATTATGTGTAATTTTGTTATTACATATCCCGAGATGACACACTCTGAAATGTACATGAACAGATCGCATGAGAGCACATGAACGCACATAAATGATTTGTTATCAGCAATGAGCTGAGAGCATTTTTTTCGTTTGTTCATCACTCGCGTATGAACAAAGAGCAAAATGAATGCTTGCTCTTGCTCGTGAGTAAGAGCAAGAACGTAATTATCAAAGCGTTCATATATGAATGCGAGCAAAGACAAGAAATTTTCATTTTGAGCGCTCATGAGCGTTCGCGTTTGAAATGTGCTAATTAAACCTTTTCATTTAATAAACAACTCGATATATTTAGTTCTTGACTTTATGCCCTCTAGAGGGCGAAATTTTCTATTTAATGGCCTATAACCAGCGGACGATGAAGACGCTTTTACGGTTCCTTATTTTGTCTACTGCTATATCTACTCCCAATAGACCTCCACATCATAAACAAACATGCAACAGCGCGGTAAGATCAAAGAAACCGGCTGCTGGGTAGAACGACCATATGGGCATAGTAAAATACTAGGTTAGGTTAGGTTTGCTTGGCTGATCAAGAGATCTCACATAGACCAATAATGGTCCTTTGTGTTGCCAAGAAGAAGTATGGAGACTCTTTAAATACTGTTTTTTATGCACTTTTTTGCGAGCTTTAATAAATTGCTACTTTTCTGATCCGCGATACTTTCCAAGGAGAGGAAAGATACAGATCCGAGATAGCTAAAGCGTGATCTGTTGAGAGCTGGACATTGGCAAAGTAGGTGTTCTAGAGTTCCCCTAGCATTTACCTCGTGGCATGTTGTACATGCATCACTCTGTATCAAGCCCAATTTGGCTGCGTGGGAAGGTGTTAAACAGTGTCCCGTGAGTATTCCGACTAATAACTTGCAATCCTCTCTTGGGAGAGCTAAGATGTAGTTGGTAGTCTTATTATTAACAGAGCGAAGCATGATTTTTGCGGTTCTGCAAGAGAGTGTGCCATTCCACATTCTCTTCGCCTCCTGAATCGTTGCTTCGTCTATTTCTGTTTTTAACGTGGACAGAGAGGGACGTAAGTATGACGCACTTACCTCAGCTTGGCTAGCGCCAGCTTTAGCAAGTGCGTCTGCTTCTTCGTTCCCTTCAATTCCTTTATGTCCCGGTACCCAAAAGATGGTGACTCGTCTGTCAAAACAGAGTTCGTCGATTTTGGTTCTACATTGTTGAACACAGTACGATTTCGTCATCACCGCCGCTATTGCCTTTATGGCTGCTTGGCTGTCGATGAATATGTTTATTTGGGAGTTTAGAGGAGTTAGCTCGGCTGCTAATTCTGCAGCTTTTGTAGACGCATAAATCTCGGCCTGAAACACGCTGCAGTAGTCTGGAAGCTTATATGACCGTTTAAGGTCAAGCTCTGAGCAGAATACTGCAGCCCCCACTCCCTCTGCCATTTTAGATCCGTCTGTAAACAGGTTGCAAGTATGACCGCCAAACTGGAGTCCCCTTTGCCACCCATTATGTTCTATTACTACACTAGGCCTTCCATTGAAGTTGGCCTGGGGAATAACATAGTCCGAGCTATTGTTTAAACCTTCATGTATCTTACTGTGACCATAAGGCCTCTGTATCAACTGTCCTGTTACCTTTAGTCTTAGCGCAGACTTCTTTGCAGTGTTCTTCGCTGCCAAGCCTATAGGTTGAAGGTCGAGTATTCTATCAAGTGCTGTTGTAGGGGTGCATTGCACCAGTTATACAAAGCCCTGCGATTCTCAGTACCTTCTCCAACTTATTGACGTATGTCTTTTTGTTGACACTTGTCCACCATACCAAGATACCATAGAGTAATATAGGTCTAACCACTGCCGTGTACATCCAATATGTTAGACGGGAAGATGTCATGTCTTTCCGAGCATTTTCCTGCAAGCATAAAAGGCATTGAGAGCTTTCCTCACCCTTTCTTCCACATTTAACTTCCACGTCAGTTTGTTATCCAATATGACTCCAAGATATTTTGTAGACATCTTTGGTGCCAGTACAATGTTTCCTAATTTAGGAGGGAGCCAGTGCGGAATCTTGTATTTTGTTGTGAAAAGTACTAAGTCCGTCTTGTCTGGATTCACATCCAGTCCCACATTGCTTGCCCAGTCTTTAATTTCTTTAAGTGCCCCCTCGAGTACTTGACTTATTGAGCTAAGGCACTTGCCTGAGATGATTACGGCCAGGTCATCTGCATAGGCAGTTAACCTTGCACCTCCACCTCGCATTTTATTAAGAATTTTATTCATTACAAGTGTCCAAAGCAGCGGAGAGATTACGCCCCCTTGAGGCGTACCTCTGTTTGCCTTCCTTGCCGGACTCGTCGCACCCCATTCAGCCACCACTGTCCGGCAGTTCAGTAGACTGCCGATCCAGTGCCGTATGGATGGATGTGCGTCAATTGATTCAAGACCCTCTAACAGCGCTTCTGTCGAAACGTTGTTAAAGGCTCCTGATATGTCAAGGAAGAACCTATGGCATACTCTCCGTACTGTATTTCTATCTGCATCACGACCTTATGAAGCGCTGTCTCAGTGGACTTGCCTTTCGTATAGGCGTGTTGGTCTCTCGATATTAGATACGGTGAAACCTTTTCCTTAATATACGAGTCCAATAGTCTTTCAAACGTCTTTAGTATGAATGAAGTGAGGCTTATTGGCCGATAGTCCTTTGGATACAAGTGGCTGCTCTTACCTGGCTTTGGTATGAAAACAACCCTTGAGAGTCTCCAGTTCTTCATAATTAAACCTCAGGCAATTCCTGAAGATTCCTTTAAGCCATGGTGTCAGTACAGCACAACCCTTTTGCAAGAGCGCAGGAAAGATGCCGTCTGGTCCCGGGGATTTAAAGGGTTCAAACGATTTTAAGGCCCATTCCAGTCTAACCGATGTAATTAAGCCTTCACATACCTCATTTATTACACCCCGTGTCGTTACAGTTACGTCTGAAACCTCAGTACAGCCAGGAAAGTGGGCTTCTATAAGAGTTTCCAGCGTTTCCTTTCCGTCTTTGGTCCATTCGCCTGTGTCTTTGCGGATTAGTGAAGGGATTATAGGAGACTTGGCAAGTATTTTCCGAAGTCTCGACGCCACAGAAGTCTTGTCCAAATTACCACAGAAGATCTGCCAGGATCTCCTTTTGGCTCTCCTTATCTCTTTTTTGTATAGCGATAGTAGTGTCTTATATTCTCTCCAGCACTCTTCACAATCAGCAAGTTTGGCTAGCTTAAAGAACTCTCTAAGTTCCTGTCTTTGCTTACCAACGCCCTTATTCCAGCTAGAAGGATTTTAGATGTTATGAGTTCTGTCACTGCCTCAACGTCACTGCTAGTAGTGATCTGAGGAACATTTCTTAAGTATCCCTTTAACAAGTTCTCATATAGGCCCCAGTTCGTATTTCTAGGGTTCCTAAATATGTCTTTCGTTCTTAGTGGGATCTTTATATCTACAGTGAAACTTATATAACTATGATCGGAGAAGGAGGGTTGCTCAAGCACCTTACAATCCAAGATCTGCATATTGTCACCGTAAAAGAGAGTGATGTCCAATACACCCTCCGATGTTGGACCCTTATAAGTTGGAATATTTCCCCTATTTGCTATACTTACATTATACTGTAATATATAGTTAAAGAGGTACTCACTGCGTTGGTTGATGTCCTTACTACCCCATTGAGGGTGGTGCGAATTAGCGTCCGCACCTACCACTATCCTCCATCCACGTTGACCGGCCTCCTCCATGAGATTTTGTAACTCCATGGGCGGTGCCTCGGCGTCGTGTGCCATGTAGCAGGAGGCAAGGAGTTTGGGCCCATCGTCCCCCTCTACGACAATCACTGCCAGGTCATCTGTGCTAAGATTGGATAATAAATATGCGTTAATATTTTTCTTTACAAGGATGACAGATCTAATCTTCCTTACCATTGCAGCATGAAAAATTTTGTAGTTTTTCGACCCCAATCCAGAGACCTTGTTCCCGGAGGATAGCCAGGGCTCTTGGATCAGGGCCACGTCATAGCTGCCTTCCTCTAACGTGAGGAGCAGCTCGGCCGAAGCCGCCTTACTGTGATGGAGGTTTATTTGCAATACTTTCCCCATCAGGTTCAGCAATGCGTTGTACGGGTGTAGCTGTAGTCGCCGACACTCCGTCTGTCCCCTCCATCTTTTCTTCCCCGTGCAGCTGAAGGGTTTCAGTAGAGTTGGTCACAGATTCGAGTCCGAGATCCCTCTCTACTTCTCCCGCTTCCAGCGTGTTGACGTTACCATCCTTCGGGTGACTTTTCTTGAGGCGCAGGTATACACTACCCGTTCCCCACGACATCTTCCCGTGACGCTGGTATAATATGTCCTCTGCCTCTTTGCTTATTTGGAGGATCAGATCTTGATTGCCTTTTTTGTCTGGATTACTGGCGTGAAGCAGCTTCCAATCGATAGTTGGAACATCAGGATTCTGCCGCCGGAATAGCAGTAGAGTGACTTCTGGTTTTAACGTGTTAGGTACTCGTACCTTGGCACGCGGTACACACGGAATATCGTTTCTATCCACTATCTCCAGCTTAGCGCCTTCCCAAAGTCCTTCTATCTTGGGAGCTACCTCCGTAATCCACTTCAAAGTTAGCTCATCGTTGCACTTTAGGATCTTAACTCCCATATACCACCCTGCTCCTTCAAACGAGGGCGAGGGTTTGTCGGGTTCATCCGTCAGCCTTTTAACGATGGCATTTAAAATTTTTGAATCCACCTGTCTCCATTGATCCGCCGTCATCTGTCCATTCGGGTGATTCCGGTCAATGAGCGCTACGATCAAGTGCCGTTTAGCTACTTCATTGACTTTCATCGCCTTCTTGGAAGTGGTTGGCTGGTCAATTGGTGTATTAGGTTTTTGTGTGCGAAGACGTTTGGCCTCAGGCTTTTCTTCATCCTTAGACCGCTGTCTTTTCGGCTCTTTGATACTCTTCGCAACATTCTCCTCAATTCTGTTCACGAAGGCAGGATGCGTCGTCGCATGTTTATCACTCTGCGCGAAATGCTCTCTACCTTTCGTGACAGTCTCAGTTGCCCATTTAAGGTCCTCCCGTTCTTTAGACGAAAGAGTCACCTTAGTTCCCAGGCGTAGTTTTATTTTCACAGCTGCCTTATATTGAGCAAGTGCTTTCAAGCTTTCCTTACTGGGCCTCTTCTTCGGCCCACTCCTGCTAACGGATGTGGTACCTGGCGTCGAGGCCTTTGGGGAACTCAGAAGCTCTTCCTCGGCAGCTGTGTTAATGGTTGCCACGCTACTCACGCTTTCGAGGTCCGAGTCTATATCGACTGCAGTACCCCTGATGGCTAACCCCTTTTTTGTGTTTGTACTGGCAGTAACATTACAACCACTATAACCTGCTCCCGTTACAGTAGAGGTTTGGCCACTGGCGACACGGTTCATAGAATCCCCGTGCCCGCCGGTGGTAGCAGCCAATTCTCCCACCGACGTTTGAACCGATATCCCGGTTCGTGTATCATCATCTTTTCCAATCTCCATATGAGTTTTTTTTTTCGGGGGTCCCTACCCCTAGCATTTTATTCCTAATGCCAGGAACCTCTTAGCAATGACCTTTGTACTAGCTCCCCTATCCTTCCTTGGGGTAACATGTGAAGTTATCCTCCGAGAAGATACAGGGAAGTTTGTACAACGGTCTTGGCTAGGTACCACCTGCTTGCATTGCTGCAAATCAGGTAGACCCAGCAACACTGCAAACGGTGGTACCCATTGCCCAGTCGGCACCCGCGGGGAGGGTATAGCTGGAGGATTTCCTAGTAAAATACTAGGATTTGTTAAAAATCCTATGTTCAAACGAACAACAGACTATATTGTGGCACATAATAGCTTTGAGGGCGACTTCAAATTAAAATTTCCGACCAGGATGGAATGGAAATAAAACAGTTATCAAAATGATTATGTGTAGGTGCAGGGGTGCACTCACCACAAATAAGCTTCGGCCACTCTTTCGAGGCCACAGTCTTTCAGGTAGAGGTGCCAGCCATTAGAGAGGCATGACGGCTGGCAAGGAATACCGTACCAGAAGATCGTAATATAGCATCTTCGTTGATAGTTAAAGCACTGCAATGCACCACTGTGAAGTCCAAGCTCGTTAAGGAATGCATGTCGACGATAAGCGATATGTCGTTTTAATCTTACATATATATTAATATTGTGGGTGGTACAGTTTCACATAAAAAGTCTTACCTGGTAGTATTGCTACACTACCGTAAAGCAAAGTCGAAGTTCAAAATTGTTTGGATACGGAGAACTTCTAAGCTTCGCAACGATCGTGTTCTTGTGAACCTAATATGATATTACAGTTATGTATTGTTAATGAATATTAACTTAACTTTATTTGTTACTTTTATTATTTAAATTATTTACTCTTAACACAGGTAATGATGGGAGAAATAAGAAAATAATATGTTGGATAGGCGCGCGTAGGTTCGATCTAGGCAGGTCCCGATCAGATTTTAATATAAACTAGCAAACGTTGTTTTGCTTTAAAAAAAAAGAAGAAAATATTAAATCAGAAGACAATCAAATCAAAGCACAAACAACGAAATATACTGTCTCTTTCTTTCTTTCTCTCAATGAGCATCAAATACACAAACGAAGAGCGCAAAAAGTGCGTACTCATAGAGGAAAATACAACAATAACAACAACCAAAGCATTAAAAGCGAAAAAAAGTACAAAACTTTTTATGCATGGTCTTGCATTGGTTTTCAAAAAACTTAATACTTAAAAATATTATATAAGAAGTTAAAAACTGAAAAAAATAATAAAAATAAATTATTAAAATCGGCTTAGTAGAGCGTGCGCCTGATAAAAAAATGTTGAAAATTTGGTAAAAAAGTGCCTGTATCTCGACAACAGCGCCACCTACCGGTTCCAACTGACGCATACCCCATCTTGGTGACCCCAAAAGTAAAACAAAAAACAAATTATCGAAATTGGTAAAGCCGTTTGGGGGCAAGGTAGTCACAAACCATTGTACACTCGAATTTTATATAAAGATAGTCCAAATTTCCCACTTTTCCAAATTGGTTTTTTGGTTTTAACATAAAGGATTGGTAAATAATTTAATTCGTTTTTAGTGCAGATTTGTATAGAATAATTATAGCTGAGGGAATTTTATTCTGTTCTGTTTATTTTTAAGATTCTTGTAAATTATATGTAGGGGTGAATTGGTAGAGAAAGATAGATTTTTATTAACTTAGATTGCAAAAAATCACGCCTATCGGACACAGAGTTAATATTAGCTTCCATTAGAATGTTGACGACAGGCTGTGTCCTAAATGCCCACAAAGCTGTCCTTGCACCACAGTTTAGGATACTTTGGATTTTTTTCAATGAAGTTTTGGTGCATTTCCGTAGAGAAATAGTCAATTCTAGAAACAAGTATTGCTTTTGTTACCATTAGGAGTGTGTACTTGTTTCAGTTAAATCTATTACCCGAGAGGCATTTAATGATGTTAATTCTTTTTGTAAGAGAGTTTGTAAGTTCGTCTATGTATTTGTTGCATCTGTAGTCAAAGGTCAGTCCCAGTATTTTCATGCTGTCTACTGTGGGTATGATGAAGTTTCCTGTAGAGATCATGCTCTGTCAATTGTGTTTTCGGCATATGTGTGACTGTTTGCATTTGTCAATTGACAATGATGAGCCTGATAAGGAGCAAATAATAAATAAATAATAGTAAATTTTACTAACGCTAGATTATCTGTAACTGATTTACCACGTTTAAAGTCAGTAAGAAACCACTATAACCTGAGGCTATAATTTTGTCTACTACCTTGGCAAAACAAGAGTTAAGGGAGATCGGTCTATATGAGTTTACTGTTGGGAAAAGGTTTGGCTATTGGTATAACAAGACTAATTTTGAATGTTTGGGTATGTATTTATTGAGTATATGGTTGTAATGTTTTAAAATTCTAATTGTAACTGTGAAGGATGAATTTGCAATCATAGGATATGAAATACGATAACGGGTGTCTTCCCTTTAAGGTTGGAAAGGGCGGAGTAAAGTTCAATTAACGGTATATCAGATTCAATTTGTTGGGCAGATTGAGATGACGAGATGCTTGGGTACGTTGAAGCTGCATATTTGTTGTTAGTGAAGGATTGTGAGAAATTCGTGTCCTCGGATTGTCGGGACCAAAAATCTGCAAAATCATTCACGATGTAAATATTGTCAGACATTGGAAGTGAAGTCACGGGGTGATTAATAGAGTGAATATGTTTCATATTATTGAGAACACAAAATCGTCTTATGTTTGACCAAATCTTGTTAGTTTAGTTTGAGGTTGAATTTCTGAGATGAAGGAGTAGAGCGCTTCTTTTTTTCATTATTAGTTCTCTTTTGAACTTCGCTGCTGCTTTACGAAATTTAATAATGGTTGTTTTTGTGATATATAGTTTTAGTTATTTCCAGGCTTGTTTCTTTTCGTTATTAAGGTCTTACAATTATTGGTTCCACCAAGGAACATTCTTGGGGTATTTGTTTATTGATGATTGTGGAATGGTGAAGTGTGCACTTTGAAGTATTATTTTGTTAAGACAAGCTGATTCTTTATTAGTATTGTTAGAGGAGGGAATTTTTTGATCAAAATAACTAGTTTTCATTTCATGTGATTTCCAATCAGCTGAATCAATTTTAAATATATTAAATCATCAATACTAACATCAGGGTGGTGGTTTGACATCAGCAACACAATCTTATTTTATGTGGTGTGCGATGTCTCTTTCTGTGTGTAGAAACTTCATGACAAACTTATAATACTATTCACACCCGTGAAGAGTGTAAAAACTAGCGCAATATACTTTACAAGGGAGCGTAAAGAATTTCACCAACAAAACATATGTACAATACATATACAAGTAAATGTACAGTAGATAAGTAACACCTTCCATACTAATCTCAGTAAATATAAATAAATGTAAATCACCAGCTTAAGTTAAATTGTAAAATTTAAAGGGAATAAAGTAAGACTGAATTAAATTGGTCCAAAAACTGGGTCGGTCTCTAATATGTACATATTCGTTAAAAAATGACATTCCTCCGGCGTTCTGCGAACGACATATCTCCTCGCGGAAATATGACGTTTAGAAAAGACAAATTGTTTAAAATGACATAGCTCCGCGCGGAAATATGACGTTTGTAGAATCGCTAAGTGAAGCAAATGATAAGGACGAGGACTCCTACGATGCAAATGATGAAGGTAACATCAATGATAATAATAACAGTACTGTGAGTAAAGTAGCTGATCCTATGAGCAAACCGCCGCCTATATTTTTGTCTGATGTTAATGATATCATTGGTGTAATGAGCTACCTCAAAACCAAAATCATGTCATGTCAGGATCATGGTTAAGTCAGTAGAAAAATACCTAGATCTTGTAAAAATCCTGACGGAAGAGAATGTAAAATCTCATACGTACCAATTAAAAGATGAGAGAGCTTTTAGAGTAGTAGCAAAAAATTTTCATCATACAACACCGACTAAGATAATCAAGACGGAAATTGAATCGTTAGGATTAAAAGTGAGGGACGTCAATAACATCAGAAGCCGCATTACGAAGGAGCCATTAAATATGTTTATCATAGATCTTGAGCCAGACACCAAAAACTTGGAGATATACATGGTAAACCATATTGGCAATGCTATGGTTTCAATCGAAGCGCCTAGGAAGGTAAGCGACATCGTACAATGTTTCAGATGTTTGGACACACAAATTCCTACTGCAATAAAAAATTCAAATGCGTCAAATGCTCGCTGCGCCATCCAAGCGTCAACTGCCCGTAGGCCAAAGACCTACCAGTAAAATGTGCAAACTGTAATGAAAATCATGCTGCCAGGTTGCAAAGTTTATCAGGAGCTTTTGTCACGCAAAAAAGGTGCTGCCACTGCAAGAGTTATTCATCATAGCAATCCAACTAACAACCAGCCAAGTTTTGAAAACCCCAGCATTGCATCTGAAAACATAGTTAATGGCAGCAACCACCCATCATATGCACAAGTAATAGGAGGTGAAGATTCTTCTAAAGATAACAGCGCTATGGGCAGAATTAAAAAGCTTTTGAAAAAACAACTTGAGCTGACAAATAATCTCATCAATATGATGACGTTGCTTATGAGCAAAGTATGCAAGTAGATGTTCGTATTGTTATATGGAATGTCAATGGGCTTTCCAGCCATTTTAATAAAATAACTTTGTTTTTAAAGTCGATGAGATTGATATTATGTTAATATCAGAGACGCACTTTACCAGCAGATTATACATTAACATTAGAGGGTATGAAGTTTTTAATGCAAACCATCCATCTGGTAGGGCACAAGGTGGTGCTGCAATAATTGTTAAGAACAAGCTCAAATTTAAAAGAGTAGATGGGCTTAGATTAAACAACATACAAGCTGCTGTTATATAAATTAAATGCATGCACATTGATATCTCAGTGGCCGCAGTATAATTGCCGCCAAGGTATGCAGTCAAACAAGATGCTATAAAATGCTCTTTCAAAGTCTTGGTGGAGAATTTAATGCTAAGCATCCCTGGTGGGGATCAAGATTGGTAAACCCAAAAGGCAGTGAACTTTACAAATAATAACTCAACTCTTTCTACTGGTAAACCGACTTACTGGCCTACAGATCCCAATAAAATACCAGACTTGTTAGACTTTGTTGAATATTTTGGACTTCCACAAAGCCAATTTCATGTTGAGGAGAATTTTGACCTGAGCTCTGATCACTCACCAATTATTGTTACCTATGGCTCCACCGTGCAGATAAAGCAAAGTTGGTTTACAAAATATTACAGCAAATATCAAAGTATGCACCTATATTATCTATACACTTCTGCCCTTTAAGCTGAAGAATGTGCATGCCGGTGGTATAAAAACCTGGTGGACGGGACTGAATGAATTGCTGGAAGGAAAGTTATATAGCGTTGTCGGAAATAAATTCTTTTCCTACCAAAAAATTGTCCGAATTGCGGAACAAATGGTAATACGTGGGGGCTAAGTTCGGTGCATATGGAGGTTGTTGAAGAAGTTCCAACTCTAATTCCTGTAGTTTTGCCACAGTCATTTGTGCAGTGTGAGGACTAGTGTTTTCGTGCAGTAAGATAGGAGTCGATCTGTTAATCAATCTAGGCTGTTTTTGCTAAAGTTTCAAATCGAGAACTCTTCGTCTGCTCTGGAAACAGCTTAATTTTCCTTGAATATTGGCAATATGTACAACAAAACTCATTTTACGTTTACACGCAAAAACAATTACGGTTGTGTAGAGATACTATCTGCCCCGACTTATTAACACACTTATCCAACTTTTCCATCTTGCCGATTTAAGACAGGTATACTGTTTTTTTTTTGCAAACACTTATCTTAAGTGACATATTCTGTACACTTTGAGATGGATCAGCCTGAATATTGATCTTTAGTTCTTGATTACCGATTTTTGATTGTGGGCGACCGCGTGGCATATTTTTCAGGACAAATATTTATTGTCTGATGCATAGTAATACTAGAGCCACTGTTGATGTTTCGTGCGGTCTGCGATGCCGTGGTTCCACGTAGGAACTCATATTTCATAATAATTTCCGAAAACTAACTTTTTTGCAAAATTTTTTTTATAAAAAGTTCTGAACTTATTTAACATGTTGAAAAAAATTAAATGTGGAGCTTTCCAACAAACACAAAAACGGGACTTTGAAATATTCAGATGTTAAAAAATAATCAGAGTTACAGTTGCCAATAGTGACAACTACAAATTTCATACACACACAATTTGTTGTTGGGTATGACATAATTTAAAATAAGAACAAGAGATCCCTTTTAAAATGCCATTTGTTCAGTCTATATAATTTCATAGTCTTTGTCTTTGGTATTGCCAAAAGCATTAACTACATATACTGGACAATTCGCACACGTAATTTTGTTGTCTCTCAAAATTAATGTTGTTTTTTAAGTGAGATGTAGCGATGAAAAAAGATTTTACTGCCACAGAGTACAGGCAAATTGTACACATGCAAAGCACGGCGGGTAGCTAGTTGTGTATAAAGAAAACTTCATTGATTTCAGGTACTACCTGTGTCATATCCTTGTAGTGTATTTACAGTGTTAAAAAAAGCCAAATATTCAAACAAGTGATTATTTTAGAAATGAAATTTCGAATAGCGCACTTGGGATTGAAAATTTGCACTATTTCAAAAGCGTCACGAAACTTTCTACGTTAGAAAGAAAATATTAATGATGTAAGAGAAACAAAGAAAGAAAATACAATACAGCGCATGCAACCAAATTTTTTGTTCTATACGCAGCGAATGTTCGAACAGAAGAAAACAAGAAATGCAGATATGCTGTTTTATGTGCGCAGTTGTACTTATTTGTGGGCAAGAAGGGCATACGGCAAACTACAACAACAATGACACAGCTCACAGAAAACAAAAGCAACAAAGGTAGCGAAAAGGAAACAACGACAACAAACAGCAAATGTCCCTTGTGCAAGAGGTATTAGTATTGTACTTTTTTAAGAGCTAATAAATTCTCTGTAAGCAATGTTCTTTGCGAAAACTATACGTGATAAATCGCTGTATTCTAATGCCTCAAAAATATTAAATCGCAATCCTATATTAATAATACATTACAGTTTTCTTTTAAAAATCAATTTATGGGGAGACCACTAACTGATACCGAATTTTTTATCTAAATTGGCAAATTATTACGTTTCATCATCGCTGAAAATTTTATAAAAGCTGTAGTATACGTTTTGTGTATGTACTTTTTATTTATTATTTATTGATGACCGTCGCGGTGGGAGTCTCGCGATCGACTGACAATACATAACACCTCTTAACACCAAGCTGCTTCATAAAATTGAGTGCCCTGTCAGTTACGCTCAGATCTACGAACTGCTGTTGGCACTGACGATGCTGGCATAACCGCTGGAGTTGGGTCCAGTGATGAAACCGATGTATCTTGATCATTCGTACACGGCTCAGCTGCTTGTGGTGATGATGGTACTTCGATGGGTTCAGAAACTTTGTCAGAAAAGCCCTTCCCCTCAAGAACGTTGGGTGGGGAACGTAGTTGATCCTGATGCCTTTTGACCATTCGCGAATCTTTTAAAATAATATTGTAGGAAATCGGTCCGGTTTGATCAGACACCGTACCTTCAATCCATTTTGGCCCAATGGCATAGTTACGAACAAAAACTGGGCTACCTGACATGAAACGATAATCACTGCAAGGTTCGCAAGCCCTTCCCACAGTAATCTCGTCTGGTTGCATTTTGTCGAAGTAAGTCTTAAGCTGACGGTTGAATAGCAACTCCGCGGGCGATCGGTTAGTAGCTGTATGAGGGGTTATATGCTGACTGAACAAAAAGCGGTCCAAACTAAGGTCGATGTTGGTATTACGATTTAACTTCTTAAGGTAGTTCTTAGTTGTTTCTACTTTGCGTTCAGAATGGCCATTTGTAGCCGGATGAAAGGGAACTGAGCGAATATGTCGTATTACATTGTTGTTCATGAATTCCTTGAATTCTTCAGAAGTAAATGCTGTTCCGTTGTCCGATACCAGGTCGTCCGGAAGTCCTTCAGTAGCGAACAGCTGCCGAAGGAATTTAATACCAGCAGCTAATGACGTTGAGTTAACAACTGCGACCTCGAGCCACTTGGAGTAGGAGTCGACCACCAAAAACACCCGGTTTCCCCATACTAGAACGCCTTTGTTAGCAGAGAGTTCATCTCGACGGCAAAAGAATGGGCACAGCTTGTCTGAACGATCAACTTTAGCATTAACTAACACCCAGTTCAAAACATTGGACAGTTCTGCATCCTTTGCAGTTTGTGACGCTAACATATGTGCGCTCACAATTAGTAATTCAATCATTAGGACTTCTTCGCTGGATGTTGTCTTCTCCTTGGATACTAATGGACAACGGCTCAGAAAGTCTGCATTGCTCATCTTGGTTCCAGCGCGGTGCACTACATTGAAGTCGTACGCGTTGAAAAAAATTGATCGCCACAACATTTGGTTTCAAATGATATTGGGCACTGGTTTCGTTGTATTGAAAATCCCCAACAATAGGCGGTGATCCGTGACCAGAGTGAAAGGCCGGCCATACACATAATTATCAAATTTTTAGACTCCTGCAACGAGTGCCACCGCTTCTCTATCGATTTGCACGTAGTTTCGTTCTGACTTGCCGAGTGTTCGTGAATAGAACGGATTAGGTTTTTCAGACCCATCTGCTTACTTATGACTGAGGACTACTACGATTCTATAAGGTGATGCGTCACCTGTTAATACTAAGGGCAACTTCCCATCGGAGTAAACTAGCACGTCGTCTGAAGCAATAAGTTTCTTAAGTGCAGCAAAAGATCTTTCGTGATGACGGTTCCATGACCAGCGTGTAATAATGCAATAATCAAGCAGTCGATGTAATGGCTCCGCTACGGTCGCTTTCTGTGGCAAAAAAGAGTGATAAAAATTAATAAGTCTTAAAAACGCCTGTAATTGCTTTTTGTCTTTCGGCGCAGGTGCGTTGTGGATTGCCTTGACCTTGTCAATTGATGATCGTATACCAAAAGCATTGATTTTAAATCCCAAGAACTCCACTGATTGTACACCAAATTGGCACCTGTCTTTACGCAATCGCAGGTCAGCCTTGTTGAATCGGACAAAAACCTTGTGAAGCCTTTCTGCCAACTCTTGCTCAGATTTGCCCATAGCGATACTATCGTTAAAATATGGCAACACGCCAGGAATATTTTGTAGAATGTTTTCAATGCAGCTTTGAAATATTCCCGGTGCTGAAGATATTCCGAATTGCAGTCTGGTTACTTTAAAAGCCCCCTTGTGTGTAGCTATAGTTTGCAGTAATGCCGATCAACTGCTGGTATGCTTGTGCCAGATCAATTTTAGCAAAAATTGAGCCACCTTCAATAGACGCCAACAGCGTGCTGACTGCCGGAATTTGGTGGTTGTGTGGTGTAACAGCGCAATTCAACGTTGACGTATAGTCTCCACATATGCGAATAGAGCCATCCTATTTAATGACAGGCACTGAGGAGTGGCCCACTCTGAGTATTCTACGGGCATCAGGATACCTTGGCTGCACAGACGCTAAAGTTCTTCTTCGTATAATTCCTTAATAGCGAAAGGAATGCGCCGCGGTGGTAGCCTTACTGGTGGCGTATTTGAGTCAATATACAAAGACACTGGTGGCCTAGTATAACGACCCAGATCGGATGCGAATAAATGCTTGAACTTATCCAGGATCATTTGGATATTGCTCTCGCTGTTGATACTGTGAATACCCTCAATTCATATGCCCAGTGCGTTGAACCAATTGCACCCAACTAAATTCGAGCCACTACCAGCAACAACAATCAGTGGTAAATTTTCAATGAAATGCTGTACATGCCCCTTTAGGCCGCATTGTGGACACTGCTTCCGAAGATGTTGACCACCACACCCGACGCACGTACTGCGGGTGCTGGATTGGTTACGGGCATGGACAGACTCGTTGCACTGTGGCTCATTTTGTTGTAACGCCGATTGTGTCATGGCCATAGCGCTGATTGCTGCAACTTCGTCCGAGACTGCTCGCTCCAACACGCGCTGCACCATCAAATCTGTTATTGCTAGCAAACTTTTCCGCAAGAACTCATCCTTTATGCCGGAAACTTATCGGTCGCGCAACATGCGATCCAGAGATGATCCAAATTTACAGTCAACTGCCATCGTGCGAAGCGCTGCCATATAGTTGACTCGTCAGCATGTTGATCGCGTTTGTGGAAATTGAAGAGCGCAGTGATTTCCGTGGAGATAAATGCTCTGTTAGAATTCTCTCAATTTCCACCAACGATAATTCACTTACCTGTTTAGGAGACGCCAACGATGTCAATAGTGCGTACATTGGAGCGCCAGCTTTGGTGAGGTAAGCTGCTCTTTTACGCTCCTCTTCTTTGACATCGTTGGCCAGTAGAAACGTACATTGTCCATTGTTTGGGTGATCCAAATCGAAGGGTTCCAAGCTACCAACTCCGGCCATGGCAGTTCTGTGTGTAGATTACCAGTTTCTTCTTATTGATATTTGGCTTTTCGTCTGCACTCTCGTCACTTTGACTGGACGCTTGATCGCTCATTGGCTTGTCGGCGTCGTAATGGCACACACACACACAACAATAGTTTTGACCTTCGTCATCGCTTTGATTTCCTTATGGCTTCTGACGTTCGTTATTTTACAATCGTTGGCGTCGCAGTTACAAACGCACATACAAGAATTTAATTTCTTAATCTTGTTTTTGTTGTTTGCTGTTGTTTTACCGTTTGCCGTTGATTTCTCTCTTCTTTTGTTACTTTTATCCTCGTGTCGTAGACGCAATGCACACACAATGAATTTAATAACTGTTTTGGCGGCACTTCCACTGGAAGCTTGATCGCTCGTTGCTAATATTTGTTTTGCTTGCTGTTGTCTGACGCTTGTAGTCGTTTTTTTTTTCTTTCTCTTTGTACTTTTATCCTCGTCGCCAGTTTTGTGTATGTACTTTATTATTTATTGATGACCGTCGCGGTTGGTGTCTTGCGATCAACTGACAATACATAACAGTACCTATCAAAGGCTTTGAAATTATACAGACTGGACAAATCGCTTACAAAGAGAGAGCACATCCTCTTATTTCCAAATTTGGCGTGCCCAACAACAAATTGTGTGTAATTTTGTTGCCTTTCATAATTGCATTCACAAGCAAACGTTTCCAAATACATTCGAAAATTCATTTCATTTGGTGTCGAAAAAAAAACCAAACAAATGAAACGAATGTTATGTACGTATATCGAACTCACAAATACAAATAAACCAAACGTTTTCTTTCAGCAACCCTGCATGTGCGACATAGAGAAAAATGGAGCACAAAAATGGCATGCGAAAGACACAGAGTGCTCTCTCCTTACACACACAATTTGTTTTTGGCCATGCTATAACTTGAAATAATAGGAAGAGCTCTGTCTTTGTAAGACTAGATTTATACCTAGAGTTTTTGTTTAGTCAATTATCTTCTTTGGTGACTCGAAAGGACGTTCTGCCGCAAAATCTTTGGGTGGAAAACAGGTCAAAGCGAAACACTTTGAGTATATGTGGCCGAAACTGATCGTTTGTTTCAAACAAATAAATCAAGTATTTCATACATGAACTAATTGCATTGATCGTTTGGAAAATGAGTCGTACTTGAGTTGGCCTGTTTGCTATACTTGATATGATCATAATGCAATCCAAGTACTATTTGTATTATTTGTCGCCCTTATTGTAAAATGAAAAAAAAAAAAAAAAAAATTTGTTTACCAAAAAAATTTTATAAGTGAAATAAAAAAAAAGTTCATTCTATGACCTACAAAACAAAGAACAGCAACCTGTCCACTGATCCCTAATCTATAACGTTTCTTAGATATTATGTTTCCAGCCACAGAAAATGTTTTTTTTTTTTAAATAAGAGCGACAAATGCAGTGATAGTCCTTCCATTGATTTATGATCAACTCAAGTATGACTAATTTTGCAAACATTCGATTGAATTAGTTCATGTACGAAATTCTTGAATTGATTGGTTTGAAAAACGATCACTTTCGGTCTAATGCACTCAAAGTGAATAAAATTCAAAGGTCGTAAACAAAGCAAGCTCATGAATTTTCGAACATGAAAATAGAGTGATGCAACTCATTCTCGTTTGTTTTCGATATTTTCGGTTTGAGTGTGCACTCGATCGCACTCAGACGATCATTACTTGTTATTGTACCAAAGCAAATGAGTCATACAAAATCCGAGGAAATGATCGAGTGCACTCGAAAATTTTATACTTGTTGCAGTTGTCTGGTGCGGAGGAATTGTACTGGCACGCGCTAAAATTCAGGAACGGGACGTCTTCGCATTGACCAATATGTTTGCTGGATACTGTTGGTTTTGGAAAAGATTGTCGGCAACCGTCTGCTGCAAAACGAGAGTGTTACTCTCTCTGAAAAACAGTCTTCGAAAGGGTGACGGTGGACGCGATAAAAAAGTGGTCGGCATTACAATTCAAGCAATACAACGGAAAAGGTGTCTGTAAGGTGCTAAAGAATAATACGCAATCGTAACGCTGGATATAAAAAATCAGCCAAGTGTGAGTCGGACTCGCACACGGATGGTTTCGTACCATCGTAAAAGTTTTTTTTGCTGCAAAAATGAATTGTGTATTCAATAACTCAATGCTCGAGTAATTTCAAACGCACTGAATATGCATTATGAAATTGACAAAAAGCTTTTGCGAAATATTCATAAAGCTTAAAAGTATACTACAAAAAAATATTAAACGAAATAAATCACAAAGCTCCTAAAACTGTGCGCAGAGCATATTGGAGCACACGTTTCTTGTATGGGGACCCTTTTTGTTTTTTAACGTTATTTTAGTTTCAGTATTTGTTGCTATCATTAAAATAGAAATACACATGCTGTGAATTTCAACTGTCTAGCTATTACGGTTCAGGAGATAGAGCGGAGTCGGACGGACGTCGGAAGCTTAGTAATAGGGTCCCGTTAGCACCCTTTGTGTACGGAACCCTAAAAAGGCATTTAATTTCGCTAACTGGCTGCACACTTAAGGGAGCGTCAATGGACCTCCAAAACATGATAAAGACCTACTTGTCAGAGAGGTAGTTGCACTACTATAGCGACGACTGAAAGAAAACTTACAACAGGCTGTCGTATAAAGAGCACTATACGCGATGGATAAAGCTGCAAGAATTCAGAATTTCTCATCCTGGATGCTTCCAAATGTCGGAGGCCCTGAAGCAGACAAGCACTGGATATTATTATGTTGTACGCTTCTCCCATTTTGGCCGAATCGCTGAGAGCTACGACTTACTCGAAAATTCTTTCGATTACTTACAGGCTATCAGCGCTGAGAACGGTATACGACATTAGTGTTAGCGGAAATGATTCCCATTGATATATTGGCTGACGAAATGCGAAGACTGTACGAGACGTGTTAAGGGAGTCCAGACAAAGGGGCAATAAACGAGAGCGCCAAACCGCAACCTTGTTTTAGCAGCAGGCTAAACGCTGAGATTTTTAAATAGACCATCAGGCTTATATCGGACATTGCAAAATGGTTGGTAACGCAGTTCTCGTTTGTGCATGGGGATACAGGTGGTACCTTTACAGGTTTGGGCACAACAACATACCAAGGTGCCCACTGTGTGATGAATCTGATGACGCAGAGCTGCGTCGTCTAGAGAAGGTTAGACCAAATTTGCAGACATTTTAGAAGAGAGCAATGTTTGCTGACCGCCCCGCAAAGTAATATCTAACAACAGTTCTGCGGGGAGAATGCTTGACGTTATGCAGGGTGTTGGTTTAGTACATATGCATTGATATTTCTTGCGTCTGTCGCTGAGTGTAAACACCAGCAAGGACACACAAAAAAGTTATTTCCTATTTCTTCATCGGTTCCATCATTCTGAAGCAAACGATGTCTGTATGCGTTTCTTGTTCCACGATTTATATAAGAAGTCATTTATTCTTGGCATAATTGATTTAAACAACTTTAATTTCATTTATTCAAAATAAACACTGCAGTATATTGTGCAACACTTGCAAATATAATTGATTTAATATTGACACACAAATAATTAACAAAAAGATATATTTAACAAGGACGAACTGATTGATATTAAAAAAGTCTCTAAGCCACCACTATACAAAGTCTTAAAAAATGAATTGTACATGAAAACAATTCTTTAAAAGATAGTGAAAACCATATCAAAATCCGTTGCGTGGTTTAGAAGCAATCAGTATCCAAACTTTATGGAATTTCGACTTTGCTTTATACAATGTAACTAGCAGACCCGGCCAACCGTCGCTATGGCTCAGTTGTAATGCGTTAAATTAATATCATTCAAATAGTGGCTTTATAGTGAGCTAAGATTCGAATCTATGAAGATGCGACTATTGATTCGAGATCCATTTGACAACAACAACAGGTAAAATGATAAAATCAATTGAAAGATGCTAATCTCAAATTGATATGCTTAGATCCGGTTTTTCGTTTGGTCAGTCTTAACAGTGTTGTGCAATTTTTCCATGTAAGTTGGCAGCATTGTCATAATTTCGTCGTTTTTTGTGATTGTCAGGTGTCTTCTTTCTGTCTTCCATTTTTGTTGCGCGCCATACGTATTCGTGATGCTAAAATAGCACTGTACAGCACAAAACCGAATCTTCGTGATACGAGCCACTGTAAAGCCACTATTAATTATTGAATGAGTGAAAATTTTTTTACTATAGAAATATAGGATTTTACTATATTTTATTTTAATTTTACTCAATTGGTAGGCACGCGTCTTTTCTAACAAGCATTCTTACTATTATTATTTTTGTGTTAGTGTTCAGAATACTTGATTTCTTATTTTTAGTGTTAGTCATTGTTTCACTGGGCGCATTAGTGTTGTGTAAATTCTAATAAAAAGTGCTGCCAGGTGCACTATACCGAAAGGTGGTGGTTACGATCGCGACAGAAATCATAACGGATAACGTAAATGTTAAAGTTTTGGTGCATAAACTATCTAACAGCGCCATCTATTAAAAATTTATGAAACTTAAAAAAAAACATTTAATTTAAAATTTAAAAAAAAATATGTGGGTGTCTCTCTCACTCACGAGCCTTTGATGTGAAACACGTTGACTATGTATGAATTGATTAAAGTTTGATACATACACCTCACGCGTGAAAACAAGATGTACATAATAAATAAACCATGTATGGAGAATTATGATGTGTTAACAGAGTCATATAACACAGTAAATAGTCAAAGTGTTTCAATCATATTTTATTTTATTAGATATTTTGATTTATTAAACTGTTTTAATTTTGGCCCAAAATAATCTTTGATGTCTTTGTTGTAGTAACAAAGTTTAAAAAATACTAAAAATACATAATTTAAAAAAAAGAAAACAAAAAAATTAGAAAGCCTGATGGCGGGCTTGAAACCCACTCTCTAATAATTAAATAAAGGGAACTTTTTTTCTTTGGGTTTTCCACTTTCAAATAACCACTTAATCACAAATCAAAATGTTTTATTTTTTCAAACTTAAATCTAATTAGTTTTTAACAGCAGTTACTGCATGTGCTTTTTGAGCACTGGAAACAGACTAGACGGCCGCACGCCTGACACGGATATTGAGTTCTGCGTTGCTTCTGCTTAAAACGCAAGTAACAGTTTTTCAAAGACTCAAATTTATCGATTTTAGGCCTTGGTCCTTGCATTTCAGTAACCAATACTTTTCCTAAGATTCGGCCAATAAGGCTCTTCAGTTCGTGTGAAAGTTGCGGTATTGGATATCTTCTAGTTGTAGAATGATATTATTTCTGGAAGTCGATTATCTGTGTCCGTGGTCTGTTTGCATCGATGATACCAACATGATATTCTTTCCTTTTTTGGGAACATGTCAGCATTTCAAGTTTTTTTGTGAAGCCATACATAGTAGAAAGTACTTTACACCTTGTCATATGTCAAGTACTTGTATTTACCTATTTAGATGCGTGGCACACATCCGCTCTTTTCTGCATCGGCCGCGTCACTGATTGTTAGGAAACTAACAGAACGGTCGTTGCGTTTCTCCAACGCAAAATATAATTATGATAGAAAAATGATTTTGGTGACGTACCACATTCGTACGTCAGTGGGTAAGGGTAAGAGCAAAAAAATTTTATGAGATGATAACTGAAATTTTATGTGCGATTTCTATTTAAGCTAATCAATTCGAAAAGCTTGAACCGATTTCAAGTGTTAAGTAATAGCAGAACAATTGTTCACAGGACATTAAAACTATAAAACACATGTAAAATGATTTTATTTCATAGATTTTAGGTAAAATCGCGGAACAATAAAAATAGAAGCTTAGATGTACATGTCACTTGCGCAAATCATGTTTAATAAGCTCCGACAAGCACAACCACGTGTGCGGGTGTTTTTTATAAGCAAGAATGCTTATTCCAGTAAGGTAAGCTAAATATTTGGTGGTAAAAATAAAATCTGGTATTAATAAAATCTTTTTTGAATAGATTGAGTATAAGCCTATTAGGTCCGTGCTTGTTGCTAATCGTGGAGAGATTGCTATACGAGTCTTTCGAGCCTGTACTGAGCTAGGCATAAAATCAGTGGCCGTCTATTCTGAGCAAGACAAAATGCACATGCACCGCCAGAAGGCTGATGAGTCCTACCTGGTTGGAAAAGGGCTGCCACCTGTCGAGGCTTACCTTAATATCCCAGAGATCATCCGTGTATGTAAAGAAAACGAAGTGGATGCCGTGCATCCCGGCTACGGCTTTCTTTCGGAACGCAGTGATTTTGCTCAGGCAGTTATCGACGCAGGTCTTCGATTTATTGGACCCTCTCCTAAAGTGGTGCAGCAAATGGGAGATAAGGTAGCCGCACGTATCGCAGCAATTGAGGCTGGCGTACCGATTGTACCCGGCACAGATGGCCCAGTAACAACAACGGAAGAAGCCATTAACTTTTGCAAGAAGCATGGGCTACCTGTAATTTTTAAAGCGGCTTATGGTGGTGGTGGACGAGGCATGCGAGTAGTACGCAAAATGGACGAAGTTCCTGAGATGTTTAAACGCGCTAGCTCAGAAGCGAAAGCGGCTTTTGGTAATGGTGCAATGTTCATTGAAAAATTTATTGAGCGCCCACGGCACATTGAAGTTCAATTATTGGGTGATAAGGCTGGTAATGTTGTACACTTGTATGAACGTGACTGTTCAGTCCAGCGACGCCATCAAAAAGTTGTTGAGATTGCTCCAGCGCCACGTCTCTCCGAAGAGGTGCGAAACAAAATGACGGAAGCTGCTGTGCGTCTAGCAAAATATGTTGGCTATGAGAATGCCGGTACTGTTGAGTTCCTCTGTGACGAATCAGGCAATTTTTATTTTATTGAAGTCAATGCCAGGTGAGGTTTAGATAAAATTAAATGGCGAAAATCACAAAAAATTACCGTATTCCGTAGATTACAAGTAGAACATACAGTGACGGAAGAAATAACTGGCATTGATCTCGTTCAATCACAAATTCGAGTTGCAGAAGGTATGACTTTGCCCGAACTTGGCTACACTCAGGAAAACATCAAGCCCCGTGGTTATGCCATACAGTGTCGCGTCACAACAGAAGATCCTGCTAATGATTTCCAGCCCAGTACTGGCCGTCTAGAAGTTTTTAGGTCAGGCGAGGGCATGGGTATACGTTTAGATAGCGCTTCAGCGTTCGCTGGTGCCATCATTTCTCCTTACTATGACTCACTGCTAGTAAAAATTATATCCCATGCCAGTGATCTACAAAGCTCTGCATCGAAAATGAATCGCGCATTGCGTGAATTTCGTATAAGGGGTGTAAAGACCAACATACCATTTTTGTTAAACGTTCTTGAAAACCAAAAATTTCTGCACGGTGTTTTAGATACCTACTTTATTGATGAACATCCGCAACTCTTTAAGTTTCGTCACTCCCAAAATCGGGCTCAAAAGCTACTAAATTACCTGGGCGAAGTTCTCGTTAATGGTCCACAAACGCCATTAGCTACAACACTGAAACCAGCTGAGGTATCGCCACATGTACCATCGATACCATTAGGTATGTTTTTTGTCAAATTATTTTGTAGGATCTAGCAAAATGATTGTATATTTACTTACAAGATTTCAAAATTTTAACTTGGTATCATAAATAAAATTCTTGATAAATTTTGGCCTTTTAACATTGCATTATTGCATGAATTAATATTTAAAGCTTTATTTGTACTATGAAATCATTCAAATCTAATCCATATCTTTAAATTTTTTAGAAAGGCATGTTTAAATCTTCCATCAAATTAAAATGTTTTAACTTTTTTTTTGTTACATTTTCTGATTAACTTAAAAAACGCGGCAAAATCGAAAAATCATCTCTACAAAAACAAAATTGCACTCGTTTTGAAATATAAACGACATAAATAAAATCATTCCGAAGACTTGTCTCAGGAAGCATTAGAACGCGAAGAGCGGGGTGAGGCAAAAGGTAGGTTTTATTTTACAATATGCTTAAAAAAAAAAAACAGAGAGAAAGATAACGGGTGATTTTTTCAGAGCTTACTAATTTGATTCTAAAAAAAAAAAACACATAAAATTCAGAAAAATTTATGAAATGTTTATTTGAGTCGATAGAACGATCGATATAATTTAATGTTTAAAGATAATTTCATGTAAGTTGTTCAATATTGGCTTCCAGTGCGCAAATCGTTGCTATAGACATGAGCCTTAACAAAGCCCCACAAAAAATAGTCTAGATGCGTTAAATCACATGATCTAGGCGGCCAATTCACCGGCCCCAAACGTGTAATAAACTGCTCACCGAACTTGCCTCTCAATTGGACCATTGTTTCGCGTGTTGTGTGGCATGTGGCACCATCTTGTTGAAACCACATGTTAGCCAAGTCAAGCTCTTCCATTTTGGGCAAAAAAAAGTTTGTAAGCGTCGTACGGTAGCGCTCGCCATTCAATATAACGTTCCGACCGTCTTTGAAAAATTACGGCCCAATGATGCCGCCAGCCCATAATGCACACCAAACAGTGACTTTTTCGGGATGCATTGGTAGTTCTTGCAATGCTTCTGGTTGCTCTTCAGTCCAAATGCGGCAATTTTGCTTATTCACGTATCCATTCAACCAGAAATGAGATTCGTCGCTGAACCCAATTTTTCGATAAAAAATTGGACCTTCATTCAACTTTGTCAGCGCCCATTCAGCAAAATTTAGCCGTTGTGGTAGATCGCGACGCTTCAATTCTTGCACCAGCTGTATTTTAAAAGGTTTTACACCCAAATCCGTTAGCAAAACTTTCCAAATAGTGGAGTAACAGAGGCCCAATTGCTGCGAACGGCACCGAATAGATAATTCAGGGTCATCAGTAACACTGGCGGATACAGCTGCGATTTTATCCTCTGTCCGCACTCTACGTATGCGTGTTGGTGGTTAAATATCCAATAATATAAATTGGGTGCGAAATTTAGTCACAACATTCCGAATACCCGTCTCAGAAGTCGACCAAACTGACCATAAAATGGAAGAAGTGCACGATACACTTGCCTTACCGAGCATGAATTTTGATAATAAAATTCAATAATTTGTAAACGCTGTTCGTTTGTAAGTCGATTCATGGTTAAATTATAGACCAAACTGAACGTATTTGACAGTAACACAAAGCACGTAAACCGCGTCAGCTGTTAAAAGCAGTGTTGCCATAAAAGAAGTTGCTAAAAAATCACCCGTTAGATAGATATCTATAAGAAATTTTTAAACTGTCAAATTTACTCAAAGTATATTTAATTCTTTTAAATATTTTTGAAGTGAAACTTCTTTAGCGAGGTGTAAGTCAAAAAAAAAGAAAAACGTTACAGTAATCAAATGTGATGATTCTCTTGTCGTAGAGGGGGGAGGGGGGTAGAATACACATTGCACATTGACTTGTTCGTCTGTAGCGTAGAGAATGAATGTTTTTATGCATGAGTAAGAGAGAGATAAAAAATTCTTTACTGATGTGTGTGATGAGTGTTTACTTTACGAAGAGCGTACGACCAAGTGACCGAATAACCTAATGAACATACAACAAACAACAGAGCTCTCTCTCTTAATTTGCGTTTGTCGAGTAGGAAGTGCGCGGGTCTTTACTGCTGTTTGGAGCTGTGCACAACTAAACAACAACAACAATACACCCGCAGTTACAACAGTTTCATTTTCGCGATTTTCAATTATGCTTTTCAATTGTATGTGGCTTACACGACGCCGATCTCGCATATTAATTTGTGTGCTTGTCATTATTTGACCCAATTATTTATATTATTAATTATAATATGCTTTCAAAACTAAAATTCCTTCTTTAATAATGAAATAAATGAATAATATTACAATGGAACACTACTCTAGTAATTATTTTAAAACTTGATTGCTAACATTTTATGCAGCAGTTTTTTTTCAACAAGTATCTCCTATAGAACAGTGGCGCATTTTGAGTTACTAGAGCCCTGTGCAACCACCTTAATAATTTTTACGTTGATAAAAAATTAATCAATTGTAAAAACATCTGCACATTTGAGGTTTTCGATCTGCTTATAATTCAGGATAACATTTATTTAAGATTTTGTTTAGGGGTTGTGGAGTTTTCCTATGTTGACCCTATGGCAACGCGTCTATGTTGTGTTTAGGAATATTTATGTAATTTCCAATATGCCCATAAAACAACTAAAATAACTAAAAGTGCAGTTTACTAAAATTTATTGAACTTAATTATTTACAATATAATTTGTTTGTTTTGTAATAGAAATATGTATAATGTTTGCCGAAATCTGAAGATATTGTATCAAGCAGTTATTAAAGATAACTTTTGAATAAATAATGTTTTTATTAACATTTCATCTTACTGCAACAGTGACTGCTCCACCGAAGGGTTTACGTAACATAATCGTGCACCAGGGTCCTGAGGCGTTCGCCAAAGAGGTTCGTTCTTGCAAACATTTATTGCTTATGGACACAACATTGCGTGATGCTCATCAGTCACTGTTGGCCACACGTGTACGTTCGCACGATTTATTAAAAATTTCTCCGTATGTTGCACACAAATTTAACAATCTATATGCGCTAGAAAATTGGGGCGGTGCCACTTTCGACGTTGCTTTGCGTTTTCTGCATGAGTGTCCGTGGGAACGCCTTGAAGAAATGCGAAAGCGTATTCCTAATATTCCATTCCAAATGTTGCTGCGTGGTGCAAATGCTGTGGGGTACACTAGTTATCCGGACAACGTTGTGTACAAGTTCTGCGAATTGGCTGTTCAAACTGGCATGGACATTTTTAGAGTATTTGACTCACTCAACTATTTGCCAAATCTAATACTCGGTATGGAAGCAGCCGGCAAGGCTGGTGGTGTGGTTGAAGCGGCCATTTCGTACACCGGCGACGTAAGTGATCCTTCTCGTTCGAAATATGATCTCAAGTACTACACTAATTTGGCTGATGAATTAATCAAAGCTGGCACTCATGTGCTCTGTATCAAAGACATGGCTGGTCTGTTAAAGCCACAAGCGGCGAAGTAAGTTCACATTACTATATTACTAATAGCACTTTTGTCGGATTTCATTGATAATTTTTATTTTTTAATAGACTCTTAATAAGCGCTATTCGTGATAGGCATCCCGACGTGCCAATCCATATTCACACGCACGATACATCTGGAGTCGGCGTTGCCTCAATGTTAGCTTGCGCTGAGGCCGGTGCTGACGTAGTAGATGTGGCAGTCGACTCTATGTCTGGCATGACATCTCAGCCCAGTATGGGAGCAGTAGTTGCATCATTGCAAGGAACGCCATTCGACACTCAAGTCAACTTAGGGGATATCTCTCAGTACTCTGCTTACTGGGAACAAACACGTACACTATATGCACCTTTTGAATGCACTACGACTATGAAGTCAGGAAACGCTGATGTTTATTTAAATGAGATTCCCGGTGGCCAATATACCAATTTGCAGTTCCAAGCTTTTTCATTAGGCTTAGGCGATTTTTTCGAGGATGTAAAGAAATCATATCGTGAGGCCAATTTGCTCTTGGGCGACATCATCAAAGTAACGCCCTCATCAAAGGTTGTAGGAGATTTAGCACAATTCATGGTACAAAACAAACTGACTGCAGATCAAGTACTAGAAAAGGCTGAAGAGCTGTCATTTCCCAAATCGGTTGTTGAGTTTTTGCAAGGGTCGATTGGTATACCGCATGGTGGTTTTCCCGAGCCACTTCGCTCACGTGTACTTAAGGATATGCCTCGCATTGAAGGTCGTCCAGGCAAAAATTTAGCCCCATTAGATTTCAACAAGCTTAAGAAAGAGCTCCAGGATTGTTATCCCAACATAAGTGATCGCGACGTTATGTCCGCTGCACTGTACCCTACGGTGACTAATGATTATTTATCATTCCGAGAGGATTATGGCCCAGTTGATAAACTAGAAACACGAATTTTTCTAACAGGTCCCAAAGTTGGAGAAGAATTTGAAGTTAATCTCGAGAAAGGAAAGACGCTTAGCTTGAAGACTTTAGCAATGGCTGAGGATCTTACAACAAATGGTGAACGGGAAGTGTTCTTCGAAATGAATGGACAACTACGTTCAGTGTTTATTCGCGACAATGAGGCGGCAAAGGTAAAATAGTAAATTAGAATTAGTCTTACGGCTGATGCTAAATGATTTTTTAATCATAAAACAGGAACTTCACATTCATCCAAAAGCTTCAAAGGCAAACAAGAATGAAGTTGGCGCTCCTATGCCCGGTACTGTAATTGATATTCGTGTTAAGGAAGGTGACAAGGTTGAAAAAGGTCAGCCGCTCGTTGTGATTTCGGCTATGAAGATGGAAATGGTCGTTCAGGCGCCCCAGGCAGGTGTCGTTAAAAAATTGGAAATCATAAACGGAATGAAGCTTGAAGGTGATGATCTCATAATGATCGTCGAGTAGATAGTCTTCTAAAACTTAAAAAACAGCTTATAACAAATTTCCAGTGGGATTTTCAAAGAACAAATCTATAAGATCTATTAAAATTAATATTCTGATATATTTTTTGGTTGTGTACAAAGTAGTTTTTTTTTAGCGTTTTTGATACAATTATTGTAATTTTGTAAATAAAATTAAGCTACTTAGTAGCACAGAACTTTTCTCTTTCTAAAACGCTTAATGAATCGATAAAAAATAAACAATAATGAATAGGTATACAAAAAAAAAAAATTATTTTCTAAACTAACTGTTCTATCATTTACCTTGAAAAGTTGGAAAACACCAACATCGTTCCTTCTGTTATAGTTGGATATTTATCTATTTTGAGTTAGAGGCGCATCTTCAGCCAGAGAGAAGGAATCTTGGTGTCTATAGAGTATAACGAGGACTGACAATGCTATTTAGGTATTATGAAAATTCATTTGATAAGTATTTACATAAAGTCAAACAAAACAAATTTTATGTTTTATAACTAAATAATCCGAATACACGCACCCTGTATTGAGGGAATCGTTTATAATTGTGGAAGGCATTGGACACACCAAAATTAAATCCGATCGAAAATTTGTAGGATCATTTGAAATAAGTTGGTCGAAGTCAACCAAAAAGTGAATAGGTCTTAAAACTCCGGAATAAAATTAGACTATAACATGAAGAAGGTAGTTATTTCCATGGGTAAATATCTAAAATGCGTGTCGACGCATTGCGCCTATTCAAAATGTTTAAACGCTTAATTCCAACCATCGCATCACATTTTTTGTTGGTTTAAGCCTTCTTATTTACCGGATTGAGTCACAAAAGTGGAGACGTTATTTATATCTCTCTTTGTAGGAGACTCTACGTGGAACCAGATAGGAGGGTTATGCGTTTGACCGCTACGTAATCCTAAACTACTTATCATAATTTGACAAATGTATCGATATCGAGGTATCGTTGATCTTCATCGTCCGTTGCTATGTGCCGTCTGATAAAATTGAATATGACGTAGTGGGGGAAGAACATCGATGTATATATATCGATCTTTTGCAAATAAGGATTTTTTTAAAAATATATGTAAAATAATAATAATAATAATAACGGGCCCGAAAGTACAGCGTCCAGTAAGATCTATTGTACATGGCCCTATTTAATAGAAACCCTATATGTTTAGACTTTTGATGAATCTTAACATTACTTGGGGTTTGTTGTTCCACAATTTGTGTGGATTAACAACAGTGTCACCGAGGTGGTGAAGTCTTTGTCTACCGAGTGCAGGACATTTGCAGAGTATATGCTCTGAACTTTCTTTATCCATTTCACAAAATCGGCATACGTCAGTGTCGGAAAGACCTAACTTATTTTGATGATACCTTAGGTTGCAGTGACCCGTGAAGTATCCAGTCAAAATGCGTAAGTCTACTCTACTCAGTGAGAGAAGCTTATTCGAGATACTCTTTGAAAGAGTGAGGAATTGTTTTGCCTGGCGTTGTCCGGTGGAGTTCACCCAGTGTTTTTAGAAAATTCTTTTCCTCAAGTTTCCTGATTTCTTCGTTATTGTGGCTTTTCGAGAGACCACAGAAAAGCTCAGGACCATAAAAGGGCATGATCGCCCCTTGTTTAGCCAAGTAGTCGGCCTTTTCATTGCCTTCATGACCTTCATGTCCTGGTACCCACCTTAATACAACAGTATTAAAGTTACCCAGTTCATTTAACAGGTTAAGGCAGTCATATGCCATCTTTGAGGTGAAAGTGACCGACTGTAGGGCTTTTAAGGCCACTTGACTATCCGAGAGTATGTAAATATGTACTCCTCTCATTTTCCTGCAAAGACATTCCCTCGCACAGATTTCAATGGCATACATTTCCGCTTGAAATATTGTTGGGTAGGTACCCATTGGGATAGATTTTTTGAATTTTGGGCCATAAATTCCCGCCCCTGTTCTACCATTTTCAAGTTTAGACCCGTCTGTAAACCATATCTGGGAGCCGGGTTTGAATTTAATAGAATTAGTTCTCCAGTCTTCACGATCATTAATAATGATTTGAAAAAGTTTGCAGAAGATATTTTTAGACAATAGAGTATCATCTCTATGCAAAATGGGACTGTCTAGAAAATTTTCTAAAATTTTTAGGTGTCCCTTAATATTGCCCCCTTTTAAGTCGGCAATACCTTCCAGTCTCAAGGCGCTAATAGTAGCTTCCTTTTCTATTAGGATAGGTAATGGTGGGATGTATAAGAGCACCCCTGGTGCGTCAGTGGGACACGTTTTCATAGCCCCTGTGATACTGACACAAACAAGTCGATGCAGTTTACTTAGTATATTTACTGCATTCCTTTGTTTGACTTTAGGCCACCATGCAATGGAAGCATACGTGACTATTGGTCTAATGACCGTAGTGAATGTCCAGTAGGTCATTTTGGGATTAGACCCCAGGTTTTACCAAAAAGTCTAGTGCAAGCAAAGAATGTCCTTGTAGCCGTTTTTGTAACTTTATTTAGATGTTGGTTCCACGTTAGCTTTTTATCAAGGATAACCCCTAGATAGTTCGCTTCATTGGAAAATTGGATTGTGATGCCATTAAACACAGGACATTTGAGAGTAGTGTTTCTCTTCCTGGTGAATGGTACCAGCACAGTTTTTGATGGGTTAATGGAGAGCCCTTTCTCACTGCACCAATTATTTATTATTTTTAGGGCTTGTTGCATGCATAACCTTGTGTATTGAAACCTAGACCATTAAGCTTGTAGAGGAGTTCATCTATCACTAAAGTCCACAGAAGTGGAGAGAGTACACCCCCTTGTGGCAACCTCTTGTGGCTGTGATAGATTTTAATTCTCTTCCAAGTTGTAAATTAATAGTCCGAGATTCAAGCATAGCTATTATCCATTTAATAATAGGTGTGGGTAATTCTTTCCGTAGAAGGGCATTTTCTATTGCCTCATATGAAGTATTATCAAAAGCTCCTGATATGTCGATAAATGCACATAGAGCTATTTGTTTGGAATCAAGAGCCTTTTCAATGATAGTTGTTAGGCTATGTATTGCAGTTTCTGTTGATTTGCTACGTTGGTATGCAAATTGCAGTTTTTGCAGAGGAAAATTTATAAGGTTGTTATTCCTTATATACTGATCCAAAATTTTTTCCATTGATTTTAGGAAAAATGAGCTGAGACTTATAGGTCTATAAGATTTAGGTAGCTGTTCTGGCTTTTGCCCTACTTTTGGAATGAACACTACTTTGACTTCAGCCCATTTCATAGGGATATGCCCCAGCAAGAGACTTGCTCTGAATATACTGGCCAATTTTGGGACAATGTACTTGGTTCCATGTTGGAGCAGACAAGGGTATATCCCATCAGGCCCTGGAGATTTGTATGGGCTAAATGATGATAAAGCCCATTGCACCCGTTTTTCATGGATCAGTTTACTAGCCAGCTTAACATCTACAGTATTGATGGATACCGTGGATTCCACCAGTACTGGGTGTTCTTTAGAAGCTGAGTGACCCGGAAAGTGAGTGCCCAGCAGCAGTTTGCTGGTTTCTCCCGGGTTTTGTGTCAAACTGCCATTAGGTTTTTTCAGGGTACAAATACCGTTTGAGTGATCTTTAACTAAGGCTATTTGAAGGCGAATCGCAACTGGAAGATTTGAGATCTTCTCACAATGATTCCTCCAAGTAGCTCTTTTAGATCTTCTCAATTCTATATTAAAGGCAGTTAGAGCCTCTTTATAGGAAACCCAGTCCCCCGTTCGTTTAGCTCTATTGAATAATCTTCTTGCCTTGCTTCGAAGTTCAGTAAGCGTCTTATTCCACCAAGGAACATCCCTTCGTGGTTTATGCACTTTTTCTGGACAACTTTTATGAAAGGCATTGATTATGTTAGAATGAAGCTCTTCAGCTTCTGATTTAAGCTCTGATTTTAAATGAATATGCTTATTTGAGCAGTTAATACGAGACTCAATCCTTGTTTCCGGCACGTAAGTATTTATCAAATTCTCTATTGTTGTCCTCTGCACTTCATTCAAATGTCCGACGGGGCCTGTTTAACTAACAACTCTTCTACACGCATGCAGTTAAAAAAATCTGGAATTACTTGCTTTCTAGTTTTGAAAACGATGCCACGCGAACTCAAAGTTATCTCTACTACTTCTAATACATCGTTGCCTATAATAGCCTTGCACTCTAAATCTTCATTCTTCACTACATTGAAAATGACTTTGAAATTTAAATTGTCTACTGAAACGTCTGCCTCAAAATGTCCGATGGTGGCTAGTTCTCCCGTACCTATACCCTTCATTCTTTTTATACTCTTAACTAACTGTACATCCTTTAACTGTTTTACAACGTCCTCGCGAATGAGACATACATCACATCCTGAATCAACCATAGCCGTAACTCGTACTTCATTTACTAACAACATCTTGTGGATTAGACTTTTCTTTTCAAAAACGTTTCGCAAAATTGAAACTTTCTCTTCTGTGGCCACCTTCTTTTGGTCACAATTCTACGCAATATGCCCTGGCTTATTACAACTATAACAAACAAATTCCGCACTACACTGTTTTGCTAAGTGTCCCTCCATGTTGCAGCGAAAGCATTTCTTTTTCCCTAAACCTCCCTCCCTTTAGTCTTTTCTATCTGGGCTTTCCTTTATCTTCTCAGAGATTTTGATTTCTTCCTTTAGAATAACCAAAGACTTACATCTATAAAGATTTGCTTTGTTTATCCTACTATCTGGAACGCCCTCTACGAAATACGTTACGACACTCTCTTCATCTAAATCTATTTGTTTACCTATTTCAATCAACGCATACAAATATTCGATTAGGGTTTCTTTAGACGACTTTTTCCTTTGTTTTAAACTTATTCCCAAATTCTTCTACCAGACTATTCTTTAGTTTGACCCAGTTACATACTCCCTTCAGACCTCTAACAAACACTTTAGCTGCACCTTCCAATAGTTGTTTAGCATAAACATATTTCTGAAGATCATCCCAATGCACTGTGGTAGCGACATCTTCAAACTCTGTTAGCCATTGATTGATTTCAAATTGACCTATACCAGAGAATGACGACACGCTATGTCTCACATCGCGCATGTAAACTGAGACCTTATCGCCCCAGACTGGACATCTATACTCGCTTGCTATGGAATTTGAACTTTCTATTACCTCTACTTCCTTTTCAGGCTCATCTAAATTGAGATGCTTTAACAGTCTGTCTTGAAGCAAACTTTTCCTACCCAATGTGCTTAATTCTAATGCCCTAAGTTTATCTCTCAATTCTACCACTTTCAAATTCAAAATCTGTCTTGCATCCATGGTTGTTCCCTTTCGTTACAATTACATACTTAAGATACAAAATTTGTCATCAAAAATGTTTCTATACAAACCAAATCACATCAACACAATACTTGACACAAATTAGTTAACAAACAAACAATTTAGTTAATGTGCTGATCTTAATTCCTACAGTCAACTTAAAACTACCATAAAGAGAAAACTGTTGTAATTGATGTTGCAGATGTTGTAGCCTGCAGATTGCCACGCCCACTTGCTGTGGTTTGTCTGCGCCCTTCAGCAACAACTCCCTCGCCGCTGATGTTTATAATGTTGTTGTTGATGTTGTAGCCTGCAGAGTTACCTGCGCCCTTCGACTACAACTCCCTCGTCGCTGATGTCTAAAATGTTCTTTTTGTTGTTCTCGATGTTGTAGCCTGCAGATTTACCTGCGCCCTTCGACTACAACTCCCTCCATATTGTTGTTGTAGACTGTAGATCACCACGTTCTGTGTTTTTCAGTTACAACACCCTCGTCGACGCCACTCAGCTTTAAAATTGCATCAGATCTATTGTGTACAACTGCTGCTCCGCTTGGCGGCATGAGACAGCAGAGATAAACAACAAGTAACGCAACTAACACACGCACATCGATAATTACGCCGCAATTGCTTTGCTCTTTTACTTCTTTTATTCGACGCGACCACACATTCGTTCTCGACCGCTGCTTTGCTTGATGGCGTCAGCTAGGCGAGAAAAAAATGTTCTTTGTGTTTCGATACGACTTACTCTTAACACAACCACCACACGCACATCGATCACTACGTCGCAATTGTCTTTTTTTTTTTTTGAAATGCTATTAGTTTTTTTTTCGTTCTTCTGTTCGTATGTACCGCCCCAACCGCACATCCTTTCCCGACCGCTGCTTAGCTTGGTGGCGTCAGCTAGGCGAGAAAAAAAAACATTTTTAACAAACCCTGCTTCCTTTTTCTCTCTTCGAACTAAAAACTCGTCCGCCATTAGCACGTCTTTTAAATCTCGACCTATTCCACCAACTACTACCACACGACTGCCTACGCTCACACACTTGCTACTCTCAAGCACCCTCCAAAGGAACCTTGAGTCGCGTTGCCAACAAGGGGTTGCCACCTGCCCCAAACCCCCACAATCCT
This sequence comes from Amiota communis, assembly GCA_037043315.1. Lineage (NCBI taxonomy): Eukaryota > Metazoa > Arthropoda > Insecta > Diptera > Drosophilidae > Amiota > Amiota communis. The sequence goes on from JBAMAV010000380.1 coordinate 243,291, forward strand.
ACATATCAATAAAAATTATGGTAGCCGTTTCAAAATTAGTGACATATCATAAAAAATGTGGCATATCAAAAAAAACGATGGTAGCCGTTTCAAGATTATTGACATATGAAAAACAAAGCGACATAGCAACAAAAAAACGATAGTAGCCATTTAAAAATTACTGACACATAAAAAAAAGCAACATATCAAAAAACCGATGGTAGCCGTTTCAAAATTAGTCACAAATTGACATATAAAAAAAACGATGGAAAATTAGTCACATATTATAAAAAAAGGGACATATCATAAAAAAACAGTGGAAGCCATTGAGTCTTTATTTGTCATTTGAACAGTGTAGACGTTTTTTGCGGTCAATAAATTGTGTCCGCATAATAATCAAACACTTTCACGTTAAGCAAATAAAAAAATAATATTTAAACAAATATCACCACTAAGATGAGATTCGCTCATCAAAAACCCAACAACAACAACGTTAAAAAGGCAACCAGGAATGCGTATTTTTCGATCGTATCTCCTGGCCCTAACAAAAAAAAAAATTATGCGTCATTTTTAACCATCAAATCGCCAGAGCGAATAGCTAGTTCTTGTTCTCCCGTTCAGTGCATTGATACCATAGGCACCACGAATCCACTACCATGGAGCAGCCAATTTCCATCCCCACAAACTCCACTGTACACAACACCAGCAACTATTGTATCAACAAATGCAACTGTAACAACACAAAGCACTCCAGCTATATCAACCGCTACATCAGCATCAAACACAACAACAGTTTACTCAACAACTGCTTCGATCATGTCATCGCAAGCAGTTTTCACATCAACAACAACATCAACAGCAATGCATCCAACGATCGAGCTGCTGGACCAATCAGCAACAGTTATGCCTACATCAAACACACATACGCAAGTACATAACATAAATAACACCAATAATAATAATCCTAATTCTGAACAGTTCCAACCTTGCAAAAGAAACCGTAATACGCAATCCCCAGGCAAATCAATAGAAAAAAACAATAAAAAAAAGTACAAAAGCAAAAAAATACACAAACAAAACTAAATGATAACTGGTTGAGCAAACCTAATACTAGCAATATGTTCGCACTGCTAGCAGAAAAAGACGACAACAAAGGCGAAGATCCTAAGTCCTCAAATCGTAATGCACAAAACGAAACCAAACAGCCTCCTAAAGTTAACAAGCCACCGCTTATTTATGTGCAGGGGGTAGAAGACATTAATACTCTCATGAATGCTATTAATGAAGTTATAGAGAAAAACTATATTCTTAAATCCCTGCCCAATAATGAAGTTCGTATCCAAGTGACTGAACCCCAACAATATAGTACAATAATGAAAATGTTAAAAGCTAGAAATACCAAGTACTATACATTTAAGACTAAAGACGAACGCGGTTTTATGCTGTTATGCTAAGACACCTTCACCAATCATCTGACACCGACGAAATTAAGCGAGAACTGAAAGAATTAAGCCATGATGTCACGAATGTATTTAATATTCGACAAAAAACCACAAATAAGTCACTTCCTCTGTTCTCACTCGAACTTAAAGCCAGCCCTAACAATAAAAACATTTATAACATAACTACATTACTTCACACCAAAATACAATTCGAGGCCCCCCATAGTAAGAGAACGATAGTGCAATGTTCTAACTGTCAAAAATACGGACACACACGAAACTACTGCACCAAAGATCCTGTTTGTGTTAAATGTGCGGGAAAACATAGCACGATTGACTGTCAAATTGATTCATCAAAGAAAATAAAATGTGCTCTTTGTGGTGGAGCTCATATAGCCAATTATAAAGGTTGCGAAAAAAAAAAAACCAAAGGTTTCCTGCTCTTCGACCCAAAACATTGACCGATGAAACAAAAAACGAACAAAAGTCCGTAACCTCTCGCAAAGTGGAGAAAGGAATCAGTTACTCGCAGGTTGCTGCTTCTTTCTTACAGATTAAGTCAACCAATCGACCAGCTGACAAAGAAAAAGAAAAAAAAGATTTAAGTGTTAATCTAACTACTGGCAAAATTTCTTCCCAGCAAAACAACAATCATACCATCCCATCTGACGATATCTCAGAACTTAAAAACATGATGAAAGAATTAATCCAACAAATGGCTAACATGATGAACATTATAACAATTTTAGTAACAAAGCTTGATAAACAAAATGGACAATAAGTTAATAATAATTGCTTGGAGTGCGAACGGACTACACAAACATATTTTAGAACTCCAACTTTTCTTAAATGAGAATTCAATTGACATTGCACTAATATCGGAAACTCACCTTACAAATAATGGAACAAATCATCCGGATGGTTCAGGTCATGGTGGCTCTGCTATTATTATCAAATAAAATATGAGACACGTTGAACTGGAAAGCTATCAACAAGCACACATACAGTCGACCAAATTGATGCTGCAAGATATATATGGATCTTTAACAGTAGCAGCTATCTATTGTCCACCTAGACACATCATCACAACAGTTCAATTTAAGGACTATTTTATTGAGCTTGGCCAAAGGTTCATCGCTGCAGGAGACTATAATGTCAAACATGTAAACTGGGGATCAAGGTTGACAAATACTAAAGGAAAAAATTTACAATGTGCAATTCAAATGATTGGAGGAACGGCATTTGAGTACTGGCCAACTGATCGAACAAAGATACCTGACCTAATTGACTTTTGTGTAATAAAAAACTTGAATATGGCACATTTTGAAATTGACTCTCGATTAGAACTTTCTTCTGACCATTCTCCGATCCAAATTAATTATAATTGCTCAATAAAAAAAGTTTTGCCCCCATACAAGATGTATAATAAACGAACTGACTGGCACTCTTATAGAAAATTCATTGATATCAACCTAGCAATAAATGTACCTCTTAAGGAATTAGACGATCATGAATAAATAATCATACACTTAAATGACATTATAAACGAAGCAGCTGATAGAGCAACCTGCGGCTTATTTATTTAATTTTTTTTTTTTAATTTATTTAATTTAATTATGACAAAATACTGTCAACAAAGAAACATTAAAAATACTTAAAATAAAGCCTTACAACTAATTAAGCAAAAAGAATGTAAATCTGTCTCTGACCCGGTGGGGGAAATTTATTTGCTAAATAGCTAGCTATGCCCCTATTCACAGCATGTGTGGTCAGAGACAGATATTAGACACCCCATCCAAAATTGTGCGTTCAGATTCAGTCACGGTGGATGGAGAATCGTAGGTGTTGCAAGACCAGAGCGTTGATAGCGGTGGGCGAAATCTCAGGAGAAAGGATGTGGTAAATTTTGTTATAATTATCACATAATACACGAAATGGATCATGTGAGGCAAAGTTAGTTGTGCACCTACCTAGAGAAAGAGGAACAAAATTCCTAGTAGTACGACTAGGGACACAGAAACTAAGTTGACTCAAAAGCCGTGGTGAGTCAACGATACCAGTAATAAGTTTATGAAGAAAGCTTATTCCTAAAGAAATTCGGCGATTACTTAACGAAGAAAGATCTATAAGAAGAAGCCTGCTTGAGTAAGAAGGCAAACGTACACCAGGGTTCCAATTTAAGCCCCGAAGTGCAAAAAGAAGGAATTGCTTCTGTACCGACTCAATACGGTCTTGATGTACTTTGTATTGAGGGCTCCAGACACACGAACAGTACTCGAGTACTGGGCGGACTAGAGAGATAAAAAGAAGCTTTGTAACGTAGGGATCGTTAAATTCTTTAGACCATCTTTTAATAAAACCAAAAATACTTTTAGCTTTATTAACAGTTGAAGAAATGTGATGGTTAAAGCTACACCCGAACTAAAACCAACAGAGGACAACTATAACATCCCACACTCAATTAAAAGACTTATTGTGAGTAAGAACAAACTGCGTAAGACTTGGCAAAGGACGAGAAATCCAAATGATAAAGCAAAATTTAACAAAGCGATTAAAGACCTGAAAGCCAGGCTTAAAATTTGGAAAAATGAACAATTTGAAAAATATCTAAAATCACTAACTCCAACGTCTGACACTAATTACTCTTTGTGGAAATCAGCTAAAGACTTAACGAATCGCACCATTCACCAGCCGCCACTAAAAAATTCGGATGGGACATGGGCTAGAACCAACTCTGACAAAGCTTCCCAACTTGCTGAATATTATGAAAAGGTTTTTACTGAAAACCAAACTAACAGCAATTCTAATCTTACTAATTTAGGACTCCTCCACCGCAATACAAATTAAGAAAAATCTCAGCTAACGAAATAAGACACTGCATTGAAAAGCGTACTAGTCACAAAAAATCTCCAGGATATGACCAAATAACTGGAAAATTACTAAAAGAGCTTCCTCCAAATGCAATTATATACATAAGAAACTTGTTTAACGCAGTACTAAGACTAAGGCACTACCCGACATTATGGAAAATAGCAGAAATAATACCTATACCAAAATCGGGCAAAGATCCAACTTTGACGTCATCTTATAGGCCAATAAGCCTTCTGCCTTTATTATCAAAAATATTTGAACGACTTTTGCTTGACAGAATTCAACCAATACTGGATGTGAACAAAATTATACCTGATCACCAATTCGGAATTAGACAACGTCACTCCACAATACAGCAAGTCCACAGAGTGACACACAAGATACTATCAGATCTAGACGACAAAAAATACTGTGTATGTGTTTTTTTGGACATAGAAAAAGCTTTTGACAAAGTGTGGCACGCCGGACTTCTTAAAAAAATTTAGACTATCCTACCAAATGATCTTTGTGATATCATCAGGAGCTTCCTTTATAGTCGCTACTTCTATGTAAGGTGTAAAGACGAAACCTCTACATTAAGGCAGATAAAAACTGGAGTCCCACAGGGAAGCGTGCTTGGGTCCTTACTTTATACTATATACATATGACATTCCAATCCCAGAAGATAATTCGACAATGGTGGCCACCTATGCTGACGACACTATTCTTATGTGCTCAAACAACAAATTTGATGTGGCAATAGATAAGCTGCAAGCAATATTGGACGAAACATGCACTTGGTTTGAATATGGAAAATTAAGATAAACGAAATGAAAACATTGCAAGTGATATATACTTTACGGACAGCTTATCAGCCAAGACAAGTAAAAATAAAAGGTACTGACATTCCATTAAGCAACGTGGCCATGCATATTGACAGCAAACTGACTTGGAAATATCACTTCCAGAAAAAGAAAGACCAACTTGTACTAAAATTCAGGCAGTTATATCCGTTTTTCAACAGACATTCAAAACTTAATACTTATGGGAAATTACTACTTTACACATCTGTAATTAAGCCCATATGGACGTATGGCATACAACTATGGGGTACTGCCAAGAAAACGAACGTAAATATAATACAAAGACAACAATCTACGACAACAAACTAAGAACGACATTCCAACGTTGAATTGATTGACATTCCTTCAAACGAATTAACAAGACGTAGAAGACTAAAAAGGAGCAGACCAGTGGACTTAACGTAGCTGCTGTACTGCATACATTTTAACTTTACATATTACATATTATACCTACACTAATATGTACATGTGTTGATCTTGGGTTGTTGAGAGGAACGTTGCAGTATCTCGCGAGAGTGGGGCAGCCGCAAGTAGTACTCAAAAATAAACCAAGCCTTCCATATTATTTCAAACTGACAATTCGAAAATGTTCGTATATGTTAAATATAAACTCCCTTTACAATGTTAAAAAAAAACATTAGTGTTTTTTTTTTTAATGTATTGTTATATAATAAGAAACAAAACAAATGTACTTCATCTATTGGGAAATAAAAAAAAAAAAACAAAAAAAAACGAAGGAAAGATAGTGCAATATCAAAAGAAAAGTGATATCAGTAAAACAAAACGGTGGTAGTCATTTCAAAATTAGTGACACATCAAAAAAAGTGCATAACAAAAAAAAAAAAACGATGGCAAATTAGTGACATATCAAAAAAAGCGATAATAGCCGTTTTAAAATTAGTGACATATCAAAAAACAAATTGACATAAAAAAAAACGAAGGAAAAATAGTGACACATCAAAAAAAAATTATGGTAGCCGTTTCAAAATTAGTGACATATCAAAAAAAAAAACGGACATATCAAAAAAAAAATTAGGGACATTTCACATGTAAAAAAACCAATTTACATATAAAAAAAAAAACGATGGAAAATTAGTGACATGTCAAGAAATAAAGTGACAAATAAAAAAGAAAAACGATTTTTGGCCGTTTATAATTAGTGACATTTTCAAAAAAAGCGACACTAAAACGATAGAAAATTAGTGACATATCAAAAAAAAAGTGACATCAAAAAAAATGGTGGTAGCCGTTTCAAAATTAGTGACATATCAAAAACAAATCGACATATCAAAAAAAAAACGATGGAAAATTAGTGACATATTAAAAAAAAGGGACATATCAAAAAAAAAAAAACGGTGGAAGCCGTTTCAAAATTAGTGACATAAAAAACAAAATTGACATAAAAAAAACGAAGGAAAAATAGTGTAATATCAAAAAAAAAAAGTGATATCAGAAAAAAAAAAACGGTGGGAGCCGTTTCAAAATTAGTTACTTATCAAAAGAAAATGCATAACAAAAAAAAAAAAAAAAAAATGGTGACAAATCCAAAAAAAATTGTAGCCGTTTATAATATATATATATGATTGATGTGTTAAAAAGAGAAGAAGAGGTGCTCGACAGAATAAATGTAATTAAAACACAGGCAAAATGTACTCGAAAATAATTAACATATTTGTAATAATAAAACCTACAAATATTTAGGGGCTCAACCGGGATAATGCCTGTGTAATCTGGTTTTTTTTTCTCTTGAGCGCGTATTGCATAAACTATTTCAAGTGTGTCAGAAACTATTTTTTTTTTTTTCTTGTTTAAGCTGACGCCACCAAGCGAGGCAGCGGGCAGGAATAAATGTACGATCGCGTCGGTACGTGACAGAACAAAAACGAAGAGAACAAAAGAAACACAAAAGAAGTGAATAAAAAAAAGTTAAAACGCAGTATGAAGTCGTGTGTATTGGTTTGAGAAGCAATATATAAAAAGAAGTGTGTATCGAACGTTAAGAACATTGTTTTTTTCTTGTCTACGCTGACGCCACTAAGCGAGGCAGGGGGCAGGAATAACTGTACGATCGCGATGGTACGTGGTAAAATAAAAGCGAAACGAACAAGAGAAACAGTTTGGACACAACAAAACGGTGTGTGTATGAGTTGTGTCAAAAGCTTTTTTTTTTTTTCTTTGTATAAACGAGTGCGTCTAGCAAAGAAACTGTACCAAAATACAACACATTCTTTTGCCTCTTTTTCTCTCGTTTTTGTGACGCAAATAAACTACGAGTCGGTCGAAGACAATCGTGTGGTTGTGTTGGTACCTAAGATAAAAGAAAGAGTAAAAGAAGAAAACAACACCAGCGGCGTAATAATCGTTGTACCTGTAGTGGTGACATTACTTATTGATCGTTAAAATTCAAATTTTTAATTTCTGCTGTCTCATGTTTTGAGTTTTGAGGTAATACCAAAGTAGGGTATTTTCTGAAGCTGAGTGGAGCGACGAGGGAATTGTAATCGAAGGACGCGGATAAACCACAAAGGTGGTCGTGGCAATCTGCAGGCTACAACATCAACAACAAGAACATTTTAGACATCAGCGGCGAGGGAGTTGTAGTCGAAGGACGCAGATAAACCACAAAGGTGGTCGTGGCAATCTACAGGCTACAACATCAACAACAAGAACATTTTAGACCTCAGCGGCGAGGGAGTTGTAGTCGAAGGGCGCAGGTAACTCTGCAGGCTACAACATCAACAACAACATTATAAACATCAGCGGCGAGGGAGTTGTAGTTGATGGGCGCAGTTAAATCTGCAGGCTACAACATCATCAACAGCAACTATAAACACCAGCAGCAACAAGTGTCATCTATAGAAGCATTGTTTATGGTAGCTTTTAAGTAATTATGTTTAAGAGAAACACATCAACTAAATTGTTTGAAAGTTTGTTAGTATGGTGTTGATGTGATATTTTGGTTTATATCGAAGCATTGTTAATATCAAAATTTGTATTGTAGGTATTAAGATTTAAACGAAAAGGGTTGACTATGGACGCAAGGCAGATTTTAAACTTAATGGTTGTAGAACTAAGAGACAAACTTAGGGAGCTAAATCTCAGCACGTTGGGTAGGAAAAGCATACTTCAGGACAGATTGTTAGAACATCTAAATTTAGAAGAACCTGAGGAGAAAATAGAAGTAGTAGATAAGGCAAGTTCAGTACATTCAAGAGAATATTTAGATGTCCAGTCTGGGGCGATAAGGTCTCAGTTTACATTGCGCGATGTGAGAGATAGTGTGTCGTCATTCTCCGGTATAGGTCAATTTGACATCAATCAATGGCTAACAGAGTTTGAAGATGTCGCTACCACGGTGCATTAGGACGATCTTCAGAAATATGTTTATGCTAAACAACTATTGGAAGGTGCAGCTAAACTGTTTGTTAGAGGTCTGAAGGGAATATGTAGTTGGGACAAACTAAAGAATAGTCTGATAGAAGAATTTGGGAATAAGTTATGTGTAGCTGATATTCACACCATTTGAAGACAAAGGAAAAAGTCGTCTAAAGAAACCCTAATCGAATATTTGTATGCGTTGATTGAAATAGGTAAACAAATAGATTTAGATGAAGAGAGTGTCGTAACGTATTTCGTAGAGGGCGTTCCAGATAGTAATATAAACAAAGCAAATCTTTATAGATGTAAGTCTTTGGTTATTCTAAAGGAAGAAATCAAAAACTCTGAGAAGATAAAGGAAAGCCCAGATAGGAAAGACAAAAGGGAGGGAGGTTTAGGGAAAAAGAATGTTTTCGCTGCAACAAGGAGGGACACTTAGCAAAACAGTGTAGTGCGGAATTTGTTTGTTATAGTTGTAATAAGCCAGGGCATATTGCGTAGAATTGTAACCAAAAGAAGGTGGCCACAAAAGAGAAAGTTTCAATTTTGCGAAACGTTTTTGAAAAGAAAAGTCTAATCCACAAGATGTTGTTAGTAAATGAAGTACGAGTTACGGCTATGGTTGATTCAGGATGTGATGTATGTCTCATTCGCGAGGTCGTTGTAAAACAGTTAAAGGATGTACAGTTAGTTAAGAGTATAAAAAGAATGAAGGGTATAGGTACGGGAGAACTAGCCACCATCGGACATTTTGAGGCAGACGTTTCAGTAGACAATGTAAATTTCAAAGTCATTTTCAATGTAGTGAAGAATGAAGATTTAGAGTGCAAGGCTATTATAGGCAACGATGTATTAGAAGTAGTAGAGATAACTTTGAGTTCGCGTGGCATCGTTTTCAAAACTAGAAAGCAAGAAATTCCAGATCCTCTCAAGGGAGAGCTAAGATATAGTTGGTAGTCTTATTTTTAACAGAGCGAAGCTAGATTTTTGCGGTTCTGCAAGAGAGTGTTCCATCCCACATTCTCTTCGCCTCCTGAATCATTGCTGCGTCTATTTCTGTTTTTAACGTGGACAGAGAGGGACGTATGTATGACGCACTCGCTAAAGCTGGCGCTAGCCAAGCTGAGGTGCTTCCTCGTTCCCTTCAATTCCTTTACGTCCCGGTACCCAAAAGATGGTGACTCGTCTGTCAAGACAGAGTTCGTCAATTTTGGTTCTACATTGTTGAACACAGTTCGATTTCGTCATCATCGCCGCTATTGCCTTTATGGCTGCTTGGCTGTCGATGAATATGTTTGTTTGGGAGTTTAGAGAAGTTAGCTAGGGTGCTAATTATGCAGCTTTTGTAGCCGCATAAATCTCGGCCTGAAACACGCTACAGAAGTCTGGAAGCTTATATGATCGTTTAAGGTCAAGCTCTGAGCAGAATACTGCAGCTCCCACTCCCTCTGCCATTTTAGATCCGTCTGTAAACAAGTTGTAAGTATGACCGCCAAACTGGAGTCCCCTTTGCCACCCATTATGTTCTATTACTACACTAGGCCTTCCATTGAAGTTGGCCTGGGGAATAACATAGTCCGAGCTATTGTTTAAACCTTCATGTATCTTACTGTGACCATAAGGCCTCTGTATAAACTGTCCTGTTACCTTAAGTCTTAGCGCAGACTTCTTTGCAGTGTTCTTCGCTGCCAAGCCTATAGGTTGAAGGTCGAGTATTCTATCAAGTGCTGTTGTAGGGGTGGTGCGCATTGCACCAGTTATACAAAGCCCTGCGATTCTCAGTACCTTCTCCAACTTTTTGACGTATGTCTTCTTGTTGACACTTGTCCACCATACCAAGATACCATAGAGTAATATAGGTCTAACCACTGCCGTGTACATCCAATATGTTAGACGGGAAGATAAACCCCATGTCCTTCCGAGCATTTTCCTGCAAGCATAAAAGGCATTGAGAGCTTTCCTCACCCTTTCTTCCACATTTAACTTCCACGTCAGTTTGTTATCCAATATGACTCCAAGATATTTTGTAGACATCTTTGGTGCCAGTACAATGTTTCCTAATTTAGGAGGGAGCCAGTGCGGAATCTTGTATTTTGTTGTGAAAAGTACTAAGTCCGTCTTGTCTGGATTCACATCCAGTCCCACATTGCTTGCCCAGTCTTTAATTTCTTTAAGTGCCTGAGATGATTACGGCCAGGTCATCTGCATAGGCAGTTAACCTTGCACCTCCACCTCGCATTTTATTAAGAATTTTATTCATTACAAGTGTCCAAAGCAGCGGAGATATTACGCCCCCTTGAGGCGTACCTCTGTTTGCCTTCCTTGCCAGACTCGTCGCACCCCATTCAGCCACCACTGTCCGGCAGTTCAGTAGACTGCCGATCCAGTGCCGTTTGGATGGATGTGCGTCAATTGATTCAAGACCCTCTAACAGAGCTTCTGTCGCAACGTTGTTAAAGGCTCCTGATATGTCAAGGAAGACACCTATGGCATACTCTCCGTACTGTATAGCCCTTTCTATCTGCATCACGACCTTATGAAGCGCTGTCTCAGTGGACTTGCCTTTCGTATAGGCGTGTTGGTCTCTCGATATTAGATACGGTGAAACCTTTTCCTTAATATACGAGTCCAATAGTCTTTCAAACGTCTTTAGTATGAATGAAGTCAGTCTTATTGGCCGATAGTCCTTTGGATACAAGTGGCTGCTCTTACCTGGCTTTGGTATGAATACAACCCTTGAGAGTCTCCAGTTCTTCGGAACATAATTAAACCTCAGGCAATTCCTGAAGATTCCTTTAAGCCATGGTGTCAGTACAGCACAACCCTTTTGCAAGAGCGCAGGAAAGATGCCGTCTGGTCCCGGGGATTTAAAGGGTTCAAACGATTTTAAGGCCCATTCCAGTCTAACCGATGTAATTAAGCCTTCACATACCTCATTTATTATACCCCGTGTCGTTACAGTTACGTCTGAAACCTCAGTACAGCGAGGAAAGTGGGCTTCTATAAGAGTCTCCAGCGTTTCCTTTCCGTCTTTGGTCCATTCGCCTGTGTCCTTGTGGATTAGTGAAGGGATTATAGGAGACTTGGCAAGTATTTTCCGAAGTCTCGACGCCACAGAAGTCTTGTCCAAATTACCACAGAAGATCTGCCAGGATCTCCTCTTGGCTCTCCTTATCTCTTTTTTGTATAGCGATAGTAGTGTCTTATATTCTCTCCAGCACTCTTCATAATCAGCAAGTTTGGCTAGCTTAAAGAACTCTCTAAGTTCCTGCCTTTGCTTACCAACGTCCTTATTCCACCATGGGGGCTTGGATTTGCGTCCAAGTCTCGTAGGCAGGCAGGATTTATGGTAAGCTAGAAGGATTTTAGATGTTATGAGTTCTGTCACTGCCTCAACGTCGCTGCTAGTAGTGATCTGAGGAACATTTCTTAGGTATCCCTTTAACAAGTTCTCATATAGGCCCCAGTTCGTATTTCTAGGGTTCCTAAATATGTCTTTCGTTCTTAGTGGGATCTTTATATCTACAATGAAACTTATATAACTATGATCGGAGAAGGAGGGTTGCTCAAGCACCTTCCAATCCAAGATCTGCATATTGTCACCGTAAAAGAGAGTGATGTCCAATACACCCTCCGATGTTGGACCCTTATAAGTTGGAATATTTCCCCTATTTGCTATACTTACATTATACTGTAATATATAGTTAAAGAGGTACTCACTGCGTTGGTTGATGTCCTTACTACCCCATTAAGGGTGGTGCGAATTAGCGTCTGCACCTACTACTATCCTCCATCCACGTTGACCGGCCTCCTCCATGAGATTTTGTAACTCCATGGGCGGTGCCTCGGCGTCGTGTGCCATGTAGCAGGAGGCAAGGAGTTTGGGCCCATCGTCCCCCTCTACGATAATCACTGCCAGGTCATCTGTGCTAAGATTGGATAATAAATATGCGTTAATATTTTTCTTTACAAGGATGACAGATCTAATCTTCCTTACCATTGCAGCGTGAAAAATTTTGTAGTTTTTCGACCCCAATCCTGAGACCTTGTTCCCGGAGGATAGCCAGGGCTCTTGAATCAGGGCCACGTCATAGCTGCCTTCCTCTAACGTGAGGAGCAGCTCGGCCGAAGCCGCCTTACTGTGATGGAGGTTTATTTGCAGAACTTTCCCCATCAGGTTCAGCAATGCGTTGTACGGGTGTAGCTGTAGTCGCCGACACTCCGTCTGTCCCCTCCATCTTTCCTTCCCCATGCAGCTGAAGGGTTTCAGTACAGTTGGTCACCGATTCGAGTCCGAGATGCCTCTCTACTTCTCCCGCTTCCAGCGTGTTGACGTTACCATCCTTCGACGTTACCATTGTCGTTTCTTGAGGCGCAGGTATACACTACCCATTCCCCACGACATCTTCTCGTGACGCTGGTATAATATGTCCTCTGCCTCTTTGTTTATTTGGAGGATCAGATCTTGATTGCCTTTCTTGTCTGGTTTACTGGCGTGAAGCAGCTTCCAATCGATAGTTGGAACATCAAGATTCTGCCGTGTTAGGTACTCGTACCTTGGCACACGGTACACACGGAATATCGTTTCTATCCACCATCTCCAGCTTAGCGCCTTCCCAAAGTCCTTCTATCTTGGGAGCTACCTCCGTAATCCACTTCAACGTTAGCTCATCGTATCATTTTAGGAATTTAACTCCCATGTACCACCCTGCTCCTTCAAACGAGGGCGAGGGTTTGTCGGGTTCATCCGTCAGCCTGTTGACGATGGCATTTAAAATTTTTGAATCCACCTGTCTCCATTGATCTGCCGTCATCTATCCATTCGGGTGATTCCGGTCAATGAGCGCTACGATCAAGTGCCTTTTAGCTACTTCATTGACTTTCATCGCCTTCTTGGAAGTGGTTGGCTGTTCAATTGGTGTATCAGGTTTTTGTGTGCGAAGCCGTTTGGCCACACGCTTTTCCTCATCCTTAGACCGCTGTCTTTTCGGCTCTTTGATACTCTTCGCAACATTCTCCTCAATTTTGTTCACGAAGGCAGGATGCGTCGTCGCATGTTATTCACTCTGCGCGAAGTGCTCTCTACCTTTCGTGACAGTCTCAGTTGCCCATTTAAGGTCCTCCCGTTCTTTAGACGAAAGAGTCACCTTAGTTCCCAGGCGTAGTTTTATTTTCACAGCTGCCTTATATTGATCAAGTGCCTTCAAGCTTTCCTTACTGGGCCTCTTCTTCGGCCCACGGTTCATAGAATCCCTGTGCCCACCGGTGGTAGCAGCCAATTCTCCCACCGACGTTTGAACCGATATCCCAGTTCGTGTATCATCATCATTATCGATCTCCATATGAGTTTTTTATTCGGTGGTCCCTACCCCTAGCATTTTATTCCTACTGCCAGGAACCTCTTAGCAATGACCTTTGTACTAGCTCCCCTATCCCTCCTTGGGGTAACATGTAAAGTTATCCTCCGAGAAGATACAGGGAAGTTCGTACAACGGTCTTGGCTAGGCACCACCTGCTTGCATTTCTGCAAATCAGGTAGACCTAGCAACACTGCAAACGGTGGTACCCATTGCCCAGTCGGCACCCGCGGGGAGGGTATAGCTGGAGAATTTTCACCGACCTGCATGCGTGTAGAAGAGATGTTAGTTAAACAGGCCCCATCGGGCAGGGTTGATTTGAAACATTTGAATGAATTGCAGAGGGCAACAATAGAGAATTTGATAAATACTTACGTGCCGGAAACAAGGATTGAGTCTCCGGTCAAAATGAAGATAATTGTGGAAGATGACCACCCGGTTTTCCAACACCCGCGGAAAACTTCTTATGCGAATAAGATGGTCATCGAGAAGCAAGTACAGCAATGGCTCGAAGAAAAGATTATAGTTCCAAGTTCATCGGAGTATGCCTCCCCAGTGGTTTTAGTAGCGAAAAAAGACGGTTCAAAAAGACTATGTTGTGAATATAGAAGGATTAACCTCAAAATAAAGAAGGACAATTTCCCCATAGCACTTATTGATGATGTGTTGGAGGGTTTACAAGGATCGAAAGTGTTTACGACGTTGGATTTGGCAAATGGAATTTTTCACGTTCCAGTTGCAAAGGAATCAAGAAAGTACACGTCGTTTGTTACACACAACGGACAATACGAGTTCACACACGTTCCATTCGGTATATCAAACTCCCCTGCTGTTTTTTGTCGTTATATCAACGCTATTTTAAGAGAGCTTATGCATGCAAGAAAGATCATTGTTTATATGGATGATATAATCATTCCCACCATTGACAAGAAACAAGGAATAGAAATTTTCAAAGAGTTTTTAGAAGTAGCAGCTAAGGCAGGTTTACATATCGAATGGGAGAAAGGACAATTTTTGCAGAGGAAGGTTACATATTTAGGTTATGAAATTGAAGACAACAATATTTTACCAACACGAGACAAAATCGAAGCAATTACTAATTTTCCAGTACCAAGAAGCAAAAAGGCATTACAAAGTTTTTTTACGGTTAACATCATACTTACGTCGTTTCAGTAAAAACTATGCTCTAGAGGCAAAGCCCCTGACAGATTTGTTGCGAAAGGAGAACAAAGCATTAGAGAACAAGAGTATTGAACTAAGCGAACAGTGTCTGCTAGCTATTGATCTTTTAAAACAATTGATAGTAAGAGCACTGGTTATAAAGTTGTACAGTCCATATGCGACAATAGAAGTCCACACAGATGCAAGCATGCATGGTTTCGGGGGTGTTTTGATGCAAAAAGATCCAGACGATCAAATTTTTCATCCAGTTCGGTTTTTGAGTAGCAAAACTAAACCTTGTGAAGAGAAGTATAGTTCTTACGAACTAGAAGTACTGGCAGTGATAAAAGCAGTTAAGAAGTGGCGAGTATATTTGTTAGGCATAAAGTTTAAAATAGTAACTGATTGTAACGCATTTACTTTGACGATGAAAAAAGATGACGTGCCACCTAGAGTAGCAAGGTGGGCCATGTTTCTACAAGAGTTTGACTATACAATAGAGTATAGATCAGGATCTCAAATGAAACACGTAGATGCGTTGAGTCGTTTGTCTTGTTTCCTTATCGAAAACTCAGCAAAGTATCGCTTAAGAACAGAACAAGATAAGGACAAATGGATAAAAGCTATCAAAGAAGTATTAACAAGGAAATTTTGTATAAAGACACGAACAAGGAGTTGCTGGTGATCCCAGAGGCAATGGAAGGAGATATTATAACCAAGACACATTGTGAGGGACATTTTGGAGTAAAAAAGACCAGGGAGTTACTAGAGAAATACTATTTCATACATGACATTCAAAAGAAGGTAGAAAAGGTGGTTCAAAGCTGCGTAGAATGTTTAAAAAAGGGAAAAAAGAAGGTTTACTGACGCCAATTGACAAAGCACAACAGCCACTTGAGACATATCATTTAGACCATGTAGGACCACTTACAGAGACTCGGAAGAAATATAATCACATCTTAGTAGTGGTAAATGGATTCTCGAAATTCGTGTTGTTGTACCCGACGAAATCCACAGGAACAGAAGAAGTCATTGAGAGACTCAAAAGGCAGTCAGTGGTTTTTGGAAATCCCAAGCGAATAGTCACAGATAGAGGTACAGCGTTCACATCAAATAAATTCAGAGATTATTGTGAAGAAGAAGACATACAACTACTACTCATAGCGACGGGAATGCCCAGAGGAAACGGTCAGGTAGAACGCATCCATAGAATAGTAATTCCAATGCTCAGTAAGATATGCCAGGGTAAACCAAATAGTTGGTATCAATATGTGCAGCAGATCATAAATAACACGGCACCTCGAAGTACTAAGTATACCCCGTTTAAGATACTTACTGGACCTAACATGAAGGTAAAAAATGACGACATAAGAAAATTATTAGAAGATATAGAAATAGACATCATTAACGAAGATAGAGATGAAATAAGGAAGAATGCACAAGAAAATATTGAAAAGATACAGCAGGAAAATAAGAAAAGTTTTAACAGAAACAGAAAAATAGACACAAATTATAAGGTAGGAGAGTTAGTAGCTATCAAAAGAACACAATATAGTTCAGGCATGAATTTACGACCAAAATTTTTCGGACCATACAAAGTAGGGAAGGTGATGAAACATGGTAGATACGAGGTACAGAAAGTAGGGACTCAGGAAGGACCTAATTTAACTACAACTGCGGCTGAATTTTTGAAGTAGTGGGATTCGTTCGGGGCGAACGAAGAGTCAGGACGTCCGATTGTAGGATTGTGAGGGTTTGGGGCAGGTGGCAACCCCTTGTTAGAGGATAGTAGTTAGCAACGCGACTCAAGGTTCCTTTGGAGGGTGCTTGAGAGTAGGAAGTGTGTGATTGATGTGTTTAAAGGAGAAGAAGAGGTGCTCGACAGAATAAATGTAATTAAAACACAGGCAAAATGTACTCGAAAATAATTTACATATTTGTAATAATAAAACCCATGGTACAATAATACAAGGTACCGCCACTAGGGCCTTTTACTCTCTTGAAATTTACTAACTCTAAATTGTTGACGTCATTCGCATATCAGTGTATAGAACGCTGAAATAATGCATTTAGTGTTGAACATAAATTGAAAATGAATTGATAGTTGAAGAAGCAGTGATATGAAAATTCTTCAAATTCTTCAATTTTCATTGCATTTTGAAATTACGTTCAACACTAAATTCATTATTTCAGCGTTCTATACACTGATATCCTTCAAATTCTTCAACTTTCAATGCAATTTCAAGTCAATTTCAACACTAAATTCATTATTTTAGCGTTCTATACACTGATATGCGAATGACGTCAAAAATTGAGAACGACACGTAACTGTAAACTAATGGCGCCACCTCTATTTCTTACACCATGAATAAAACCTACAAAAACAAATTGACATATCAAAAAAAATGATGGAAAATTAGTGACATGTCAAACAAAAAAAGTGACAAATTATAAAAAAAACGATGGAAGCCGTTTCAAAATTAGTGACACACCAAAAAAAAAACTGCACAACAAAATAAAACGATGGAAAATTGGTGACAAATCCACAAAAAAGACATAAAAAAAAACGATGGTAGCCGTTTCAAAATTAGTGACATACCAAAAAAAGCGATAATAGCCGTTTCAAAACTAGTGACATATCAAAACAAAGCGACATAGCAACAAAAAAACGATGGTAGCCATTTAAAAATTAGTGACAGATCAAAAAAAAAGTGTTATATAAAACAAAACAAAAAACGATGGTAGCAGTTTCAAAATTAGTGACATATCAAAAAACATATTGACATATCAAAAAAACGATGGAAAATTAGTGACATGTCAAACAAAAAGTGACATATCAAAAAAAAAAAAAACGATTGTTGGCGGTTTATAATTAGTGACATTTTAAAAAACAAGCGACACAAAACCGATAGAAAATTAGTGACATATAAAAAAAAAAAGTCACATCAAACAAAATACTGGTAGCCGTTTCAAAATTAGTGACATATCAAAAACAAAGCGACATAACAACAAAAAAACGATAGTAGCCATTTAAAAATTACTGACACATATAAAAAAAAAGCGACATATCCAAAAACCGATGGTAGCCGTTTCAAAATTAGTCACATATAAAAAAACAAATTGACATATCAAAAAAACGATGGAAAATTAGTGACATATCATAAAAAAACGGTGGAAGCCGTTTCAAAATTAGTGACATAAAACACAAAATTGACATAAAAAAAACGAAGGACAGATAGTGCAATATCAAAAAAAAAGTGATATCAGAAAAACAAAACGGTGGTAGCCGTGACATATCAAAAAACGCGAAAATAGCCGTTTTAAAATTAGTGACATATCATAAAAATTAATTGACATAAAAAACAACAAAGGAAAAATAGTGACATACCAAAAAAAATGTGACATATCAAAAAAAAGTGCATAACAAAAACAAAACGATGGAAAATTGGAGACAAATCCACAAAAAAGACATAAAAAAAAACGATTCTAGCCGTTTCAAAATTAGTGACATATCACATATAAAAAAACAAATTGACATATAAAAAAAAACGATGGAAAATTAGTGGCATGTCAAGAAAAAAAGTTACAAACCAAAAAAAAAAATAAAACGATGTTAGCCGTTTCAAAATTAGTGACATGTCAAAAAAAATGACAAAAGAAAATGATGGTAGCCGTTTCAAAATTAGTGACATATCATAGAAATGTGACATATCAAAAAAAAAGATGGTAGCCTTTCCAAAAAAAAGTGCATAACAAAAACAAACCGATGGAAAATTGGTGACAAATCCACAAAAAAGACATTAAAAAAAACGATTCTAGCCGTTTCAAAATTAGTGACACATCACATATAAAAAAACAAATTGACATATCAAAAAAAAAAACGATGGAAAATTAGTGACATGTCAAGAAAATAAATTACAAATCAAAAAAAAAAAATAAAACGATGTTAGCCGTTTCAAAATTAGTGACATGTCAAAAAAAAAAAAAATGACAAAAAAATGATGGTAGCCGTTTCAAAATTAGTGACAAATCAAAAAAAAGGGACATATAAAAAAAGAAACGATTGTAGCCATTTCAAAATTAGTGCCATATCAAAAAAAAAAATGCATTACAAAAAAAAAAAACGATGGCAAATTGGTGACAAATCAAAAAAAAACAAGACATACAATAAAACGATGGTAGCCGTTTCAAAGTTAGTGACATATCAAAATAAGTGACATCTGAAAAAAAACCAGGGTAGCCGGTTCAAAATTAGTGACATATCAAAAAAAAGTGCAGAAAAAAAAAAACGTTGGAAAATTAGTAACAAAACAAAAACAAAGAGATAAAAAAAAATATGGTAGCTGTTTCAAAATTAGTGACATATCAAAAACAGTGCATAACAAAAAAAAAACGATAATAGCCGTTTCAAAATTAGTGACATATCAAAAAATAATTTGACATAAAAAACAACAAAGGAAAAATAGTGACATACCAAAAAAAATGTGACATATCAAAAAAAAGTGCATAACAAAAAAAAAAAACGATGGAAAATTGGTGACAAATCCACAAAAAAGACATAAAAAAAACGATTTTAGCCGTTTCAAAATTAGTGACATATCACATATAAAAAAACAAATTGACATATTAAAAAACACGATGGAAAATTAGTGACATGTCAAGAAAAAAAAAATGACAAAAAAAATGATGGTAGCCGTATCAAAATAAGTGACATATCACATATAAAAAACAAAATTGACATATCAAAAAAACTCTATAAAATTAGTGACATATCAAAAAATAAAGTGACATAAAAAAAACGATAGTAGCCGTTTCAAAATTAGACATAAAAAAAACGTTGGTAGCCGTTTCAAAATTAATGACATATAAAAATAAATGTGACATATCAAAAAAAACGATGATAGCCTTTCCAAATTAGTGACATATCACACATCAAAAAAAAAATTTAACATATCAAAAAAACGATGGAAAATGAGTGACATATCAAAAAATAAAGTGACATTAAAAAAAACGATAGAAGCCGTTTCAAAATTAGTGACATATCAAAAAACATATTGACATATCAAAAAAACGATGGAAAATTAGTGACATGTCAAATAAAAAAGTGACATATCAAAAAAAAAAAACGATGGTCGCCGTTTCAAAATTAGTGACAAATCAAAACAAAAAGGATTATATAAAAAAAACGATTGTAGGCATTTCAAAATTAGTGCCATATAAAAAAAGTGCATTACAAAAAAAAAAAAAAACAATGGAAAATTGGTGACAAATCCAAACAAAAAGACAAAAAAAAAACGATGGTAGCCGTTTTAAAATTAGTGACATATCAAAAAAAGCGATAATAGCCGTTTTAAAATTAGTGACATATCAAAAAACAAATTGACATAAAAAAAGCGAAGGAAAAATAGTGACATTTCAAAAAACATATTGACATATCAAAAAAACGATGGTAGCCGTTTCAAAATTAGTGACAAATCAAAATAAGGGACATATAAAAAAAGAAACGATTGTAGCCATTTCAAAATTAGTGCCATATCAAAAAAAAAAATGCATTACAATAAAAAAAACGATGGCAAATTGGTGACAAATCAAAAAAAAACAAGACATAAAATAAAACGATGGTAGCCGTTTCAAAGTTAGTGACATATCAAAATAAGTGACATCTGAAAATAAACGAGGGTAGCCGGTTCAAAATTAGTGACATATCCAAAATAAGTGCAGAAAAAAAAACGATGGAAAATTGGTGACAAATCCAAAAAAAAGACAAAAAAAAACGTTGGTAGCCGTTTTAAAATTAGTGACATATCAAAAAAAGCGATAATAGCCGTTTTAAAATTAGTGACATATCAAAAAACAAATTGACATAAAAAAAACGAAGGAAAAATAGTGACATTTCAAAAAACATATTGACATATCAAAAAAACGATGGTAGCCGTTTCAAAATTAGTGACAAATCAAAAAAAGGGACATATAAAAAAAGAAACGATTGTAGCCATTTCAAAATTAGTGCCATATCAAAAAAAAATGCATTACAAAAAAAAAAACGATGGCAAATTGGTGACAAATCAAAAAAAAAACAAGACATAAAATAAAACGAAGGTAGCCGTTTCAAAGTTAGTGACATATCAAAATAAGTGACATCTGAAAATAAACGAGGGTAGCCGGTTCAAAATTAGTGACATATCCAAAATAAGTGCAGAAAAAAAAAACGATGGAAAATTGGTGACAAATCCAAAAAAAAAGACAAAAAAAAACGTTGGTAGCCGTTTTAAAATTAGTGACATATCAAAAAAAGCGATAATAGCCTGAAAATAAACGAGGGTAGCCGGTTCAAAATTAGTGACATATCCAAAAAAAGTGCAGAAAAAAAAAACGATGGAAAATTGGTGACAAATCCAAAACAAAGACATAAAAAAAACTATGGTAGCTGTTTCAAAATTAGTGGCATATCAAAAACAGT
The DNA here is from genome assembly GCA_037043315.1 of Amiota communis. Taxonomy (NCBI): domain Eukaryota; kingdom Metazoa; phylum Arthropoda; class Insecta; order Diptera; family Drosophilidae; genus Amiota; species Amiota communis. Next base: position 264,781 of record JBAMAV010000380.1, read on the forward strand.
GCATAACAAAAAAAAAAAAAACGATGGTAGCCGTTTCAAAATTAGTGACAAATCAAAAAAGGGACTTATACAAAAAGAAACGATTGTAGCCATATCAAAATTAGTGCCATATCAAAAAAAAAAAAAAAACGATGGTAGCCGTTTCAAAATTAGTGACAAATCAAAAAAGGGACTTATACAAAAAGAAACGATTGTAGCCATATCAAAATTAGTGCCATATCAAAAAAAAAATGCATTACAAAAAAAAAACGATGGCAAATTTGTGACAAAAAAAAACCAGACATAAAATAAAACGATGGTAGCCGTTTCAAAGTTAATGACATATCAAAATAAGTGACATCTGAAAAAAAACGAGGGTAGCCGGTTCAAAATTAGTGACATATCAAAAAAAAGTGCAGAAAAAAAAAAACGTTGGAAAATTAGTGACAATTCAAAAACAAAGACATAAAAAAAACTATGGTAGCTGTTTCAAAATTAGTGACATATCAAAAACAGTGCATAACAAAAAAAACAAAACGATAATAGCCGTTTTAAAATTAGTGACATATCAAAAAATAATTTGACATAAAAAACAACAAAGGAAAAATAGTGACATACCAAAACAAATGTGACATATCAAAAAAATGCATAACAAAAAAAAAAAAACGATGGAAAATTGGTGACAAGTCCACAAAAAAGACATAAAAAAAAAACGATTTTAGCCGTTTCAAAATTAGTGACATATCACATATAAAAAAACAAATTGACATATCAAAAAACACGAGGGAAAATTAGTGACATGTCAAGAAATAAGTTACAAATCAAAAAAAAAAATAAAACGATGTTAGCCGTTTCAAAATTAGTGACATATCATAAAAATGTGACATATCAAAAAAACTAGATGGTAGCCTTTCAAAAAAAAGTGCATAACAAAAAAAAAACGATGGAAAATTGGTGACAAATCCACAAAAAAGACATTAAAAAAAAACGATTTTAGTCGTTTCAAAATTAGTGACATATCCCATATAAAAAACAAATTGACATATCAAAAAAAAAACGATGGAAAATTAGTGACATGTCAAGAAAAAAAGTTACAAATCAAAAAAAAAAAATAAAACGATGTTAGCCGTTTCAAAATTAGTGACATGTCACATATAAAAAAACAAATTGACATATCAAAAAACACGATGGAAAATTAGTGACATGTCAAGAAAAAAAGTTACAAATCAAAAAAAAAAAATAAAACGATGTTAGCCGTTCAAAATTAGTGACATATCATAAAAATGTGACATATCAAAAAAACTAGATGGTAGCCTTTCAAAAAAAAGTGCATAACAAAAAAAAAAAACGATGGAAAATTGGTGACAAATCCACAAAAAAGATATAAAAAAAACGATTTTATCCGTTTCAAAATTAGTGACATATCACATATAAAAAAACAAATTGACATATCAAAAAACACGATGGAAAATTAGTGACATGTCAAGAAAAAAAGTTACAAATCAAAAAAAAAAAATAAAACGATTGTTAGCCGTTTCAAAATTAGTGACATATCATAGAAATGTGACATATCAAAAAAAAAGATGGTAGCCTTTCCAAAAAAAAGTGCATAACAAAAAAAAAAACGATGGAAAATTGATGACAATTCCAAAAAAAAAGACATAAAAAAAGACATAAAAAAAAACGATGGGAGCCGTTTCAAAATTAGTCACATACCAAAAAAAGCGATAATAGCCGTTTCAAAATTAGTGACGTATCAAAAAACAAATTGACATAAAAAAAACGAAAGCAAAATAGTGACATATCAAAACAAATGTGACGTATCAAAAAAAACGATGGTAGCCTTTCAAAATTAGTGACATATCACATATAAAAAAACAAATTGACATATCAAAAAAAACGATGGATAATTAGTGACATGTCAAAAAAAAAGTAACAAATAAAAAAAAAAAAGATTGAAGCCGTTTCAAAATTAGTGACATGTCAAAAAAAAAATGACATACCCAAAAAAATGATGGTAGCCGTTTCAAAATTAGTGACATATCATAGAAATGTGACATATCAAAAAAAAAAGATGGTAGCCGTTCCAAAAAAAAGTGCATAACAAAAAAAAAAACGATGGAAAATTGGTGACAAATCCAAAAAAAAAAGACATAAAAAAAAACGATGGTAGCCGTTTCAAAATTAGTCACATACCAAAAAAAGCGATAATAGCCGTTTCAAAATTAGTGACGCATCAAAAAACAAATTGACATAAAAAAAACGAAAGCAAAATAGTGACATATCAAAAAAAAATGTGACGTATCAAAAAAAACGATGGTAGCCTTTCAAAATTAGTGACATATCACATATAAAAAAACAAATTGACATATCAAAAAAAACGATGTATAATTAGTGACATGTCAAAAAAAAAGTAACAAATAAAAAAAAAAAAGATTGAAGCCGTTTCAAAATTAGTGACATGTCAAAAAAAAAATGACATATCCAAAAAAATGATGGTAGCCGTATCAAAATAAGTGACATATCACATATCAAAAAAAAAATTAAACATATCAAAAAAACGATGGAAAATGAGTGACATATCAAAAAATAAAGTGACATTAAAAAAAACGATAGAAGCCGTTTCAAAATTAGTGACATATCAAAAAACATATTGACATATCAAAAAAACGATGGAATATTAGTGACATGTCAAATAAAAAAGTGACATATCAAAAAAAAAAAACGATGGTCGCCGTTTCAAAATTAGTGACAAATCAAAAAAAAAGGATTATATAAAAAAAAACGATTGTAGGCATTTCAAAATTAGTGCCATATAAAAAAAAGTGCATTACAAAAAAAAAAAACGATGGAAAATTGGTGACAAATCCAAAAAAAAGACAAAAAAAAAACGATGGTAGCCGTTTTAAAATTAGTGACATATCAAAAAAAGCGATAATAGCCGTTTTAAAATTAGTGACATATCAAAAAACAAATTGACATAAAAAAAACGAAGGAAAAGTAGTGACATTTCAAAAAACATATTGACATATCAAAAAAACGATGGTAGCCGTTTCAAAATTAGTGACAAATCAAAAAAAGGGACATATAAAAAAAGAAACGATTGTAGCCATTTCAAAATTAGTGCCATATCAAAAAAAAAAAATGCATTACAAAAAAAAAAAACGATGGCAAATTGGTGACAAATCAAAAAAAAAAAAAACAAGACATAAAATAAAACGATGGTAGCCTTGTCAAAGTTAGCGACATATCAAAATAAGTGACATCTGAAAAAAAACGAGGGTAGCCGGTACAAAATTAGTGACATATCAAAAAAAAGTGCAGAAAAAAAAAAACGTTGGAAAATTAGTGACAAATCAAAAACAAAGACATAAAAAAAAAACCATGGTAGCTGTTTCAAAATTAGTGACATATCAAAAAAAAGTGCATAATAAAAAAAAAAAAACGAGTATAAAAATATATTAAATTTTTTCACCTTTTTGAATGACCCACCTCCTTGTTGAGTAAGCACCGATGTGGTGAAACATCAGCATCAGCTCAGCAACCAGGTTTGCTGTGCGCATCGCCTTAAGCCGCTCTGTCACATTTTACAGAACTGTGTTACTGCTACTGCTTCTTCTCTTCTTTTATTTTTTCATGTGTTGCGACATACAGCAGAAGCATGGTGTAAGAAATAGAGGTGGCGCCATTAGTTTACAGTTATGTGTCGTTCTCAATTTTTGACGTCATTCGCATATCAGTGTATAGAACGCTAAAATAATGAATTTAGTGTTGAAATTGATTTGAAATTGCATTGAAAATTGAAGAATTTGAGGGATATCAGTGTATAGAACGCTGAAATAATGAATTTAGTGTTGAACGTAATTTCAAAATGCAATGAAAATTGAAGAATTTGAAGAATTTTCATAGCACTGCTTCTTCAACTATCAATTCATTTTCAATTTATGTTCAACACTAAATGCATTATCTCAGCGTTCTATACACTGATATGCGAATGACGTCAACAATTTAGAGTTAGTAAATTTCAAGAGAGTAAAAGGCCCTAGTGGCGGTACCTTGTATTATTGTACCATGGGTTTTATTATTACAAATATGTAAATTATTTTCGAGTACATTTTGCCTGTGTTTTAATTACATTTATTCTGTCGAGCACCTCTTCTTCTCCTTTAAACACATCAATCACACACTTCCTACTCTCAAGCACCCTCCAAAGGAACCTTGAGTCGCGTTGCTAACTACTATCCTCTAACAAGGGGTTGCCACCTGCCCCAAACCCTCACAATCCTACAATCGGAAGTCCTGACTCTTCGTTCGCCCCGAACGAATCCCACTACTTCAAAAATTCAGCCGCAGTTGTAGTTAAATTAGGTCCTTCCTGAGTCCCTACTTTCTGTACCTCGTATCTACCATGTTTCATCACCTTCCCTACTTTGTATGGTCCGAAAAATTTTGGTCGTAAATTCATGCCTGAACTATATTGTGTTCTTTTGATAGCTACTAACTCTCCTACCTTATACTTTGTGTCTATCTTTCTGTTTCTGTTAAAACTTTTCTTATTTTCCTGCTGTATCTTTTCAATATTTTCTTGTGCATTCTTCCTTATTTCATCTCTATCTTCGTTAATGATGTCTATTTCTATATCTTCTAATAATTTTCTTATGTCATCATTTTTTACCTTCATGTTAAGTCGCATCAAGAACTGATGTGCCTTGATATGACATATTCTGCAGAGCTGCCAAGTTTTTTTGTGTTTTTCCACCTGTCGCATCACTAAACAGCAGCTTGTGGCAAGAATTATTTGCATATGTTGCAAAATGTTCTAAATCATGTATTTTTCACAAACTTTTTGTTTTTATTTAACCAACGTGCTCGCAAGTTCCACGTGTGTGTATAACCAAAACAAAAAAACAGCTGTTCGTGATGCAAAATATCCGGTGTAAACGGAAAACCCCATCAACGTGATGTACTTTGGTGTAAATTGCATATTACACCTCGCTAAAGAAGTTTCACTTCAAAAAATTATATTGGAATAGAAATACACAATTAAGGAAAAAACATTCTGAAATTCATAACTAATCCGTGTAATTTATTAATCGGAGTGCACTTAGAAATTAAAAATTCTATTCACTTATTATGTCAAATTCCGAAAATTTTAATTTCTGTAATCCGAAATTAGCAATGTTAAAGTTTATTTTTAACAAAGGTCCACTATGATATTATTGAGTAGAATTTAATCATATGTATTGGAAACTAAGTACAAGTAATATCTTCTAATCTTGCAAAATAAAATTCTGTTAATGGCGCCTTTTTGCCATTTATATGTCATTGTCAATGAAATAAACATAACCAACCACGCAACAAATTTGAATTCGCAATCACCAAACGAATTGGCATCGCCATTGCAGTAGCACACATAAGTCAAAACTACTAATTCATCTGCTCATCTGCAGCTTATGTACTGAAATCTGCTAATTTTTCCTGCTTCTGCAATATGTGATAGCACGGCTGTACATGCATACATATCTTTACTTTATTTTTTCATGATACTTAAGGGCACTCGAAATCAAACCGTTCCTAATCTACCTAGAACTTGAGAGAAATTGTCAAATCATCAGAAGAAGAAGACGATGCTAAGAGATCCAGGGCTGCCATCAAATCAAATATGACCCGGGGTGCCAACCATGCCATTCAAGAAGAAGAACAAGCAGTGGCACTAAAGTCAAATCGTCATACGACATAGAATAACACAGTCATTACTAATTACACTATTTGAAAACGCGAAGATGAGTTCCATTGGTACGGGTGTAAGTACATTAACTATAATAGTTTTATTTAATATTATTTATTAATCATTTCATTATGGAAATGTTTTTTATTTTAGTACGATCTTTCAGCTTCCCAATTTTCACCAGATGGCCGCGTTTTCCAAATTGACTACGCTTCAAAAGCAATTGAGAAAAGCGGCACGGTTGTTGGTATTTGCGGTAGGGATGCTGTAGTCCTTGCAGTGGAAAAGATAATAAATAGTTCACTGTATGAACAAGATGCTGGCGGTCGTATTTTTAATATTGATAAAAATATTGGCATGGCTGTAGCTGGGCTGCTTGCGGATGGTAATTGTATTGCTGAAATAGCACGCCAGGAAGCAACTAATTTCCGTCAACAGTTTGAACGCACTATCCCTTTAAATTATTTGTGTGATCGAGTCTCAGCGTATCTACACGCATACACGTTATATAGTGCCGTGCGTCCTTTTGGTTTATCAATTATTCTTGCTGCCTGGGACGAAATAAACGGACCCCAGCTATTTAAAATTGAGCCGTCCGGGTCTTCTTTTGGTTACTACGCTTGCGCTAGTGGTAAGGCTAAGCAGCAGGCCAAAACTGAAATGGAGAAATACAAATTTACAGATATGTCTACCGAGGAACTTGTTCAAAATGCGGGGAAAATGTAAGTAGGAACCTTTTTCAGCACAATTGATTCACTTGGTTTTTTGTTATAGTGCTTAGTTAGACAGCTTATAACATGATGAAAGAGACCAATTGGACTTTATGAAATAAATATATATTACCTTGAGAGGTAGCGATAGTAGATAATATATAAAATAGTAATATTTTTTGTTTTAAGCTTAAATTTCACAACAATTAAAACATTTCTTAGGTTTGGTTTAGATCAGAAATAAGTAACATAAGCGGCCATATCAAAAACTTTTCAATTTCAAATTTGTGTTTTTGTAGAACAGGAATGGCGGACCCGAACTTGTAGAAGTAATAAGGATAAAAACATAGTGCACGCTCAAGCTGGACGAAAAAGCGTCCTTCCTTCAGCTTCGGCTTTAGCTTCAGCGTGTAGTTTTTTATTTAACCCTAACGGTAGAAAAATTCGATTTTCTTGAATTCATGGCATGACTGATTGCACTGTTGTAGAACGTATACTTTTTTGCTTGTAAATTTTACTTGTTAGAGGAGTTACTACCTTCTTTACTTGATTTTCTTATTTAAGTAAATATTGTATATAGTGATGCTGCGAATATTCGCATTCACGAATGTCTAAACATTAATATTCGTTACATCACTAGTATATATCAATAACATGTAGCTACCGTATAATCGTAAAGTTCCAATTTTGAGCTTTTCGTCTATATATTTTAAGCTTCTATCAAATTCTTCTCATAAATATAAAATATCTAAACAATTTATTTTGATTTTTATAGCATCTACCAAGTTCATGATGAGTTGAAGGACAAAGACTTCCGTTATGAAATGAGTTTGGTTGGCAAGGATACAAATGGTGTACACTTAATAAATCCCCAACGCTGGATCACTATGGCCGTTGAAGCCGGACAAACAGCTAAGGACGAAGACGATAGTGAAAACGAAATTTAAATTCAGTTTGATTTGCTTTTTGGTTATAATTGATTTTAATATTAGCTCTGAGTTGATCAGCAAAAATAAATACAAAAAATGCCCAAGATGTAATACTCTTCACGGTCCTATGGATGAGTTCGTTGGTTAGTAAATATCAATCAGGCACTCAGTGTCCAAATTTGAGTTGGATAAGACAAAAAACAAAAAAGTTTTTCTAATAAGAATATTAATTTGAATTTGGGTTTGTAAAAAGAGAGGATCTTGAAATTTACATACAAAAGAACCATATACAAAAAAAAAAATACAAAATGCAATGGTGGCCAAAAGTATTTTCACATTTGACACACTCTGTAAATAGATTTGAATACAGAAAATCTTGCAGGTTATAGTTCTGGATGTTGTCAGGTGTGTGGTCCATTTTTTTTTTAATACTTCATTCCCTTAGATATTAAGTATACGTACTGAACAAATATTTTGGAACCATTTTAATGATTGTTTTAGTGACAATATCCAATTGTTTCTCTTGATTAAAGTTACTTATAGCTATTCAATTGAAATAAAAACAATTGCTGATACTAAATTTATTCAATACAAAAAAGTGAATTTTAACATAATTCATCCAAATAAGTATGTAAATATACAAATAACCAACCTTTTTTTTATTTTGACAGTTATTATTAATACATTTGCACAAAAAATACCAATTTTTTGCAAGAACAAGCCTTTGTTTGACAATTTGATGTACATTTGTGTTGAATCAACAATTCTGACAATGATCGCTTCGCCAGTTACCATCTTTTTTCTCATAGCCTAATAAGGTGTAATCAATAGGCTGTAGTAGTCTTTATCCATACATACATATGTTTGTGCTGAAACTCTTAACAAATTTAAATGGATGTGCATATTAATTTTAATAAATTTAAGCCGAAGCCGATATTTTGAGAAATTACTTTATAACGAAGTTCATCTGCAGTTAATTTTTTTTTAAATGTTCGATACTTAGGTATGTATTTCCTAAATACTTTAAGGTTTTTGTTAAAATTCAACGATGCAGCTCTAAAATAATTTTTTTTCGAGCCCAATCTGCTAGTCAAATCCCAACCACTTAGAGAGTGTAATGCTGGCAAAATACGATAAATGTTTTCGCCAATGGATTGAGCAGCCAGATGACATCCTGAAATGTATTTCTTATAAGAATCGTCGTCCTCTGAAGAAGCAAGTGTCTCAGGTACTCAATGTCAGTCATGGCAGTCATCAAGAACTGATTTAAAATTTAATAAAGACCTGAAGTGGTTAATCTGTGGTAAACAAACAAAAAATAAAACCATTTCTTGTGCTCAGAAATTTCGGTGGCGGGACATATTTTGAAATACTGCCCGAAAAATACAAGATGATGTTTTCATAAAAATTGGCACTTGCGAACATCTAGCTTGTTTATTTGCAATGGAAGTGACGTATCATAAACACTGTTATCGTGATTATGTACGACTACCAAAAAAATCAGTAACTCCATCATGTAGAAAATACAATCGGGTGTGTGCTAGAAACCGCTTTCGTCTCAATTCCAACCCCATTCCTTTTTTGGGTGTGCTAGAAACCGTTTTTGACGTTTTAGGAATCGGCTAGTTTTTTACTGACCTTTTGGTTAAATTGTCCCTTATCTGAAGTTATTAACCCCGCTACTACGTTAGAAAAAAATCACACAAGCTATGTTCGGGTCATATCATTATAACTCTTTTAATACTACCGTCAATTTACAGTACCATTGTAGTCCAGATTGTCGCAGCCCATACAATGCCTTTTTAAGTAAACAAACAGGATTAGTAACTATTTTCAATTTTACATACCAATCAATAATAGTCAAGTATATCTTGCTCTGGAACTTCGCCTTTTGTGCCAACAATTTCTCCAGATCTGATTTTTACTATAAATGCTTCTAGATCATCCGGAACTTTCATGTAGACACTTTCATTCAGATCTCCGTTTAGGTACGCTGTTACAACATCCATTTGATGGATTTCGAAATCATTTTTAGCTGACATAGCTGCTAACAACCGTACAATCGTTCTTGCAACGGGGAAATATTTTTCATGAAAGTCTTCTCCAGGTCTCTGTGCACACCCTTTAGCTACCAGTCTTACTTTCTTTGCGTTATCCGCTATGATCTTTAGAACCAATTTACTCGATATGGTCTTCCTATTTGCAGATTTTTCCACGATGTCTCATGTTCCATTTCGTGCTTGTGCCAAATATTCGTCTTCTAACGCCTTCTTCCAAGCCGTTTTGTCTGGTGGGTCTATTTCATTTAGCATATCAAATTCATTATTGTTCATGAGAAATGCCATTTCACATTCCTCAAAATCTTCGTCGTCTGTACTTTTTCTGTCTTCATGTGCTTCCAATTCCTCTTCACTAGACAGGTTTGAATCTGGTTGACTATATACTTTACGTGGTCGTCTCCTTTCGCCTGTTCTTACTAATTTTGGACGCCCTCTGCCACGCTTTGGCTTTGATACAATGTCTTGTCGCGCTATTCATTATCATCGTCATTGAAACCACTCTTGCTCAAAAACCTGACATCTCTGCTTATGATAACGACACGCTTTTTTGTCGAATAAAGCCTTTATGCTTTCGATTCTGCAGAATAACCAACAAGTATACATTCTTCTGATCGTGATTCGAATTTACCTCTACTTTTGTTCTTTTCCAAAACATATGCTTTGGAGCCGAAAATTCTCATGTGTGCAACCGTCGGTATTTTTCCCGTCCACAATGTATATGGGATCCGTCCATCTGTGGCTCTGGTTGGACATCTATTTCGTGTGTAACAGGCTGTGTTGATCGCTTCGGCCCAAAAAACTGTTGGTGCTTTTGCTTCTTTCATCATGCACCCAGCCATTTCAACAAGCGTTCTATTCATTCTCTCAGCTATACCATTTTGCTGTGGTGTGTACGGTGCAGGAAATCTACGCTTGATGCCATTCGATTCCATGAATTTGTTAAATTCTTTGCTGTTGTATTCTGTACCACTGTCTGTTTGGAGCGACTTTAGTTTGTTGCCTGTATCTACTGCCGCCTTATATTTTTTAAATGCTTCAAATACTTCACTCTTAGACTTTATAAAGTAGATTTCATAATATCTTGTGTAGTCATCTACAAAGGTAACAAAGTATTTTGCTCCTGAAAGCGATGCCGTGCGCATTGGGCCGCATACGTCGCTGTGAACGATCTCTAATTGTTTGTTCGTCCGGTTTGTAGTTCCTTTCTGAAACGCTGTTGTAGTTTGTTTCTCGGTTATGCACGTTTCACAATCCCGCATCATTTCCCTTAGATTGAACTTTAAACCATGCACCAGATTATGTTTGTTCATCTCTCTTAGATCGTTAGAATTTACGTGATCCAACCGCTTATGCCACGAAACTTTGTCGTTTTCGCTTTCAAAAGCCGCTTCACAATTATTTGCTTTATATTTCTCACTTTCTAAGAAATAAAGATTTCCAATTCGTTTTGCATTTAAATGTACTTTTCCGTTACCGCATTATTCTTTCTAAAATGCACTTCATAGCCTTTTTCGGTAATTTTGGCCACAGATAATAAGTTTTGTCTTAGATCAGATACATAGCATATATCTTTTATTTCGATACTTTCTTTCTTGCAGCCGTTTTCTACTTTTATTTTAACATTTCCAACTCCACTGATCGTAGTTGTATTTTCAGTGGCTAATTGTAAAACTTTATTTTTATCTTGTATTGTATCGAAGCTATCGAAATCCAACTCATGTGTGCTGTACAACCACTATCAAGACACCAATAGTTTTCTATCTCTTTTGTTATTGAATTTACTTCATGTCTTTTACATGCCTTTAGTGCTGTATTTACTTTTTCTTTATTGTCATTCTCTTCTTTCGTTTGCTTTAGCCAGCAATTTCGTGCGAAATGTCCAGTTTTGCCACAGTTGTAACACTTTTTGTTTCTTTTCGCATCTACGCCTTTATTCATTGTTTGTTGCGCTCTTTGTGCTTTTGCTCTCATTGCGGCATTTTCCTGAGAACCCTCTTTCATTCTCCGCGATTCCGCTTCCTCCAATATCTTAATACGTAAGACCTCTGGCTCCGGTAATTCGTCGCGTGTCTTCAATGCACATCTGAATGTTTCGTATGACTCAGGCAAGCTATACAATAATAATATTGCTAGCAATTCGTCGCCAATCAATACCTTTATTTCTTTTAATTTCTTCACTACTTCGAAAAAATTATGAATATGATCACGAACATTTTCACCTTCCTGCATACGTGCTAAGGCCACTTTTTTTAAAAGTGTTGCTTTCCTTGCTTTCCACATTTGTTTGGAAGTTTCACATTCTTCTATTAAATCCAACTCTGACGGGCTTATCGCGAGTAGTATACCTGCGCCTGCTTTCTTATCAAATTTCTTCCAATTTGTTTCGGCGCTCGCCTTCTCTGGGCATTTTATCTGGCCGCTTACATATTGCCATAAGTCACTTTTTATTAGGACCGCTCGCATCTGGAGTTTCCACACATCATAATTATCCGCGTTTAGCGGATCAATTTTCATCATTAATCCAGCCATATTCGATAGTCTGGGCCCATAACCTGATAAAATTAACGCCTTTTAGTTTAACTAAAATATTAGTTTTTATATGTAACAACAGAATAGAAACATATGTCTACTTTCGTATATGGATCACTACTAAACTCGTTTCTTTATTCTTCTCCTTGCCATCATCTACTCGCTATGCTTCTTCTTTTGACTTGCCATCAATGCTGCGATCACACGTTGTTGTGGTTGCTGTTACGCCACCGACAGCACTTTACACTTCAACAATAAGGTGTGTTTGAAGAATATTTTCACTTCCTGAACGACTTAGACATCACAAAGTAAACATATAATATTATATATTTATTATCAGTTGTGCAAAAATAATAAGAGGTCATGATATGACCCGAACATGATATGTGTGAACCTTTGCAATAAAAGATTGTCAAAGCCTTAAATGTTGTTCAAATTAATTGAATTCAATATATTTCAACAATCTATGCACCGAGTAGTAAGAACTTTCAAATATATTCCACCAGTTAGAAATAAGATAATGTTAAATACGAATTGGGTCATTAAATGACCCTAAAGTAGTAGCAGTGTTAAATAAAGTTTTAACTGTTTAAGAAAAAGGTTGATCAAACCTTATTGCTTTAGAGTTTACGAATTGAAAAACTTTAATCTATCTTTATGAACTTTTTGTTGTTTATTTTCATTATTTTCTATTACCGTGTTGTCAATCTTTTCTATGCTGACTACCTGATATGGTCCTAGATATTTCTTATCTAACTTATGACCTGTCTCGTTTTTTAATAAAACTTGATCTCCTATTTTTAATTTAAAATCTATTATTTTCTTATCATAGTTTAGTTTAGTTTTTTTGTTTATGTTTTTCTATCATTAATCTGGATCTTTTATAAGCTTGCTCTAATCTAAATTTTGCTTCTTTAGCATAATCGTCTATGTTATAAAGTGGTTCGATTCTATCTATGCTATTAAAATGTTGATGCAAATTTGAGTTTTTGTTAAAAGCTAATTCATATGGACAATAATCATGTGCCATAGATGGGGTTGTGTTGTAACAATACACAAAATATTGCAGCCATACGTCCCAATCAGTTTTATCAACTGATATATATGAACGTATGTACTCATTTAAAGTTCTGTGACTTATTTCGATTGTTCCTAATGATTGATGATGACGTGCTGTAGACGTTATGTTGTCTATTTTTAAATATATGCACAGGTCATTTATTATTGAATGTCCGTAATGAACGTCTTCATTGGACCGTACTTATTTATTAAATCAATGACAAAAAACTGTCAGCTTTAAAATAAAAAGAAGAGATTTAAAATCAAATAATTACACTTAATAAAGAGATACAAAATATAAAATTTAAATATAAATAAAATAAAAATAAATTAATTATAAATGAGAGAAACAAAACAGAATTAAAAATAAAAATAACATAATATAAAACAGCAGCCTCTGACCCGATGGGGGAAGTTTATTTGCAACACTAGCGAGCTATGCCCCTACTCACAGCCATGTGTGGTCAGAGGCACATAAGCTACACATACGGTACAGCTGATCAGCAAAATCCAGTGAATCCAGCCAGTGCGGTCATGAATCCCGTAGGCAACGAAGAATGATTGAATTAATTGATTCCGGAGATAATTCAAGTGAGAGAACATGATAGAACTTATTATTATATGAGCATAAAACTCTGAAAGGATCATGAAGGGCAAAGTTAGTAGTGAATCTATTTAACACTATAGGGACAAAATTTCTCGTAGGACGACTAGGGACAGAAAAGATCAAAAGATTTAAAAGCTCTGGAGAGTCAATGTTTCCGATTAAGAGCTTATGAAAAAAGGAAAGAGCAATTCTACGATGCGCCAAAGACGGAAGACTGATAAGTAGGAGTCTATCAGGGTAAGATGGCAACCCGGAATTAGGATTCCAGTTGAGGCCACGAAGAGCAAACAGAAGGAATTGTTTCTGAACAGACTCGATTCGATCTTGATACTTTAAATATTGCGGTGACCAAATGCAAGAGCAATACTCGAGAATTGGACGTACAAGAGACACAAAAAGAATCTTAGTGGTCTAAGTGTCATTAAATTCAATAGACCAGCGTTTGATGAAACCAAAAACACCCTTCGCTTTGTTTACAACAGAAGAGACGTGCTGGTTAAAACACAGCTTAGGATCAAACAGGACACTGAGGTCATTAAACGTAGAGACTCGCTCAAGTAGGACATTGTCAATCTTGTAAGTAACCAAATGAGGCTTACATTTAGAAATATTTAGATCTAAATAATTTGTCAAGCACCAAGTACGTAAAGAATATATATATCAAAATCCTCTTGAAGTTTAAGATGAGAGGCGCCATCATTAACTGAAAGGCACAATTTTACATCATCAGCGTACATGAGCACACGAGAGTGTGAGATGGAGAGAGGCAGATCATTAATACACAAATTGAAAAGAAGATGTCCTAGATGACTACCTTGAGGAACCCCAGAAGTTACGTGGACAATATCTGAAAGAGAAAACCTAAACAACACTCTTTGAGAACGATTTTTTAAGTAGGATGTAATCCAACTTAGAAGATTATTCGGAAATCCCATAATATTTAGCTTATACAAAAGAAGGTCATGATTAACTGAGTCAAAGGCTTTAGTAAAGTCTGTGTAAATAACATCAGTTTGTGACCTATTGACGAAACCTTGATTAAGGAGGTTAGTGGTTGCGGACCTGCATTTTAAAAATCCATGCTATGATGGAGAAATAACTGCTTTACAGAAATGTTGCAAATTCGTTATGAGGACCTTTTCAAACAATTTTGGGATAGCGGACAGTTTAGATATGCCCCTATAATTTGAGATATCAGATTTATTTCCTTTTTTATGGAGGGGAATAATGAAAGATTCCTTCCAAATAGGCGGAAATGAAGATACCTGTAGTGATAAGCTAAAAAGCTTAAATAACGGCCTACACAGGGAGTTTGCACACCTATACGGTGGATACAACTAAGGACATTATCTGGGCCAGGAGAATAAGAAAATTTCAGGGATCTTAGATTATGAAGAATATTCACCTCATCAAGTTCAGGGGTTCTGAAATTGTTAATTGTGTTAACATGATAAGCGTAGGAAGTACCAGAAAATGTTGCTGAAGAAAAGGTAGTTTGAAAAAACTTTCCGAATAAGTCAGATATCTCAGAGTCATTTGATGCATGCAAATTATCTAAGAAAAAAGAAGAAGGAAATAAAGCCGATTTGCGCTTAGCATTAGTAAAATTATAAAACCGTTTGGGATTACTTAAAAATTGCAACCTGCAACGGATACGATAAGTGTTATAGCAACGGGAATTAAGAGAGAGAAACTTATAACGAGCCACACAAAATCTATCAAAATCACAGGAAGACCCAGAGATTTTAAATTTTTTATAGAGTCTAGACTAGTTTTTTAAAGTGGAGAGCTCACACATAAGCCAAGGTGGTTTGTACGAACCTTTTGGTGCATTCATTAGAGGAATACATTTAACAAAGGCAGAGTACAAAGAAAGGACCAATCAATCTGTGCAAGCAGAAAATTAAGTGACCCAAAATTCACTTTACGGAAACAAAGACGCCGGTGAGGAAGAGATGTAGTCTGTACAGTAGCATGGTATGTAAGACAGTGTGAAATTTCTAAGGATGGGTGATAATGGTTTCCGGAAGAGAAGGGAGGCGTTTTAGACACAACAATGACAGTACTATCAACACACCATACTAAATCTAATGACCTATGAAGATGACTTACAACAAAATTCATTTGGAAGAGAGAAAGTTCGATTAAGCAATCAATGGAAACATGGTTTCCAGAGGGAACAAGGTAACTTGAATGTCCGAAAAAGGACCAAGAAATGGTAGGTAAATTAAAATCACGCAGCACGTCCAGGATATCACGATCACGAATAAGTTTGGAAACGGACATAATAGCTTCATAGTGATGCGTATAAGTTTCTAAACTCGAACCTGGAGGAATATAAGAGCACGTAACAAAAATCGCAACATGGGGAAAGTCTATTTTGGCGCCAATAAATTCAATATCAGCAGGCAGAACAACTTGAATAACTTTGCAACAACAACTTGACTTAACTGCAACAAGAACACCACCACCACGAGGAAACTGGCGATCCTGTCTATAAATTACAAAATGATTACCAAGGACTTCATTATTAAGAACATTAGATGTAAGCCATATCTCAGTAAAACAATGATATCAGCAACAAAAGAAAAACTATCCCTATACAAATATTAAGCTTGGACAGTAAACCTCTAACATTTTGATATGTTATGGTGATATATTGAATGCAGGAAACTAGTTTCTTGGAGCCGAACTTGGAGCAGAAGAAGAACTAGTATGTAACGGCAGCCTTATAGAACTAGACCTATTCATTTTCTTCTGTTTAAATTCATGAACTATCATATTTGGAGGCCAGAATTTAGGATGACACACTTCATTGAACAAATCGGAAGGTTCGCTAATTTTAAACGACAAGATTTCCCTGGGTTGTGAAAAATTGAATTTATTCACACTAACCGTCATATTAGACTTGGACGCAATATACCTGTTAATGTCATCACAGGTAGTATCATAAGAAAGTCTAGAAAGGTAAGAATATAATATTCAAGATATTTTGTTAAGTCACATATCAAAGTAACTGCATATTCGTTACCTTGTTCTGATTTGGGTAATGGACCAATTGTGTCGACTACAACTTTGTCAAAAACACTTATTGGTGTATCTGTAATTGTTAAAGGAGATTTAGTATGTTTTGTTTTTTTTCGTTACTTGACATTTTGGACAATTGCGTATGTAAATACTTTGTTTTATGACGTGTCATATCTTTCCAGTAGTAATGTCTTTATTATTTTAGCTAGCGTTCTTGTTATGCCAGTATGTCCTCCTTGTATATGATCATCATGAAATGTAGACAGTATTGTTTCTGTTTCCTTTTTATTTTCTATTATGGTCACCGGCTTGAGTAGCGCTACTCTTAATTTCCTTTTATTTTTATTTATTGCCAATTTTTTAAAATAATCTATTGAACTTTCTTCAAAGATTTTTCCACTCGGTGCCGTTTTGAGTTGGCTGATACCATATATACCGGCTTTTGATTCAAGCCTTTGGAAGAACTGTCCTAAGTCGGGAATTCCATTAGTAAGTATAAAGGTCGCCAACATCAATTCTTGCTATAACTTTTTTTCCATGCTTAAATAAACATTTCATAGTTGTCATAAGCAAGGTCACTACTTTTCGTACATCATCATTCTTAATGATGTCATATACGTTGGGCTTAGAAACTTTTAGATTTTGCCTAGGCAAATTTTCTTTTTCTATTCCTGCGCAAGATTTTTTCTGTTTACCATCGAGAAAGATATGTTAGTGGTCTATAGTCTGTTTTGACATAATCTTGTTATGTGACGTGCAAAGTCTGAAAATTTTTTAATAAAACGTCTATAGTAATTGCAAAATGCAACGAAACGTCTAGCACTGTCTGCGTCCGTTGGGACTGGGTATTTTTCAATGACATCATATTTCTTGTCATCTGGTAAAATACCTTTGTCAGTACGTTTATGACCAAGAAAAGTCACTTTATTTATGAAAAATGAGCACTTATCAGGATGAAATTTTATGTTGTTTTTTCTACACAAATCAAAAACATTGGTAAGATTTTTAATCATGTCTTTTGTGAACAACCGATGACTATTAAGTCATCCATATATAAGAATGCTTGAGATGGTTCTAGACTAGAAAATGAAATTATCATCATTCTTTGGAAAGACTTTTGGTGCTATTTTTAAACCATATGGTAATCGTGTAAAACGATAAGAGCCATTACTCGTTGAAAAAGAAGTAATATTTCTTCTGCCACAAAACATCGAAGGTGTGCTTGAACTGATAGTGCAAGGTCGACATGTGACATATCGTGAGATAGAGGCATCCTTGCACATTAGTTCCACTTCAATATATTCTATTTACACTTAGTTGTAAAAAAGGTTTGTTCTCGTTGGATACCCCATAACTTATCAATAGCTCAAAAAAAGGCTCGCGCCGATTGGAGTAAGGAAATGCTTAAAAAGTTCGACCGTGGTGCTTCAAAAGCCTTTATAAAATCGTAACAGGTGATTAATCATGGATATATGCGTATGAGCTGGAAACTAAACAGCAATCGACCGTGTGGGTGTTCCAAGATAAGCCAAATGCAAAAAAAGTTGTTCGAGCACGAAGCACTGCGAAGCAAATGGTCGCCTGTTTCTTCGGAAGAATGGTTCATGTGGCCACTGTTCTGCTAGAGCAACGTAGGACTGTCAATTCTGAGTGGTACACGACCATGTGTTTGCCGGAAGTCTTCAGAGAAATTCGCAAAATCAACCGCCAAAGACGAAGCATTTTCCATCATGACAATGCGAGCTCTCACACCTCTCGGCAAACAGGTGAATTTTTAAGCAGTCAAAACATCGAATTGATGACTCATCCGCCCTACAGTCCTGACTTGGCACCCAGTGACTTCTTTTTAATTCCTCACATCAAAAAAAAACTGCGTGGTCAACGATTTACGAGCGCCGTAGAAGTAGTTGAAGAGTTCAAAAACCATGCTTTGGAGGTGTCTCAAGAGGAATGGAAAAATTGCTATGACCAATGGTCCGAACGAATGGAAAAGTGTATTGATCATCGGGGGGAATATTTTGAAAAACAATAAAGCCATTTTCATTAAAAAATTTTTGTTCTTATTTGCTATTCCCGAAATATAAATAGCAGTCCTCGTATTTGGTGAAATCCAGACATTACATCTAAGCACGAGAAATATTTTGCTCGGCCTAGTTGATCAAGAATATCATCTATTCTTGGAAGAGGGAATTTATCGGCTAAAAGTTGTTTATTTATTTGGCGATAATCTATTACAAGACGCCATCTTTTCTTATCTGAATCCGGTAAGGATTTTTTCGGAACAAGTAATAATGGGCTGTTATATTCGGATACAGACGGTTCTACAATATTATTCTTGATTAATTTATCCACTTGCCTAGCTATTTCATCTTGTTGACTATGAGAAGTTCTATAATTTTTAATATAAACTGGTTCATCATCTTTTAATCTCATTTTTTGTTTATAAAAGTTATTTGTTGTTATTGCTTCGGATTCTATTCCGAATATGTCAGTATACTTGGTGCATAACTCAGTTAGCATCTCTATATATTGAATTGGACAATTTTTCCGAAGTTTTGATAATACTTCTACATTTCTGTTTTTGTCTGTTTTGTCTATGATATCATAATTATTTAAGGGTTCGAATTTGATTTGTTTTAAATTAATTATTTTATTCGAGTTTGTTACGTTAAGTATTCGAATGAATGTGTTTTTGGAGTTGGAAATTGTATTTCCAATGAATACTCCATTTTCTATTTCTTGACATGGAATTACTATTTGGTCTTCTATTGTATTTATTTTAATCTTTCGGACGACTTCGGAACGTGATGGTTACAGTGTTACAATATTATGTATTATAGGGATGGTTATTGGAAAATCTAAATTATTTGGTCTGAGTATGAACAGATCCTGTTTTTTTGGAAGTCTAGTTGACAATGAAATTTTTTTATGAAGTCCATGCCTATTAACCATCACTTGGTATGGGAAAATTTGAATTAACTATTATTATATGATAATTATGAGGAATTGCATACTTTCATGTCGATAATTCGACGAAAGCTAAACCGTTGGAATTGATTGAAACTTCACAAATTCCACTGATTTGTGTTAATACACTGTAATCATCTGAGTTTTCTTTTAATATTGAAATATCTGTTCCAGTATCTATTAACAAGGTAAGGTTTTTACCTGTTAGTTCATTGTTTACTTTTATAAATATGTTGACATTAAGATTGATAGTATGAACTTTTGAATTTACTGGTTTAGAGTACTTAAGGGAGCTTGTTGGTTTTCCAAATTACCTTGTGTAATTCGAATGTTACCATTATTTATTTTCCGGCTGTTGCTATAATTATTGTTATTGGGATTGTTATAGTATCTACCATTGTTATTGCTACTGCCTCGGCCTCTTCCCCTTGCCGTTTTCTCGGTAGCCATTCCCATAATTATTTCCTCGGTAATTTCTATTACCACGGTATCTGTAGTTTCCACGATATTAGTTATTACCTCCATATCTATTAGTACATATTAGTACTGCATCTTGTTTACCAGTTGCTTCTGTACAACTGTTACCAAATTTAGATACGACCTCATTCATATTATTGAATTGGCCTGCTTCCATGATAAGTTTGACCCTATCAATTGTGCGATTTCTGGTTATTGCTTTGACTGCTTGTTGCGTCGAATATTTGAAAGCTATCTCAGGTGTTAACCCATCAGATATATAGAATCCTTCTAATGCCTTTGTTAATTTTTCTATTTCCGCCGTGAATTGATTGGCGGTTTTAGTTTTCTGTTGTATTTTCATCAGTTTTGCTGATTGAACTTCTACAGAATCGCCTCTTACACTAGTTTTTAACTTTTCTATTACTTGATTTAGTGACGTCTCAGCACCTATCAAGTTTATCGCTGTTCCTTTTAGTTTTGTTTTTATTAGCGTAACAGCTAATTCATCGTGTGCTCCTTTGATGGAGTTCACCAATGAAAGTGCGTCAAGGAATGATTGCAAGTTTTCTGCCCTACCGTCAAATTCTGGGACTAGCCGGGAGGCCGTATTAAGGAAGTCTACTGGTGTCTGAGCCATTTTGGGTATGGTGCACTCTGCTATATTGTAACCTTCTAGTTTTATGGCCGTTTCATGTCTCTCTGATATTTTTATATGAAGATTATGTTTGTTGGCAACATTAAGAAGTTTATTTCTAATTTCATAGAAAAAACCTTCCGCCGCAACCTTATGCGCTACTGTTAGCCTCTCGAAATTTACGTCAATTAAACTTCTTATTTTTTCGCCCATATCTAATAGTATCTTTAAATGTTGATCTAGTGTCTCTTTAGATATTGGTGTATTTTGAGACACACATTTAAAAGATTTGTCAAAATTTTCTTTTTGGGATCTTAATCTGCTAACAATTTCTGTCAATTCCATACTATATGGGAATCATAATTTTAATAAAGTTTGGGTCATTTGTCAGTGTTTGGCGTATAGCCTCTAAAGTTGTTTGAGACATAGTCAATCAATCAGTTATTAGAATAAAATTTAGTTTATATTTTGTCTAGTGCATCTGCTCGGCTTGTACACCGTTTCTTTAACTTTTTATTATGCATTTCATATAATGCTAATATAAGTTTGATTCTCGACAAAATGATCAATACAAGTAAAAGAATCCAAATATTCTTTAAATCTTCTGTGTGATCTATTACCTCAACCTTATTTATTACATTTGTGGTTGGGATTTCTACCTTTGAATCCCTAGATCCCATGATGACGTTGATGGGGGATCCACATTGCATATTGGGTTGTTCGTCTGCAGCGTAGAGAATGAATGTTTTTGCATGAGTAAGAGAGAGATAAAAAATGCTTTACTGGTGTGTGTTTTTACGAAGAGCATACGAACAAGTAACGGAAAAACCGACCACCAGCCGAAGATGCTTTTCTCTCTCTCTCTCTTTGTGTGTGTCTTCGTTGTTGTTGTTGAGAGTCAACATAGAACAGAGCTCTCTTACTGAATTTGCGTTTATCGAGAAGGGAAGTGCGGGTCGATGCTGTTGATTGGTTTTGTGTACAACTTATAAACAACAACACACCAGCAATTACTACAGATGCATTTTCGCTCTTCTCTTTAATCATATATTATTCTTTTCATTTGCGTGTGCCCTACATGACGCCGAGCTCGCATATTAATTTGTACGCATGTCGCTGAGTCTTTGCTGTTATATGTCATATAAATCAATACGTTATGTAACCCAATTCTTTAAATTATTAATTATAATGTGCTATAATGAAATAAATGAATAATATTATAGAATACGACTCTAGTAATTATTTTGAAACTAAAAACTAAAACTTGAGTCCTAGCACATTACTTTTTTTTATTCTTTATTTTATTACTACTTTATTTTTAACAATACTGCTGGTGCTGTCCCTTTGGCTCCAGTTGTCATCTTGAGAGGTGCCGGTCTTCGCACATGTCTTCTTATATAGCTGCTAGGCATGTCCCTTCACATGCCGGAGTAAACAGTGGTCTTTCGCAGTCCAGTGGGCACATTTGCTTGATCTTTATATCTTCTTTGGTGGTTGGAGTCATTATAATTTTGTTTATGCGTAATGGCATCACAACAAAAAAAAAAATTCAAATTTACACACAAACACATACAAATTTAACTCTACTCACTCAGATTTCAATTGTTCCTCTTGGTTGATTGTAACGTAGCACATAGGATTCAACCAGAGTGCGTAGTTTTTTTTTTTTTTTTTTTTTTGTTGTGCGAAACAAGGAGGTAAAAATCTTCCAAAGATACCTATGGCCCGTGCCACAAGTTATGTCGGATTCATGAGCCTACCGACTAAAAAACCCCCTATCGCCTCAAGCCCCTTTTAATCCCTACGGCACCGCCAAGGCATTCCTTCGTAGGGAGGGATAGTATGCTTAAAATTAAGCAGGCGCCATTGTTCGCTCGTACATTCGAGCACCCCTCATGATGTTGGCAATTTCAGAAGAGAAGTATGCCCAGTCATCCACCGATGTTTCCATGCGCCTTACAATCTCATGTGAGCTGCAATGAGAGCCAAGGCGCGCATACACTCTTCGTCGCTCCGCTTCGAAACGGGGGCACTCATGAAGAAGATGCTCCGGATCCTCCACGACATCTCTGCACAGACCACAGAACGGATCCGCAGCGAGCCCAAACCTGTGTTGATACTGCCATGGCCATGGCCAGTGGCGAATTGAGTAAATTCGAACTCAACATCACCAGAACGACGCTTAAGCCAATTCAATATATCTGGGATAAGCTGATGTATCCTCCGCGACTCTGCCCTACTCCACCTGTGCTGCCAGATGTTCAGGTATCTGGACTTGATCTCCTCCAAGTCTGCTACCTGAGAGGATGCACGTGCGATGTACTTGTCCCTGGCAGCCAGGGCTTCCAGATCGATTGGCAGTCTGCCTGCAAGGACACCCGCTGCATCGTCTGCCACTGTGCGATACGCCCTACAGATCCTGAGGTTAGCAACCTTGTGAGCACTCCTTATACCACGAAGGTATGACTTGGTTGCAAGTGCCCCTGCCCAGACTGGAGCCGCATAAAGCAGTATGGACTTACTCACCGAACCTAGCAGAACCCGAGATTGTTGTCTGGGGCCCCCTAGGTTTGGGAGAATCCTGGCCAGTTTTTGTGTGATGGCAGCTGCTTTTTTGGCTGACTCGTTTAAGTGCCACTTGAAACATAGTCGATGGTCCAAGAGTACACCCAGGTATTTGATGCAAGGCCTCGACTCAATAGAATGGCTCCCAATTCTAACCGAGAGTGTTTCCACCTTTTTCCTTGAGCTTATAAGAACCAACTCGGTCTTATGCTCCGCCAGACCAAGGTGATTCTGTGTTAGCCATCTCCTCGACGCTGTCACTGTCCTCTCTATTTTGGATGTGACCTCACTCAGGGTCTTTGCTACCACGACAATAGCAATGTCATCCGCATATCCGACGATCTCCACTCCATCGGGCTTACAAATCCGCAGGATGCCATCATACATGACATTCCACAGAATTGGACCTAGTACTGAACCTTGCGGGACACCTCCAATAATGTCAAAAGTCCTAGCGCCTTCTTCCGTGTCACAAACCAGGGCTCTCTCTCTGAAATAGAACACTACTATCCGAATTAGGTAACTCGGTATATTCAAAATGCTTAGCGCGTTTATGATGCAGCTCCAATCTGCAGAGTTGAAAGCATTTTTAACGTCCAGTGTGACCACTGCGCAATACTTCTTGTCACCGCCAAGCCATCTAGTGCCATTTAAGGCCTCCCTTGCAATGCCGCAGACCTTTTGAATTGCTCCTACGGTATCTCTTCTCGGCCTGAAGCCAAATTGCATTTCAGCCAGACCATTTGGCGACTCCGTGTACTGCTGCAATCTGGCGCAAATAATCCGTTCAAAGATTTTCCCAGTGGTACTCAGGAGACACAGGGGCCTATACGAAGATGGTAGCTCTGGGGGCAGGTTTCCTTTCGGGATGAGAACCAGCCGTTGCTTCTTCCAGCATTTGGGGAAGAGTCCTTCTCTCATGCACCTTGAGAAAACCTCGCAGAAGACGTGAGGTTTCGCTGCAATGGCTCTCTTAAGGATGACATTTGGGATGCCATCCAGCCCAGGCGATTTGTTTACCTTCACCCTACTCGAAGCCGCTTCTAGCTCAAGAGTGGTGATATTGGGCACATTCTCATCTGCAACCTCAAGTGGTCGAAGTATCTTCAACAATCCTCTTGGTGGGAAGAGGGCGGCTACTATTTTTTTCCATTTGCAAGGCGGAGGAAGGGACTGACGCCTTGAGGCCATTGAACTTGCGCGTTACAATTTTGTAAGCGCTGCCCCAGGGATTCTGATCCACTTCTCCTATAAGTCTGCAAAAGGCATTTCGCTTGCTCCTGCAGATCTCCTTGTAGGGACTTTTTGTGCCTAAATTCGTCGAGGAAGAGAAGAGTATCCTGAGAAGCAGGATTCCTCCTTCTGCTGCGCTGGAATCTTCTCCGTAGTTGATGGCACTGCGATCGAAGTTCCGCTATTTCATCAGTCCAGCAGTAGTTAGCCTTCCTGCCATTGCTTCTAGTCTTCCTAGGCATAGAGCCATCGCACATCCTTGTGAGGCCCTGCATAAGTTGCCCGGATTGCTGACTCGCATTACCAGGCGCTATTTCAAACTCGGAGATAAACAGATCCAGAGTTTTCTTATCCAGCTTCCAAGTTTTCCAAGCGATACCCAGGGCCCGTTTCCTCAATCTTGATATAGTGAACCTTGCCTGAGGGGAAATACAGATTTGTATCGCAATATGATCACTATGGGTGTAGACATCTGTAACCTCCCATTTTATAGCACTGGCAATCGATGTGCTACAGAAGGTGAGATCTATTGCCAAACTGCCTCTCCCGTTGTCAAACGTGATTGAGTTGTCCCTATTAAGTAGAACCATATCCAGCGATGCAAATGCTTCCAAAACAGCCCGTCCGCGTCTGATGGTGCTAGTACAACCCCATTCCACCGCCCATGCGTTAAAGTCACCGGCGATTATGAGTGGGGATCTATGCCTCGCAGCGCTAACCAGTCTATCCAGGAAGTTATCAAATGAATCATGACTGACGTTTGGCGATGTGTAGCAGCTGCAAAAATGGATACCCCGTATTTTGGCAAAGGTGAAACCATCAAACGAGCAGGGCTCTCTATGCTCAAAGGAAGCATTGCCTTGTAGCCAAATAGCCGCTTTGCCACTAACGTCCTGCGTCCAGACATTTAAGTCTTCCTTCGGTCTATGGAACTCACTAACCAGTAGTACATCAGCATTCCTGTCTATGGCTGTTTGCGAGAGTAAGTCCTGCGCTGCACTGCACCTATTTAGATTAAGCTGCAGACACTTAATCATGCCTAGCTTTCAGATCACGCATGGCCTTCTTAAAAGCATCACACTTGTAACTCCCAGAAGCATGTGCATTCTTACCTTCCGGGCATATAAGACACGTGGGATTTTCCCGACATGTCTTTGCGATATGTCCCTCAGCTCCGCATCTCAGGCATAATTTTGAGCGGTCCGCACTATTCTTGCATCCTCTCGCAATGTGGCCATACTCCAAGCACTTGAAGCACCTTGTGGGACTTATATGTTGTCTCAGACGGCAACGAGCCCAACCCACCTTCAACGATCCCGCCTTAAGCAGAGATTCTGCCTGCTTGACCGGTAAGGTTATATTGGCTGTCTTCGTCCCATCTCTAGCAAATCTCATTGCTCTAATGGCAATGCTGCTGAGCTTGATTGCAGGAAATTGCCTGGTAATGGCTGCTCTCAGTTCTTCTGCTTCTGTTACTTCATCCAGATCACGGCATTCTATAACTACTAGCTGGGACAGAGATTTCACCGTTGCACAGCTCTGCAGGGCTTCCTTAATCTCATCCTTTAGGGCTTCCGTCTGTGCACTACCTTTCTTAGAAAGTTGGAGGAGAATTTCTCCCTTGGCCGTTCTGCGTATCCTGCTAACGTTGTCGCCAACTTTCTGGAGCTCAGGTTTCCCTTTTATCGTCCTTAGGATGTCTGCATAGGATAACTCCGACGCTTTAGTAATGACTAGAGCATCGGGGCGTGTTCGGCGAGACCTTACTTCAACTTTTTTAGGTGGTGGCTTGGAAGGTGCCCCACCCTTATTTTCAGTGGATGGTCGCTGCGTTTCCGTCTTCTTTTTCCGCTTCTTCCGATGCTCAGCTACTTGCCATTTATTCTCCTTTGGCTTAGGGTTTTCATCTGCAGCCCTCAATGTAGACGAGCCGCTATCAGGATTATTATTTATACCTGATATCTTTACAGAGGGTGGATCCTCCTTCGCTACAGTTACGCTAACCGCACGCTTCACCTGTGCTCTCCCATATGTCTGTACACCGATCGTGGCGACGCACACTGCTAGTCGGACAGGATGGAACTTTTTGCTAACCTCGACTCTGTGAAGCCTTATTGCCGTAGCTAACAGCTCTCTCATCTCGTTGTTAACGTGCCGCTGCTTCTCCATCATCACGGCAAGCTGCTCCAATTTCCTCATTGCGCTTGCTGAGTGCGTAATGCTTATGGCCGTTTGTACGAAATTGTTGAGGTTAAATTTTAACTTTAGATCAATTCAGCTTAACAACGTATGCGTCTGGCAATCTTAAACCTGGCACGGTCCAACGATGTCACGGTCGCCATGTAGTATTTAGTATGTAATATTTAAATAAAACAACTTACAAGCGTCCGCTTGATTTGACTTTAGTTTTCTCAATGTTCTCTTTGTTCATTAATTTTACTAAAGCTAACAATGGTGAGTGTTAGTGTGTTTATGCAAGTATGTTTGTATGTGTGTACAAGCTTTTATGGCTATGTACTTGCAGTACGTATTTACTTTAACATAAGCAGTCAGTTAGACTGCAAGCATAGCATAATCATGTACGACGGTCGATGACTTAAACGGTCGATCATATTACTGTGTGATTGGAATGTGTGATGACATAAGTATTTGATATATATTTATGTATTTTGGTTTTTAATAAATGTATATTTATATATGTAACAAAGTGTTACATATTGGTACATTTATGTCATTGCATGAGCACACTACAGGTCATCGCTCTTCGTGTTGTACTGCAGACATGGCTGCCTTGTGGTCCACATCACTGGACCAAACCTAATCGTTGCCACACCTGTATGGCTCGCATCTCAAGCAACATTTTCTTCTGTCCACCGTGCTCTTACATGAACTAGCTATGTGTCCCACATCAAGGCATCTAAAGCATTTGCGAGTCTGCTGCTCTTCATGGACTCTGTAGCGTGTCCAACCTTCTTGATCCTGCCAGCTTTAATCAGCATTGCTGCAATTCTCGAAGGCAGACAGAATTGCCGCTTGTGTTCCAGCATATGCTGGGCGGAGGCTTTTAATATTCTCCTTTGTTACTTCTATCTTAAACTGCTATTTGCATGCAGCTATGATATCCTGAATATGTTTGAAGCAACCGTGTCCACTGAGTATCTGCGTCATATGATAATTCACTTCACCGTGTTTCAGTGATAACCATATATCGAAGCTGGGGATC
Source organism: Amiota communis (assembly GCA_037043315.1). Classification (NCBI taxonomy): domain Eukaryota; kingdom Metazoa; phylum Arthropoda; class Insecta; order Diptera; family Drosophilidae; genus Amiota; species Amiota communis. The sequence continues at coordinate 292,490 of JBAMAV010000380.1, forward strand.
AGAGAGAATTTAGGATGCCGTCATACATCACGTTCCACAGAGTAGGACCTAGGACCGAGCCTTGCGGAACACCCCTTGTGACACTGTACTCCTTTCGGCCTTCATCAGTGTCATAGACTAGCACTCTCTCTGCGAAGTAATTTTCGATTACTTGCAGTAGGTACCTCGGGATATCAAGCATCCTGAGTGCTTCTATAATACGCGGCCAGATCGCCATGTTGAAAGCGTTCTTGACGTCCAGGGTCACTATAGCGTAGTATTCTTTGTCTGCTCCCTTCCATCTGATGCCACTCGTAGCTTTACGCGCAATGATCATTACTGCTTGGACAGCATCCACAGTAGATTTTCCACGCCGAAATCCAAACTGTGAATCGGATAAGGCATTCGGTCTGTCCAAAGTGTCCTGGAGCCGCCCGACTATGAAACTTTCCAGTATCTTATCCAGTGAGTCCAGCATACAGAGCGGCCGATATGCGGATGGATAATCCGGTTGCTTTTTGGACTTTAGCAACAAGACTAACCTCTGTCTTTTCCAGGTGGTTGGAAAAACTCCTTCAGCAAGGCATGCGGAATACAGTTTAGTGAAGGTTGCAACGTCTGCCCTCACTGCAGCTTTCAGAGCTACATTTGGGATACCATCCCGAGGCTCTTTATCTCCTAAGAGCTTGCAGCACCTCCTCCGTGGTAACCGACGGGAATTTGGGAACACCTGTGGTCGATTCAGTTGGCTCCAGCGTATCTCCTCCAGGGAAAAGTGCCGCGACCACGTTGTCCATCAGTACTGGGTCTGATGGCTGTGGGGGCTGAGGTCTCTTTACCGTGCTCATCACAATTTTGTAGGCCTTGCCCCATGGATCAGTGTCGGAACTGTCTCGCAGGTCTTTAAAACAGGCCTTTTTGCTAGATCGTATAGCTTTCCTCAGGAGGAGCCTTAGTCTTTTTAAATCGCATTGCAGTTGCTCCCAATTGGGACGATTTCTGGTACGCTGCGCCACCCTGCGTGCCCTAATGCAGCGATTTCTTAGATCAGCAATCTCGTCATTCCCCCAGTAAGCCGCACTTCGCGCAGATACTGTCGCGCCGTAAGCAATGGTTATACCATCTTCCCAAATTTGTAGGAAGATGTCCTCGTCGAAGACCCAATCCCTCCAGCCTTTCAGTTTTGCCAACCGAAACTTGGGAGAGTCAACATTCGCTTTGCCAACTGTAGCCACGGGTTTGCTCTCCTTAGAACCGATATGCGGTTTCTTGGCTGCAACATAGCGCTTGGCTGGGGCAGTCTCCAGTTACCCCTCGCGACTTCTTTTACCCTTTGCAGGAGGTTTCAACCAGGGCGACGTCTGCGAAGAGCTATTAGTCCTTATGACCCTCTTCGCCTGGTCGTCCTTCTGATCGATAGCTGAAAGCTCATAGAGTGCTTTGATACTATCGATCGTATCAAACAAGCTTTGGTCTATGGAGCATCTTGGGTTTCCATCCGACCCTTTCTCCTCCAGCATGTCCACTAAACTCCTTATTTTCAAGTCGAGCTTGTTAAAAGCTTGTGAAAACCATCTCCTGATTTAATCGAGCATGAGGGACTCGTCGCATCCATTACCATTCTGTTGTGTTTGCCAGCGCATCATGAGCAGGGGGGCAGGCCGTACTAGTCAGGAACGGGTATACCCTTGACCATAGTCCCTACCCCAGCTTCCAGGGGCCTGACCTACGCTTTACCAGTCCCGAGATACACGGACGAACTGGTGCTTGCCCGGGGCAACGCAGTCTACTAAACTGCGTCCAATACACATTCCCTGACCAGGGTCCGAAGTGGCTGGTCACTGATCCACGCCACGCCTGCCGCCTCGGCAGAGCAGGCTCACATCACCCCTTCACCATCGTTAGCGGAATAACTAACAGTGGTTCCGGGGACTCCCAGCGCGAAGTGACGGGGAAAGGTCATCTCCGCATTTTAGGCCTACCGCCATTCATATACTACTGCCGATCTATCAGGTGCAGACGCAGACCAAGAAGACCGCCACCTGTGACCCCCACTGTAGCTTGACCAACGCCTAGTGTGTGTGTGTGCATTATTCCTAATTTTGATTGTGTGTGCGTGCATTATTCCTACGAACAATAGATTAAGTCATTTTCTCGCTTGTTGTGAGTATACAAAGAGCGTTCGCATAACACAACATGTGTGCAACTTAACCCGAAGGCGGACAGAAAGAGTTCAAAGTCACAAGGGTACCATAAGGCTCAGTCCTAGGTCCCACTCTGTGGAATATAATATATGACGGCATTCTCAGGATGAGTCTCCCCACTGGCTCAACCTTGATTGGCTATGCTGACCACATCGATTTGGTGGTCGTAAGTAGCTACGGTCAGTGTCATGAGCTGGCTTAGGCGCGCACACCTGGAATTGGCAGTTGAGAAAACTGAAGCGGAAAGTGTGCGAGACATTTCCTTTTCGGGTTGGTGATTATCTCATAACCTCCCAGCCAGTCATAAAGTATCTCGGAGTGCTTAATGACACCCGACTGTCCTTCAAGGAGCACTTAGTGAGTGACAAAGCCACTAAAGTTAATGGAGCTTTATCGCGCATGATGGCCAACATAGGTCGTCTGCGAGCAAGCAAGCGAAAACTGCTAGCCAGGGTTGTCAGCTCCACTATCTTCTATGCGGCTCCAGTATGGGCTGATGCGACATTGAAGAGCACATACACGGCGGGTATTCATTCAACGTATCCTCTAAGCGCGTTGAGGGTGGCGAGTGGCTTTCGCACTGTGTCTTATGTTTCGATTGAAGTGATTGTCTCTACTATATGCCACCAATCGACAAATCGACACGAGAACTCAAACGACGCAGGTGTATCTAAAGATGATGTGAGGCGGTGCATCATACAAGAATGGCAAAGAAGGTGGGTAACGTCTGAAAAAGGGTGATGGACGTTTTCTCTGATCCCTAGCCTGGATGACTCGGAAACATGGTGAAGTTTATTTCCATATGACACAGATGCTCAGTGGACACTGTTGCCTCAAGTTTTACCTGCACCATTTCAAGCACGAGGAGGACCCCTTCTGTCCCGCATACGACGGCATCGCCGAAGATGCCCACCACGTCCTGTTCCATTGCCCCCGTTTTGGTAACGAGAGGCTGTGAATTGGGGAATGTTTTGGTGAGCCAGTAGAAAACATTGTGCCGCGAATGTGGGAGTCACCAGGAAACTGGGGAGCTGTGAGGAGAGCCATGGCCACAATGATGTGTTCTCTCAGAAGAGCAGCTGAACGGTCACAAGCTGTTTGTTTAGCTCTTGTACCCGACGTAATATCTAATGACAGTTCCGGGAGTACGATAGGATATGGGGCGGGAGTTTTTAGCGCGGTTAAAGTCCTGCATTATAAATTTATCTAGGTGGCAACCTTCCGTTTAGAAGGTCATTAGAATGAAGACTCTTTAAACGACGTCGCCTGATCCCATGGGCTAATGGCGGCGCTAGGCTGTTTGAGTGGTTTTGTAGCCTCTGCTGATAACAGTTCCAGAATTGCATGATTTTAACTCTCACAGTGGGCATATTGAGATCTCTGTGCAGAATGGTGTTGCGCACAAACCATGGAGCCCCAGCTATGCAACCCATGCCTTGTTTTGACAGGCTTGGACTCTTTGGATGCTGCTGGCAGCAGTGGTACCCCAGATTTGTAACGCGTAGCACCAAACAGGAGCCACTACTTCTGTATATTGTCCTTTTGTTGTCGAGCGACAACTTGCTGGATGGACGCAGCATCCAGTCAAGCCTGCGCAGTTTTGCATAACAGCATGCAGTAGTGGTTCTAATGTGTGGTCGCCATGTAAGCCGCTTGTCCAGAATAAGTTCGAGGTAACGAACTTGGTCCATCTGCGGAATGATTCTGGAGTCATAGTAGACAACTAGACAAGTCCCACGTCTTAGGGTAAAAACGCAGTTCGCCGATTTCTATGGATTTATTCCAATATTCCATCGCTTGGCCCAGGCCTGAAATCTTCGCACGAAATCCTGCATTGATTCAGATGCTTCTTGCGCTGAGTAAGAGTTTACAAGGATTGCTGTGTCATTCGCATATGTAGCAATGGTGGCTTCATCAGGGTCAACTGTTGGGATATCTGCCGTATATAGCGAGTAGAGAAAGGGTGCTAGTACACTGCCTTGCGGCACACAAGCTCTAATGCTTCTTATCGCTTTGTAGTAGGTTTAATTGATTATCTGGAAGGAGGCGTTTGATCTTGTGAAGCAGACCATCGATCCATACCCTGTCAAAAGCTTGCTTGACATCCAAGAATACTGCGGAGCAGTATTGTTTTAGCTCAAACGCAGTGAGAATGTGCTGAACGACACGATGCAGCTGTTCTGGCGTTCAATGCTGTGCTTTAAAGCCAAATTGATGGTTAGGTATGGCTCTCTGAATATCCCGTATTTCCATCATTCTACTCAAAAAAATTCTTTCAAATATCTTTGAGAATGTGGGGAGTAGACTTATCGGTCTATAAGACGCAACAATGTTTTCCGGTTTAACAAGTTTGGGAATCATAATGATCGATGCGCACTTCCACTGAGTAGGGAAGTGGCAGATACGTAATATAGCATTAAACAGAGTTACCAATAACAGTATACCTTTACAAGGGAGGGCTTTGGCCACTTTGGCATCGATTCTGTCATGTCACAGGGGGTGATAAGTTTTATGAGACATGGATCAGCGTCATTTTTTGCCAGGACTTCGGTCGTTTCCTGGATCTCTGCACCATCAGCCAGTTGCAGAGGCGATAATCTGTTCTCTAGCTCTTCTGCAAAGGCCTCAGCCCTTTCAGTCTCACTCCTGCACCACTTATTACTCGCTTCTTTGATTGGGGCGTGTCTATGCGGTTGCTGTTTTATACATTTGGTGCCCCTTCATAGGCTAAAACCGACTTTTTTGTTCGGGTCAACATTAAGCAACAAGTTGTCAAACTTTTCGCCTCTGATTTTAATCAGAACTCTTTTAGCTCGTTTGACGCTTTCCTCCAGGCAGCCTTACCACGGATGTTTAGACTCCTATTGTAGCGCCGCACTATAGGCAGTATAAGGCATTTGTTGATCAAAAATCTATAACTTTTTTGTTTTAGAACCTATGAACTTGAAATTTTGCAAGAAAATAGTGTAAATCACGTAAATTTAATATTTTAAACTTCATTTTTGTATCTCATTTGTTTTCAGAGATATAGACCAATATCTAGCCTTGGGAAATATAGAAGGGACATATTTCCTGATTATATGGAAAGCTGGTATTTTGCTATTGGTATTAAACGATTGTTTTTATTAAATATTCTTCTAGATATATTTTTAAGATTATTCTTTATTCGTCATTTGAACAATGTAGACGTGTTTTGCAGTCAATAAATTGTGTCCGCATAATAATCAAATACTTTCACGTAAAGCAAATAAAAAACCCAACAACAACAACGTTAAAAAGGCAACCAGGAATGCGCATCTTTCGATCGTATCTCCTGGCCCTAACAAAAAAATGATGAGTCATTTTTAACCATCAAATCGCCAGAGCGAAGAGCTAGTTCTTGTTCTCCCGTTCTGTGTATTGATACCATAGGCACCATGAATTCACTACCATGGAGCAGCCAATATCTATCCCCACAAACTCCACTGTACACAACACCAGCAACTATTGTATAAACAAATGCAACTGTAACAACACAAAGCACTCCAGCTATATCAACCGCTACATCAGCATCAAACACAACAACAGTTTACTCAACAACTGCTTCGATCATGTCATTGCAAGCAGTTTTCACATCAACAACAACATCAATAGCAATGCATCCAACGATCAAGCTGCTGGACCAATCAGCATCAGTTATGCCTAGATCAAATACACATACGCAAGTACAAAACATAAATAACACCAATAACAATAGTCCCAGTTCTGAACAGTTAAACCTTGTAAAAGAAACCGTAAAATGCAATCCCCAGGCAAATCAATAGAAGAAAACAATAAAAAAAGTACAAAAGCAATTGGAAAAAAAATACACAAACAAAACTAAATGATTACTGGTTGAGCAAACCTAATATTAGCAATATGTTCGCACTGCTAGCAGAAAAAGACGACAACAAAGGCGAAGATCCTAAGTCCTCAAATCGTAATGCACAAAACGAAACCAAACAGCCTCCTAAAGTTAACAAGCCACCGCCTATTTATGTGCAGAGGGTAGAAGACATTAATACTCTCATTAATTAATGAAGTTATAGAGAAAAACTATATTCTTAAGTCCCTGCCCAATAATGAAGTTCGTATCCAAGTGACGGAACCCCAACAATATAGTACAATAATGAAAATGTTAAAAGCTAGAAATACCAAGTACTATACATTTAAGACTAAAGACGAACGCGGTTTTAAAGTTATGCTGAGACACCTTCACCAATCATGTGACACCGACGAAATTAAGCGAGAACTGAAAGAATTAAGCCATGATGTCACGAATGTATTTAATATTCGACAAAAAAACCACAAATAAGTCACTTCCCCTGTTCTCACTCGAACTTAAAGCCAGCCCTAACAATAAAAACATTTAAAACATAACTACATTACATCACACCAAAATACAATTCGAGGCCCCCCATAGTAAGAGAACGATAGTGCAATGTTCTAACTGCCAAAAATACGGACACACCCGAAACTACTGCACCAAAGATCCTGTTTGTGTTAAATGTGCGGGAAACAACGCACGATTGACTGTCAAATTGATTCATCAAAGAAAATAAAATGTGCTCTTTGTGGTGGAGCTCATATAGCCAATTATAAAGGTTGCGAAATTTACAAAACATTTCAAATCCAAAGGTTTCCTGCTCTTCGACCCAAAACACTGACCGATGAAACAAAAAACGAACAAAAATCCGTAACCTCTTGCAAAGTGGAGAAAGGAATCAGTTATTCGCAGGTTGCTACTTCTTCCTCACAGACTAAGTCAACCAATCGACCAACATAAAAAGAAAAAGGAAAAAATTATTTAAGTGTTAATCTAACTACTGGCAAAATTTCTTCCCAGCAAAACAACAATCATACCATCCCATCTGACGAAATCTCAGAACAAAAAAACATGATGAAAGAATTAATCCAACAAATGGCTAACATGATGAACATCATAACAATTTTAGTAACAAAGCTTGATAAACAAAATGGACAATAAGTTAATTAATTGCTTGGAATGCGAACGGACTACACAAACATATTTTAGAACTCCAACTTTTCTTAAATGAGAATTCAATTGACATTACACTAATATCGGAAACTCACCTTACAAATAACCACCTAAGCATTCCCGGCTATAAAATATATGGAACAAATCTTCCGGATGGTTCAGGTCATGGTGGCTCTGCTATTATTATCAAAAATAATATACGACACGTTGAACTGGAAAGCTATCAACAAGCACACATACAGTCGACCAAATTTATGCTGCAAGATATATATGGATCTTTAACAGTAGCAGCTATCTATTGTCCACCTAGACACATAATCACAACAGCTCAATTTAAGGACCATTTTATTGAGCTTGGCCAAAGGTTCATCGCTGCAGGAGACTATAATGCCAAACATGTAAACTGGGGATCAAGGTTGACAAAATCTTAGCTAACGAAATAAGAAACTGCATTGAAAAGCGTACTAGTCACAAAAAATTTCCAGGATATGACCAAATAACTGGAAAATTACTAAAAGAGCTTCCTCCAAATGCAATTATATACATAAGAAACTTGTTTAACGCAGTACTAAGACTAAGGCACTACCCGACATTATGGAAAATAGCAGAAATAATACCTATACCAAAATCGGGCGAAGATCCAACTTTGACGTCATCTTATAGGCCAATAAGCCTTCTGCCTTCATTATCAAAAATATTTGAACGATTTTTGCTTGACAGAATTCAACCAATACTGGATGTGAACAAAATTATACCTGATTACCAATTCGGATTTAGATGGTGTTTTTTTGGACATAGAAAAAGCTTTTGACAAAGTGTGGCACGCCGGACTTCTTAAAAAAATTAAGACTGTCCTACCAAATGATCTTTGTGATATCATCAGGAGCTACCTTTGTAGTCGCTACTTCTATGTAAGGTATAAAGACGAAACCTCTACATTAAGGCAGATAAAAGCTGGAGTTCCACAGGGAAGCGTGCTTGGGCCTTACTTTATACTAAATATACATAAGACATTCCAATCCCAGAAGACAATTCGACAATGGTAGCCACCTTTGCTGACGACACTATTCTTATGTGCTCAAACAAAAAACTTGATGTGGCAATAGATAAGCTGCAAGCAATATTGGACGAAACATGCACTTGGTTTGATTTATGGAAAATTAAGATAAACGAAATGAAAACAATGCAAGTGATATATACTTTACGGACAGCTTATCAGCCAAGACAAGTAAAAATAAAAGGTTCTGACCTTCCATTAAGCAACGTGGCCAAGTACCTGGGCCTGCATATTGACAGTAAACTGACTTGGAAATATCACTTCCAGAAAAAGAAAGACTAACTTGTACTAAAATTCAGTCAGTTATATCCGTTTTTCAACAGACATTCAAAACATAATACTTATGGAAAATTACTACTTTACACATCTGTAATTAAGCCCATATGGACGTATGGCATACAACTATGGGGTACTGCCAAGAAAACGAACGTAAATATAATACAAAGACAACAATCTAAAATCCTTAGAGCAATAGTTAATGCTGACTGGTTCATAACAAATTATGACATATATAAAGACCTCGGTGTAAAAATGGTGCACGACGAAATCAACAATGCAAGTAGAAGATACCATAACACCTTAGAACGACATTCCAACGTTGAAATGATTGGCATTCCTTCAAACGAATTAACAAGACGTAGAAGACTAAAAAGGAGCAGACCAGTGGACTTAACGTAGCTGCTCTACTTGTGTTGGTCTTGGGTTGTTGAGAGGAACGTTGCAGTATCTCGCGAGAGTGGGGCAGCCGCAAGTAATACTCAAAAATAAACCAAGTCTTCCATAACATTTCAAACTGACAATTCGAAAATGTTCGTATTTGTCAAATATAAACCCCCTTTTCAATATTAAAAAAAGGTATTAGTGTTTTTATTTTATTGTATTGTTATATAATAAGAAACAAAATAAATGTACTTCGACTATTGGGAAATAAAAAAAAAAAATTTTTTTTTGTATACCCAAGAAGGAGGCAGTAAACCAGGAAGCTTGCAAGCAAGCTCCTGTTCTCTCGGGATTGTTTAAATGGTTTGTAAGCGATGCTGCTGTCATGGTGGCACATACATTTTGCACTTTGATAGCAAAATCCACTATTGTTTCTAACCACGACTCCTTCGGTGGTGGTACTTGTGCATGCAAAACATCGATGATCAGTTCAGGTCGACCAAATTTCATCGCCAATGTCGACATAATGCGAGCTACGCACGATGAGTGAAGCAGAAGGTTCCTTACTGCATTACGTGCTAGTCCTTCAAGTGCATTTCGTAGTCGATGTAAGTCACAGCTCAGTCGATTGGTCATACGTCGCTTTAAACAGGGGCCACTCTTCCGGTTTGCCACTAAACTGAGGAAGTTTTCTACTCAGCCCTTTGCGAGCTGCTATATGAGCGTTGGTAAGAGGCTGAGTTGAATTAAGTGTCACAGGTGCTTCAGGCAACATATTTGCCTGAATTGGGCCTGGGTGTCGGGCATGCGAGCATCGATCGGGCTGAATAATATTTTCTATAGGAGCCACGAAGTGCTGATTATGCCCGCTTGCTTCCCTGGTTACACCTTCTTCCTCTTCCAGCTGTGCCAAGTGCTCTCTTTTGGTCGAAGTTGCTCCCACAGCGTCGATACGTTGGATTGAAAACGCAATTTGTTGTAATTATGGTTGAGATGTTACAGTTGCAGACGGACAATGAGGCTTTTCTTAATTGACGTCGCAGCGATCTATTGTGTTTCTGGGCGACCGATTATGTGCTGCATTAATTCCGATAGTGCCTGTGTCGCCTTTAGCAAGTGCCAAATAGTCTTGCGGCGTCGTGTGGCTAGGAGTTGATGCAGCAGCGGGAATGGTCGTATCGTTGAAATCATAGCAATCACTGCACAGCCAGGAACCTGTGTTTGTCGATAGTCTGGAATCAACACATGTTGTTGCATCCGCCACACGTCACCATGAACTAATTGTCGGCTTCATCACATAATAATAGGGTTAAATAAAGAACACTAGTTTTTGTTGTTGTTGAGTGAAAATTTTAGAAGATATTAAAAAAGGGTTCTTCTTTTTAGTCCAATCGCTGTTTTTAATTGATCTTTATTGCGATTCTGAAATTATAAAATAAAAAAATTTAGTACAATTTTTTAATCTTATTTAACGACTTACTTCAGTCCCTTCGTTCGCTTTTTTTTCACTAATCTAACATTTTTTCTTTTGCACGTGTGATCACCTTGTTGCATTTTAGGTGCGCAACAGCAACCCACGCACACTGCGGTGCTTTTTTGTGCACTTTAGCCAGCTGCTACGTTAAACGTTAGATGGCGCTAGTCCGAGCTTGGTTATGGTGCCACAGAAGTATTCTTAACAATCGTTTTTTTTTTTATGTCATTTTTTTTTTTGACATGTCACTAATTTTCCATCGTTTTTTTTTTTGATATGTCAATTTGTTTTTTTATATGTGATATGTCACTAATGTTGAAACGGCTACAATCGTTTTTTTTTTATGTCACTTTTTTGAATATGTCACTACTTTTGAAACGGCTACCATCGTTTTTTTCTGTCCCTTTTTTGAAATGTCACTAATTTTCCATCATTTTTGTTTTGATATGTGAATTTGTTTTTTTATATCTGATAAGTCACTAATTTTGAAATGACTACCATCGTTTTTTTTGATATGCCACTTTGTTTTTGACATGTCAGTTATTTTCTATTGGTTTTTTTGATATGTCAATTTATTTTTTGATATGTCACTAATTTTGAAACGGCTGCCATTGTTTTTTTTTTGATATGTCCCTTTTTTTTATATGTCACTAATATTAAAACCGCTACAATCGTTTTTTTTATATGTCACTTGTTTTGATGTCACTAATTTTCCATCGTTTTTTTGAGCATACGTACATCCCAGCATACAGTAGGAGCCTAAGTTCTACTCTCGTTTTTTTCTTAACAAACTGTCCGCAACTTCTATCAAACGCTAACGTTATCTTGGTCCAAGGCACTATGCACTCTTGTCTATTGTTAACTCTTTCCGTTACCACATAAAAAATACTAACTGGGCAGAATTTTCTAGATTTGTTAACTTATTATTACCCAGCATTGATCAGAATTCTGTCCAAAACTCATATGACATTGATAAGTTGCTCTCTGATTTCAACTATGCTATCCTTACTGCGAAACATAACAGCGTCCCATTATACCCCCCACAAAGCCACTCCCTCGTTGCATACAAACTCTAATTAAGCGTAGAATTTTACACCGTCAAAACTGGCAGAGATATAGAAAGTCCACAGACCGTGTCCGCTTCAAATGGCTAACTCTACTCATTTCCGCCAAGATCTCCACATTCCGTAATGAATCATGGAACAATCTTTTATCCTCGTTAGACAAAAGTTCCTAGCACTTCTGGAAACTGACAAAAGTTTTTAAAAAAAAGGCATGGCGATATCGCCATACTAAGAGACAGCTCAAGGCGTTTGTCTACTCCTGAAGAAAAAGCGGAGATCTTAGCACAAACAGGGAAGCGTGCTTGGGCCTTACTTTATACTAAATATACATAAGACATTCCAATCCCAGAAGACAATTCGACAATGGTAGCCACCTTTGCTGACGACACTATTCTTATGTGCTCAAACAAAAAACTTGATGTGGCAATAGATAAGCTGCAAGCAATATTGGACGAAACATGCACTTGGTTTGATTTATGGAAAATTAAGATAAACGAAATGAAAACAATGCAAGTGATATATACTTTACGGACAGCTTATCAGCCAAGACAAGTAAAAATAAAAGGTTCTGACCTTCCATTAAGCAACGTGGCCAAGTACCTGGGCCTGCATATTGACAGTAAACTGACTTGGAAATATCACTTCCAGAAAAAGAAAGACTAACTTGTACTAAAATTCAGTCAGTTATATCCGTTTTTCAACAGACATTCAAAACATAATACTTATGGAAAATTACTACTTTACACATCTGTAATTAAGCCCATATGGACGTATGGCATACAACTATGGGGTACTGCCAAGAAAACGAACGTAAATATAATACAAAGACAACAATCTAAAATCCTTAGAGCAATAGTTAATGCTGACTGGTTCATAACAAATTATGACATATATAAAGACCTCGGTGTAAAAATGGTGCACGACGAAATCAACAATGCAAGTAGAAGATACCATAACACCTTAGAACGACATTCCAACGTTGAAATGATTGGCATTCCTTCAAACGAATTAACAAGACGTAGAAGACTAAAAAGGAGCAGACCAGTGGACTTAACGTAGCTGCTCTACTTGTGTTGGTCTTGGGTTGTTGAGAGGAACGTTGCAGTATCTCGCGAGAGTGGGGCAGCCGCAAGTAATACTCAAAAATAAACCAAGTCTTCCATAACATTTCAAACTGACAATTCGAAAATGTTCGTATTTGTCAAATATAAACCCCCTTTTCAATATTAAAAAAAGGTATTACTGTTTTTATTTTATTGTATTGTTATATAATAAGAAACAAAATAAATGTACTTCGACTATTGGGAAATAAAAAAAAAAAATTTTTTTTTGTATACCCAAGAAGGAGGCAGTAAACCAGGAAGCTTGCAAGCAAGCTCCTGTTCTCTCGGGATTGTTTAAATGGTTTGTAAGCGATGCTGCTGTCATGGTGGCACATACATTTTGCACTTTGATAGCAAAATCCACTATTGTTTCTAACCACGACTCCTTCGGTGGTGGTACTTGTGCATGCAAAACATCGATGATCAGTTCAGGTCGACCAAATTTCATCGCCAATGTCGACATAATGCGAGCTACGCACGATGAGTGAAGCAGAAGGTTCCTTACTGCATTACGTGCTAGTCCTTCAAGTGCATTTCGTAGTCGATGTAAGTCACAGCTCAGTCGATTGGTCATACGTCGCTTTAAACAGGGGCCACTCTTCCGGTTTGCCACTAAACTGAGGAAGTTTTCTACTCAGCCCTTTGCGAGCTGCTATATGAGCGTTGGTAAGAGGCTGAGTTGAATTAAGTGTCACAGGTGCTTCAGGCAACATATTTGCCTGAATTGGGCCTGGGTGTCGGGCATGCGAGCATCGATCGGGCTGAATAATATTTTCTATAGGAGCCACGAAGTGCTGATTATGCCCGCTTGCTTCCCTGGTTACACCTTCTTCCTCTTCCAGCTGTGCCAAGTGCTCTCTTTTGGTCGAAGTTGCTCCCACAGCGTCGATACGTTGGATTGAAAACGCAATTTGTTGTAATTATGGTTGAGATGTTACAGTTGCAGACGGACAATGAGGCTTTTCTTAATTGACGTCGCAGCGATCTATTGTGTTTCTGGGCGACCGATTATGTGCTGCATTAATTCCGATAGTGCCTGTGTCGCCTTTAGCAAGTGCCAAATAGTCTTGCGGCGTCGTGTGGCTAGGAGTTGATGCAGCAGCGGGAATGGTCGTATCGTTGAAATCATAGCAATCACTGCACAGCCAGGAACCTGTGTTTGTCGATAGTCTGGAATCAACACATGTTGTTGCATCCGCCACACGTCACCATGAACTAATTGTCGGCTTCATCACATAATAATAGGGTTAAATAAAGAACACTAGTTTTTGTTATTGTTGAGTGAAAATTTTAGAAGATATTAAAAAAGGGTTCTTCTTTTTAGTCCAATCGCTGTTTTTAATTGATCTTTATTGCGATTCTGAAATTATAAAATAAAAAAATTTAGTACAATTTTTTAATCTTATTTAACGACTTACTTCAGTCCCTTCGTTCGCTTTTTTTTCACTAATCTAACATTTTTTCTTTTGCACGTGTGATCACCTTGTTGCATTTTAGGTGCGCAACAGCAACCCACGCACACTGCGGTGCTTTTTTGTGCACTTTAGCCAGCTGCTACGTTAAACGTTAGATGGCGCTAGTCCGAGCTTGGTTATGGTGCCACAGAAGTATTCTTAACAATCGTTTTTTTTTTTATGTCATTTTTTTTTTTGACATGTCACTAATTTTCCATCGTTTTTTTTTTTGATATGTCAATTTGTTTTTTTATATGTGATATGTCACTAATGTTGAAACGGCTACAATCGTTTTTTTTTTATGTCACTTTTTTGAATATGTCACTACTTTTGAAACGGCTACCATCGTTTTTTTCTGTCCCTTTTTTGAAATGTCACTAATTTTCCATCATTTTTGTTTTGATATGTGAATTTGTTTTTTTATATCTGATAAGTCACTAATTTTGAAATGACTACCATCGTTTTTTTTGATATGCCACTTTGTTTTTGACATGTCAGTTATTTTCTATTGGTTTTTTTGATATGTCAATTTATTTTTTGATATGTCACTAATTTTGAAACGGCTGCCATTGTTTTTTTTTTGATATGTCCCTTTTTTTTATATGTCACTAATATTAAAACCGCTACAATCGTTTTTTTTATATGTCACTTGTTTTGATGTCACTAATTTTCCATCGTTTTTTTGAGCATACGTACATCCCAGCATACAGTAGGAGCCTAAGTTCTACTCTCGTTTTTTTCTTAACAAACTGTCCGCAACTTCTATCAAACGCTAACGTTATCTTGGTCCAAGGCACTATGCACTCTTGTCTATTGTTAACTCTTTCCGTTACCACATAAAAAATACTAACTGGGCAGAATTTTCTAGATTTGTTAACTTATTATTACCCAGCATTGATCAGAATTCTGTCCAAAACTCATATGACATTGATAAGTTGCTCTCTGATTTCAACTATGCTATCCTTACTGCGAAACATAACAGCGTCCCATTATACCCCCCACAAAGCCACTCCCTCGTTGCATACAAACTCTAATTAAGCGTAGAATTTTACACCGTCAAAACTGGCAGAGATATAGAAAGTCCACAGACCGTGTCCGCTTCAAATGGCTAACTCTACTCATTTCCGCCAAGATCTCCACATTCCGTAATGAATCATGGAACAATCTTTTATCCTCGTTAGACAAAAGTTCCTAGCACTTCTGGAAACTGACAAAAGTTTTTAAAAAAAAGGCATGGCGATATCGCCATACTAAGAGACAGCTCAAGGCGTTTGTCTACTCCTGAAGAAAAAGCGGAGATCTTAGCACAAACATTTAGCCTAAAGCACTCTATCTCTATCGAATTAAGTGGCCCAATTACAACGTGTGTGGTCAGAAACTCCATGACTTTACTTGACTCATCTTCGCCCAGTCCGGAAGAGGCATATTACATAAGAAGCTCTGAATTGGCAACGATCTTAAAAAATCTGAAGTCTAAGAAGTCCCCTGGGTCGGACGGAATTGAAAACTCATTCCTTAAAGCACTCCCTCGCAAGGGAATAAAATATCTTACTACTCTTATCAATGAGTGCTTACGTCTTTGCTATTTTCCCAAGTCATGGAAAATCTCAAAAGTTATACCCATAAGAAAAGCTAACAAACCTGCTGAGCTGCCTCCTTCTTACCGCCCAATAAGTTTGTTGTCCTCGGTCAGCAAAATTCTGGAAAAAGTCATCAAAATAAAACTTTTTCAGTTCTTAGATGATAATGATTTATTCCCGCTCCAGTAATTCGGCTTTCGCCGTGAACATAGCACTTTGCATCCATTATCCAAAATCAAGAACATTGCCAAAACTAACTTTACAAGATCCAAATCGACGGGTATGGTCTTATTGGATATAAAAGGAGCTTTTGACTCAGTTTGGCGTTTGGTGAATTAGCTCACAAATGAGTCTAAGTATGACGCACTTACCTCAGCTTGGCTAGCGCCAGCTTTAGCGAGTGCGTCTGCTTCTTCGTTCCCTTCAATTCCTTTATGTCCCGGTACCCAAAAGATGGTGACTCGTCTGTCAAAACAGAGTTCGTCAATTTTGGCTCTACATTGTTGAACACAGTTCGATTTCGTCATCACCGCCGCTATTGCATTTATGGCTGCTTGGCTGTCGATGAATATGTTTATTTGGGAGTTTAGAGGAGTTAGCTCGGCTGCTAATTCTGCAGATTTTGTAGCCGCATAATACTAGGCCTTCCATTGAAGTTGGCCTGGGGAATAACATAGTCCGAGCTATTGTTTAAACCTTCATGTATCTTACTGTGACCATAAGGCCTCTGTATAAACTGTCCTGTTGCCTTTAGTCTTAGCGCAGACTTCTTTGCAGTGTTCTTCGCTGCCAAGCCTATAGGTTGAAGGTCGAGTATTCTATCAAGTGCTGTTGTAGGGGTGGTGCACATTGCACCAGTTATACAAAGCCCTGCGATTCTCTGTTTATTTTCCAACTTTTTGACGTATGTCTTTTTGTTGACACTTGTCCACCATACCAAGATACTAGTATGTAATATAGGTCTAACCACTGCCGTGTACATCCAATATGTTAGACGGGAAGATAAACCCCATGTCTTTCCGAGCATTTTCCTGCAAGCATAAAAGGCATTGAGAGCTTTCCTCACCCTTTCTCCCACATTTAACTTCCACGTCAGTTTGTTATCCAATATGACTCCAAGATATTTTGTAGACATCTTTGGTGCCAGTACAATGTTTCCTAAGTTAGGAGGGAGCCAGTACGGAATCTTGTATTTTGTTGTGAAAAGTACTAAGTCCGTCTTGTCTGGATTCACATCCAGTCCCACATTGCTTGTCCAGTCTTTAATTTCTTTAAGTGCCCCCTCGAGTACTTGACTCATTGAGCTAAGGCACCTGCCTGAGATGATTACGGCCAGGTCATCTGCATAGGCAGTTAACCTTGCACCTCCACCTCGCATTTTATTAAGAATTTTATTCATTACAAGTGTCCAAAGCAGCGAAGAGATTACGCCCCCTTGGGGCGTACCTCTGTTTGCCTTCCTTGCCAGACTCGTCGCACCCCATTCAGCCACCACTGTCCGGCAGTTCAGTAGACTGCCGATCCAGAGCCGTATGGATGGATGTGCGTCAATTGACTCAAGACCCTCTAACAGCGCTTCTGTCGAAACGTTGTTAAAGGCTCCTGATATGTCAAGGAAGACACCTATGGCATACTCTCCGTACTGTATGGCCCTTTCTATCTGCATCACGACCTTATGAAGCGCTGTCTCAGTGGACTTGCCTTTCGTATAGGCGTGTTGGTCTCTCGATATTAGATACGGTGAAACCTTTTCCTTAATATACGAGTCCAATAGTCTTTCAAACGTCTTTAGTATGAATGAAGTGAGGCTTATTGGCCGATAGTCCTTTGGATACAAGTGGCTGCTCTTACCTGGCTTTGGTATGAATACAACTCTTGAGAGTCTCCAGTTCTTCGGAACATAATTAAACCTCAGGCAATTCCTGAAGATTCCTTTAAGCCATGGTGTCAGTACAGCACAACCATTTTGCAAGAGCGCAGGAAAGATGCCGTCTGGTCCCGGGGATTTAAAGGGTTCAAACGATTTTAAGGCCCATTCCAGTCTAACCGATGTAATTAAGCCTTCACATACCTCATTTATTACACCCCGTGTCGTTACAGTTACGTCTAAAACCTCAGTACAGCCAGGAAAGTGGGATTCTATAAGAGTTTCCAGCGTTTCCTTTCCGTCTTTGGTCCATTCGCCTGTGTCCTTGCGGATTAGTGAAGGGATTATAGGAGACTTGGCAAGTATTTTCCGAAGTCTCGACGCCTCAGAAGTCTTGTCCAAATTACCACAGAAGATCTGCCAGGATCTCCTCTTGGCTCTCCTTATCTCTTTTTTGTATAGCGATAGTAGTGTCTTATATTCTCTCCAGCACTCTTCACAATCAGCAAGTTTGGCTAGCTAAAAGAACTCTCTAAGTTCCTGTCTTTGCTTACTAACGTCCTTATTCCACCATGGGGGCTTGGATTTGTTATGAGATGTTATGAGTTCTGTCACTGCCTCAACGTCGCTGCTAGTAGTGATCTGAGGAACATTTCTTAGGTATCCCTTTAACAAGTTCTCATATAGGCCCCAGTTCGTATTTCTAGGGTTCCTAAATATGTCTTTCGTTCTTAGTGGGATCTTTATATCTACAATGAAACTTATATAACTATGATCGGAGAAGGAGGGTTGCTCAAGCACCTTCCAATCCAAGATCTGCATATTGTCACCGTAAAAGAGAGTGATGTCCAATACACCCTCCGATGTTGGACCCTTATAAGTTGGAATATTTCCCCTATTTGCTATACTTACATTATACTGTAATATATAGTTAAAGAGGTACTCACTGCGTTGGTTGATGTCCTTACTACCCCATTAAGGGTGGTGCGAATTAGCGTCTGCACCTACTACTATCCTCCATCCACGTTGACCGGCCTCCTCCATGAGATTTTGTAACTCCATGGGCGGTGCCTCGGCGTCGTGTGCCATGTAGCAGGAGGCAAGGAGTTTGGGCCCATCGTCCCCCTCTACGATAATCACTGCCAGGTCATCTGTGCTAAGATTGGATAATAAATATGCGTTAATATTTTTCTTTACAAGGATGACAGATCTAATCTTCCTTACCATTGCAGCGTGAAAAATTTTGTAGTTTTTCGAACCCAATCCTGAGACCTTGTTCCCGGAGGATAGCCAGGGCTCTTGAATCAGGGCCACGTCATAGCTGCCTTCCTCTAACGTGAGGAGCAGCTCGGCCGAAGCCGCCTTACTGTGATGGAGGTTTATTTGCAGAACTTTCCCCATCAGGTTCAGCAATGCGTTGTACGGGTGTAGCTGTAGTCGCCGACACTCCGTCTGTCCCCTCCATCTTTCCTTCCCCATGCAGCTGAAGGGTTTCAGTACAGTTGGTCACCGATTCGAGTCCGAGATGCCTCTCTACTTCTCCCGCTTCCAGCGTGTTGACGTTACCATCCTTCGACGTTACCATTGTCGTTTCTTGAGGCGCAGGTATACACTACCCATTCCCCACGACATCTTCTCGTGACGCTGGTATAATATGTCCTCTGCCTCTTTGTTTATTTGGAGGATCAGATCTTGATTGCCTTTCTTGTCTGGTTTACTGGCATGAAGCAGCTTCCAATCGATGTTGGAACATCAGTATTCTGCCGCCGGAATAGCAGTAGAGTGACTTCTGGTTTTAACGTGTTAGGTACTCGTACCTTGGCACGCGGTACACACGGAATATCGTTTCTATCCACTATCTCCAGCTTAGCGCCTTCCCAAAGTCCTTCTATCTTGGGAGCTACCTCCGTAATCCACTTCAACGTTAGCTCATCGTTGCATTTTAGGAATTTAACTCCCATGTACCACCCTGCTCCTTCAAACGAGGGCGAGGGTTTGTCGGGTTCATCCGTCAGCCTGTTGACGATGGCATTTAAAATTTTTGTCTCCATTGATCTGTCCATTCGGGTGATTCCGGTCAATGAGCGCTACGATCAAGTGCCTTTTAGCTACTTCATTGACTTTCATCGCCTTCTTGGAAGTGGTTGGCTGTTCAATTGGTGTATCAGGTTTTTGTGTGCGAAGCCGTTTGGCCACACGCTTTTCCTCATCCTTAGACCGCTGTCTTTTCGGCTCTTTGATACTCTTCGCAACATTCTCCTCAATTTTGTTCACGAAGGCAGGATGCGTCGTCGCATGTTATTCACTCTGCGCGAAGTGCTCTCTACCTTTCGTGACAGTCTCAGTTGCCCATTTAAGGTCCTCCCGTTCCTTAGACGAAAGAGTCACCTTAGTTCCCAGGCGTAGTTTTATTTTCACAGCTGCCTTATATTGAGCAAGTGCCTTCAAGCTTTCCTTACTGGGCCTCTTCTTCGGCCCACTCCTGCTGACGGATGTGGTACCTGGCGTCGAGGCCTTTGGGGAACTCAGAAGCTCTTCCTTGGCAGCTGTGTTAATGGTTGCCACGCTACTCATGCTTTGGAGGTTCGAGTCTATATCGACTGCAGTACACCTGATGGCTAACCCCTTTTTTGTATTTGTGCTGGCAGTAACATTACAACCACTATAACCTGCTCCCGTTACAGTAGAGGTTTGGCCACTGGCGACACGGTTCATAGAATCCGTGTGCCCACTGGTGGTAGCAGCCAATTCTCCCACCGACGTTTGAACCGATATCCCAGTTCGTGTATCATCATCATTATCAATCTCCATATGAGTTTTTTATTCGGGGGTCCCTACCCCCAGCATTTTATTCCTACTGCCAGGAACCTCTTAGCAATGACCTTTGTACTAGCTCCCCTATCCTTCCTTGGGGTAACATGTGAAGTTATCCTCCGAGAAGATACAGGGAAGTTTGTACAACGGTCTTGGCTAGGTACCACCTGCTTGCATTGCTGCAAATCAGGTAGACCCAGCAACACTGTAAACGGTGGTACCCATTACCCAGTCGGCACCCGCGGTATAGCTGGAGGATTTTCGCCGACCGTTCGATACGTTAAAAAACAAACAAAACTTTTTCTAATAAGAACGTTGATTTAAAGGAGGGTTTGTATGGGAGTTTTTTTATACAGTGGTTGTCCATTCTTTGAGTGGACTAAGCTGCAAGCACTACATATTCAAGCGTGATTGGAATGTGCGATGACATAATGCGATCGGAATTTGCGTTGACATAAGTGGTTTGATTTAGGTTTAAAAATACTAAGCGCGGATTGGATATATTTTCATATTGTATGAAATGTAACGATATTGAATGCTATAAGAATTAAGGTATTTCAAATCTTTTTGCACATTTTTTTCAAAGCACCTTTACAAATTTCAGTAAAAATTGTGACAGTTCAAAGCCATATCACATTCCTCAATTCAATCAATTCAACATGTCAGATATCGACAGTGATATAGTTTTACAATACTTAAAATCTTTAACATTTTCACCCGGTCCAGATGATGCACCAAGTTGTGTTTTAAAACGGTGCGTAGAAGCTTTGTGTAGACCAGTCTGCAAATTATTTGATTTATACCTTACCTAATATTTGGAATCAATCCTTTATTATCTCCCTCCACAAAAAGTTATTAAATCTAATATTTCAAATTACCGAGGAATAGCTAAACTTTGCGCTATTCCAAAGTTTTTTGAACATATTATCACTGATCAAGTGCAGCATTTCGTTCTTCTATTAAGTACATCACAACTCGGATTTACCGAGGAGCCTTCGACTACAACCAATTTATTAGAATTTACTTCGCTGGTAAATTGTTTTTTTTTTTTCAAAACAACATCAAATGGAAGTCATATACACTGATTTTAGTAAAGCTTTTGACAGCGTCTGTTACTTCTTACTCCTTAAAAAACTGGATATCTTTGGTTTCCCCCCTAGTGTAGTTGGCTGGATTATATCCTATCTAACTTCTAGAACCCAAAGAGATCTTTAAAACAGCTATATCTATGACTATTCTTGTAACTTCTAGTGTCTCGCAGGGTAGCCACCTTGGTCCGTTATTATTCAATATTTTTATAAATGATTTGCCATCTGTCATAAGACATTCTAGCGTCTTAATGTATGCTGATGATGTAAAGTCATGCTTATCTATTGTATCTCCCATCCAAGAAATGTTTCTTCAACAAGATCTTGGTTCATTATCATAGTGGTGCACCATGAACTAACTCAAGCTTAACTGTGACAAACGTAAAACTATGTCCTTTTACGGTAAAAATTTAATTGTAAACAGTTACCTCATTAATGTTCACACTCTGAAACGTGTCACACAATTCAATGATCTGGGGGTTTTGATGGATCCTAAGCTGCATTTCGGCATGCATTTTTCTTCTATCATTAATAAAGCTAGAGGCGTTCTAGAATATACTAAACGTTGGTCAAAAGAGTTTAATGATCCTTAGACTACTAAATTATTATTCACCTCTTTGGTTAGACCAATTCTTGAATACGCATCTTGTGTATGGGACCCACAGTTTAAAAAGTATAGTGATAATATTGAATATATTCAAAAACAATTCTTACTTTTTGCACTGCGTAGTTTGCACTGGGATCATGACATCAACTTTAAATTCTATCAAAGCCGTTGTTCGCTGACTTCTATCAGCTTTGTCCATGTATGGAATGTGGACCTCGTGTAGTGGCTGAAACCTTGTTGATCACCTTTCCTTAATTACAATTGTTGTTGATTGATTTGTGTATGTGTTTGGTAGGTTGTATCTTGGTATTTATCTGTTCGATCAACCTTTCATTTAAATTTTGTTACATCAGATTATTTGAATACAATTCAGTTCTTCATTAAGTTTAATTTTACTATTCATATGTTCTTCACAAATATTTATTTAGTTTACTTTTCACATTTAGATTGATTTGGTTTACTTCTTATTTACTTTGACTTAATTACGATTTTAATTTCCCTTTAGGTTTTTGTTTGTTTGATTCTCGAAGCGTTCGTATGCAAGTGAGTCAAGCTTCGTCTCCTCACTTGTACGAAACCCACTTTCTTACATTAATCTGGCACAACCTTGTTTTTTTCCCCTAACATTTCCCCCTGTTGAAAGCACTCCCTTTCTAATTACAAAATCGGGAGCACAGCGAACTTGTGGATTGGGCGCCGCATGAGTCCTCTTTTCATCCTCAGATCCACGACCCGGACCTTGCCGTCTTGACCTGGTATAGCTGCTTCGATTCGTGCTAATACCCACGTTTGGGGTGGCGTGTTGTCCTCGTGCACTATGTCATATTGACCAACTTTTACATTTTGTTGCTCCTTCCACCACTTAGTACGCTGTTGTAAGTGGTGAATGTAGTCGCGTTGCCACACATGCGAGAAGTGCTGTTTAGACAACAAATCCGCTGCCATCGATCGCAATAGCGCATTCTACCCAAATCGTCGCCGATATCTAGTTTCGCTTCAGGAGCTGCAACCAAAGATACACCTATTAGTAAGTGTGCTGGAGTCACCGCTTCTCCGTCATTTGGATCGCCTGATTGTGGTGCGATCGGCCTTGAGTTAAGTATCGCCTTGATAGCTCTTCATAAGTTAAATACGCTTCAGTGATGTTCTTTACCAACAGATTCTTTGCAGACTTCACGGCTGCTTCCTACATACCTTCAAAATGTGGTGATCTTTGGGGGATGAACTTGAATTCAAACCCTTTACAAGTACTGTATGCGTTGACCATGTCAAGCTCATCTGGGTGTAACAACCGCTTCTTCCAGTCGGCTAGATTGGCTGCTGCCCCGACAAAGTTAGTTGCATTGTCGCAGTACACGGTTTGTGGCAATCCTTGTAGTGACACAAACCTGTGAAGACATAAGTGAAATGCATTAGTAGACAATTCAGTTACTAGTTCTATGTGGACCGCCTTCGAGGAAAAGCACCGCAAAAATCAATGCCTGTCGCTTATGGCTCTGAATTGTGGGGTACCGCAAGTGCGAGTAACATCGAAGTTACACAAAGAGACAATCCAAGATACTTAGAATAATTACAGGAGCTCCATGGTATATAAGGAATGAAGATATTCATAAAGACTTGGAAGTGCCACCAGTAAAAGATGAATGTTTAAATGGACAAACTAGCTCGACAAGTTAATCCCCTAGCCAGAGCTCTTGCCTATACAAGGAACTCATCTCGTCTAAATCGCAACAATCGACCAGCCCTTTTGCTTACTTAGAGGCCCGTAGTGCTAAGTGACCCCTTCCTCATCCTTGCAGGTAGGACACAAGTGTATTAGTTTATAAGAGTTGAATTATTATTGTTAGTCCTATTCATAAAAATATGGGAGATGCAATAAATAAAAAATAACTTAAAAAAAAAAATTTTTGCTTGGCGGTGAGGGTGTTATGGGAAAGTGGAGTGGGATAGTTTCGTAGTTACCATATGCCACTTTTTGGAGATCAATTTTTTTTAAATAAATGGCATTACAATTTACAATCAATAAATAATTTGTGCTCCAATAAGACCGCCTATTTTATACAATGTTCAATTTACATTTATTTGTACAACAAAATCTATAAGGTATGTCCAGTATACGATATAAGACTTCTTCAAGCTTTTTAACAAAAAAAATTGTATGTGTGCCATTGTACAAGTGATAGAAGTGAAACTTCTTAAAAACAGACAGACAGAGAGACAAAGATCATCTCAAAACAAATACAACAATACAACATTTGCATACAAAATATTTTGTCCAGTTAATTTAGCTATGTCTGTCTTTCAGTCTGTCCGTCTGTCTATCCATCTGTATGTTGCTTTTGTTTTCTTTGGAGTGTGTAATTGTTGTTGTTGTGTTTACGTTTGCCGTTTATCCCCTCTTGTCCAAAAATTAGATCAACTGCGATCTTCTGTGTGTTTTTCGTTATTTTTTCTTCGTATATTCGCTTGTTTTTATACAACACACAATCTGTTTGCTTGCATGTTGTTGTTATAAACATTTTTATACACACAAACTGCATGTTGTTGTTGTGTAAATCTGGTGGATTTTCAACAAATTTTATTATTTGTTGGGGATATGGCAATATATGTACACATTCTGTGAAAATTTTAAGTGTCTACCTAGTGCGGTTCATGAGATACAGAATCCGAAAAACGTATTTTTTCACTCAAAATTTGTACTAAATTTTTGCCCAACGCCGCTAAAGCAGGTTCACTTCAATAATAATTAATTAATTAATTATCTTGTCGGTACGCGTAACTTATAGGCAATTTAGACCAAACTACATCACGTTGATGGGGTTTTCGTTCAGACCGGATATTTTGCATCATGAACAGTTGTTTTTTGTTTTGGTTATACACACACGTGGAACTTTGCGTGCACGTCGGTTAAATAAAAATTAAAAATTTATGGAAAATACATGATTTAGAAAACTTTGCAACATATACATATAGTTCTCGCAGTTCCCTTTTTAATTACTGATACTTATTTTATTAAAATCTTGTAAAAAAATTAACAATTTATGGTTTACTTAAAAATGTTTTGTGCCATCAGCTGCTGTTTAGTGATGCAGACCGATAAACACAAAATAACTTGGAAGCACTAGGAAAAACTTGGCCACACTGGCATTAATTGCTTAGAGTGACCATTATTAATTTTCACTTCAAGGCACTTCAGTTATTGATTTGACTATTGATCCGCATCTCATTCTACAACAATAACACCTGAATGACGTCATTTTCCTTGTGGTTGTTGTCGAATGTTGATGTTGATGTGCTTTGGTGTAAATTGCATATAAGTAGTATTTCACCCTTAGAATGATGCACTTTAATAGGCAATTCAGACCGAGGCAAATGCGCATCAACGTTGTTGTGCCTACTGATACGTATCAGATTCGTCAACAACCACAAGGAAAATGACGTCATTCAGGTTGAGTTAGGATTCGAATCTATGAAGATGCGACTATTGATTCGAGTTCCATTTGACAACAACAACAGGGAAAATGACAAACTTGAGGGGTTGTTGTTGTAGATGTGATTCGATTGAAAGATGTTAATCTCAAATTGATATGCTTAGATTCGGTTTTTTCGTAGGGTCACTCTTAACAGTGTTGGGCAATTTTTCCATGTAAGTTGGCAGCAAAAAATAAATTCTTATACTACTTAAAATTAAGAGCGCTAGCTGCCAATTAATTAACAAGTGGTCTTGCAATAAAAATGGAAAATTATTAGTTTTGATGAAGATTTTAAATGCGCGCCAAAAAGGTTTTGACATTCATATTGCGACAGACCAGCAAGAACTCAAAACCTGGCAGCACTGTTTTCTTGATGGGTTTCTGTTCTGTCTGTCACAATTATACTAGAATCTGGTTCTGTTTCGTTTTAATTATGCATCAGGCCCTAAGGGCCCCATACACGGTAAGTTGTGAGTGATGTATACCACCATCCTCAGTTGAGCAAAACATCCGTAAGTGGTATTACTTATGAGAGTTAAGCGGGTCCTGAGCGGGTCAAAAAACCGGTTTC
This sequence comes from Amiota communis, assembly GCA_037043315.1. Lineage (NCBI taxonomy): Eukaryota > Metazoa > Arthropoda > Insecta > Diptera > Drosophilidae > Amiota > Amiota communis. Next base: position 318,502 of record JBAMAV010000380.1, read on the forward strand.
GCATTCGAAAACGGTACGTAAAGTAATCATCTGTCGCTCAGTTTGCGGCAGCAGAAACTATCATTTACGGCCATCGGAAACGGGCCGTTAATGGAACCGTTTTCGGTCCGCTAGTGAAACCGTTTTCGGTCCGTCAATAAAACCATTTTCGGCCCGCAATTAATGTCATTTAATTAAAAGAACTATTTACAATGAGCACAATTTATTTATAATAATCATTTCTAACTATTTCAACATAGTAGACAATAGTAATAATATAAATATTTACAAATGAGAAAAAAGAAATATAGGAACACCTTATCCTTTTAACAAATAAAAAATACGAACTACTCCTTGCTCCGGGGGACAAGGTTTTCTGGTAAAGAACCAGGGGCTTGGTGCTCAAGACCGTCCATACGTGGTGAGGAGCCACATCCTGCTCGAGGTGTCCCTGCTGTTTACGGAATATGGTGGAAATAGAGAGGTAAACTCGATAAAACCCGCAATCCCGGGTGTATAACAACCGTGCCCATGGGATGAATGGCACTGCGTGAGTGTGTCTGATAACGGTGGACTCCGGATACCTGGCGACCTCCGGTTTAAACTTTAGCTTTGCCGGGGTACAGGGGGCTATGCCCCGGTGGACCTACTCTCCCCTACACTCGTGGGACGAAATATGAACCAAAATAATAAAAATCAAATTGTAAATAACATAACAGATGACGAAGTGAAGCTAGGTATGAGCTCTGAGGACGAGTTACTGGCCTCGAGCCAGGAACTAGTCACCGCTGACAGCGAGCAAGCTGTGGCGTCAACAACAGCAGCAACAACTACGTCGGTGGCTATCGGAAATAGCGCCAAACCGACAGAATCGGCAAGTAACAGTGCACCAAGGCCGAGGAAAGGCAAGTCGGAAGCGATGGTCAGGAAGAACCTGTACCAAAAAGCCCTCTTCATCTTAAGCAAGATCCCAAAAATGAGGAGAGTGGGACGGTACATGAGTTCGACCAAGCTGACAAGGTGAAATACCAGGCCGTGGTGGACAAGTACGTGGAGTACAAGTCCACTCACGTGAAACCTATAAAAGCGACTAAACGTAATCGCTCTCAGGATGAGACCATTACAAATACTCGTAAGAGTAAAGTTGCTAAAACAACTAACGAAAAAGGTCCCTCCATAAGCGCCAAGATGCTTTTTAGCGACGTTGCTCGGGATGAGCTGACGGTGGCACTTGTTGATGAAGTCACCAACGGCGGTAAGAAGGTGTTGGAGAAATGGGGGGAGATTGAACCCAGGTTAACAGAGCTGGTGATGGAACACCTCCTCTCTGATCTGTGTTCATCTCCACCAGGATTCGACTCTTCTGTGGTTCTCCGCGGCTGCAGGGTGATCAAGTGCGACGATCGCCCGCCTTTGGAGTTTCTGGGCAATTGCATTGCTAAGATAGGCAATGCTTGGGAGGGCTTAAGGCTTAAGCTTATCCCAGCTCGGGACATCCCAAGGCAGCCGAGAGCTCGCATTTGGTTGCCTGTTATGAAGGTGGAGCACTGCAAGGTGCTACAGCTTCTGCAGCGGCAGAACCCTACCATGCCTATGAATGACTGGATTGTCATCAAAGGTGAAGGTCAACAAAAGAGTAGCATGTCTCTGCTCCTCTCCATAAACGAAGATTCTGTTAAGGAGTTGGAGAAAACTGACCACAAAATGCGGTTTGGCGTGAGGTACGCCAAACTAAAAATTTTCCGGTCATCAGAAGAAGAATCAGATGAGTTGCAGGTTGCAAACAAGCTGATGGATGACCTTACGCTTCAGGACGAAGCAACAAGCACCCCAAAGAAACCAACTACCGATGCTGAAGGTCGTGCAGATTAACCTAAAGCATTCCAAGAATGCCTCGGATAATCTTGCCATCTTCCTAGGCGAGGAGGACGTTGACATATGCATCGTCCAAGAGCTTTGGGTCAGAGGCACTGACATTCTGGGGCTCAGAAACAAAAACTACAAGATACTATACGCTAAGGTATGTGACAAGCCAAGAACATGTATTTTAGTCAAAAACAATGTAAATTCTTTCCTTTGTCCTCAATTCTGCACAGGTGATTTGACAACCGTTAAAATCGAAGTGCTGGAGGAGAAAGCCATGTTTATAGCATCGGTGTACATGGCGCACAACAAAGATGCGCCTCCGGATAAGGTTGCGCAGTTGACCGCCAGTGCGAAAGCCAGCAACACTCCCCTACTTCTAGGATGCGACGCCAATGCACGCCATACGCTATGGGGAAGCACCGAGGATAACGAAAGGGGTGAGTCGCTTTTTAATTTTATTAGTAGTTCCAGTCTGCTAGTTTGCAATAGAGGAAATACTCCAACCTGCACATTCCCTAGTACAGAAGGCTTTCCGGGGTGGGAAGAGGTACTAGATATAACTCTTCTGTCTGAAAATTCAGAGGTTCAGGTTGAAAACTGGAGAGTTTCCAACAAAAGATCTTTCTCGGATCATAGTTGGCTACTTTACAATCTGAATTTGAAGACAACGGATTCTGTTCCATTTAGAAACCCACGCAATATAAAATGGGATGTTTTTACAAGGGTAGCTAAATCGAAAATGAATACCTTTACATGCTCAAACATTGACTCCAAGGACGAAATTGAAAGGAGGGTTAAATATCTTGAGGAAGCTTTCAGCAAAGCGTATAAGATATCCTGTCCAATTAGAAGGAGCCATAAAAGTTTCCCACAGTGGTGGAACGCAGAGCTCTCGAAACTCAGAGAGAAAACGAGAAAGCTCTTCAATCAGTGTTACATGGATAACAACTGGCAAGTCTACAAAGACTGTCTCAAGACTTACAAAAAAGCCATCAGGAACGCCAAAAATAATGGTTGGAAGGAATTTTGTGAGTCGATCGAGTCTACTTCTGTCTCAGCAAGATTAGGAAAAGTTCTGGCCAAGGAACGGGTAAATCCCTCTTTCTTGAAAAAGGAAGACGGAACATGGACGGAATCATCTGCTGAGACACTTGATCTCCTACTAAAAACACATTTCCCCGACTGTAAAGATACGACAACTGATTCGGAAGTACCCGTACGGTTACGGCAAACTTCACGAGACATTGACTCGATCTTCACAGAGAACAAGATCACACACTCAATCAATACATTTTCACCCTATAAATCACCTGGCATGGACGGAATTCTTCCGATAATGCTACAGAAGCTACGGGACAGGGTAGTTCCGCGGCTAAGGTTGATTTTTAGGGCATGTATTGGTCTAAACCACATACCAATGAGTTGGAGAAGAGTCAAGGTAGTTTTCATACCAAAGGCTGGGTAAATTGGTCATGAGTCCGCAAAAGATTTTAGGCCAATCAGCCTAACATCGTTCCTCTTGAAGACGATGGAAAGGGTATTGGAACTGGATCTTCGGTCCATTATTGATAAATTTCCCATCTCGACTTGCCAGCACGCATACCTCAAGGGTAGATCCATGGAAACGGCTCTACATGAGGTTGTTCGCACGACAGAGAGGGCTATTTACTATAAACAATATTCTCTCGCAGCATTCTTAGATATAGAGGGTGCATTCAATAATGTTAGTACACGTGCTATCCAGGATTCTCTAGCTAGGATTGGCGTAGAGGAAGACATTGGGGAATGGATAGTTAGCATGCTTAAAACCAGAACAGTGCAGTCGGAGTTAGGAAACTCGACTCTAACCAGATATGTCAGTAGAGGGACACCACAGGGCGGGGTAATCTCTCCACTGCTGTGGCTGTTAGTCATAGCTAACATTCTCAAGGTTTTAGAGGAGACAGGGGCAAGGGTAGTCGCCTATGCGGACGACGTTGTGATCATGGTATCAGGGATGTTTCCTAGTGTGATAAGCAACATCATGCAGGGAGCTCTGGGGAGACTGTTAAAATGGGCCACAGGATGCGGTCTAAACGTTAACCCAAGCAAGACGGAACTGATGCTTTTCACAATGAAAACCAAAATACCGACTTTCCCCCTTCCTCTTCTGAATGGACAGCAGCTTCATCTTTCCAACAAGGCCAAGTACCTGGGAGTTATGCTGGACGCAAAACTCAATTGGAAAACCAATATAGAGCTACGGGCTAGGAAAGCCGCTGTGGCCTATAACTCTTGCAGAAGATTGCTTGGTAAGAGATGGGGCCTACGCCCTTAAAAAAACAGCATGGATGCACACAGCGATAGTGCGTCCGATTCTTACATATGGGGCAATTGTTTGGTGACCAGCTCTAGGAAAGAGCTACATAGTGCACAAACTTAGCGGGGTGCAGAGGTCGGCATGTGTAGGAATCACAGGAGCCATGCGCACGTGCCCTACGGCAGCACTCAATGTGCTGCTATATCTTCTCCCAATTGACCTCCATATCAAAAACATGGTCTGCAACAGCGCGGTAAGGTTAAAAGAAACCGGCTGCTGGGCAGAACGACCATATGGACATAGCAATATACTAGGAGTGGTTAACAATCCTATGTTCAAGAAAACAACAGACTATATAGTGGCGCACAATAGCTTTGAGAGCGACTTCAAGGTAAAATTTCATACCAGGATGAAATGGAAAGAGAACAACTTTCAGAGTGATTTTGACATTTCAATCTTCACGGATGGGTCGAAGATGGAATGCGGTGTAGGAGCAGGGGTGCACTCACCACAAATAAGCTTGGACCACTCTTTCCGGCTACCCGACGAGGCCACAGTCTTTCAGGCGGAGGTCCTTGCCATTAGGAAAGCATGTCGGCTGGCCAAAAATAACGCACCGAAAGGTCGTAAGATAGCTATCTTCGTTGACAGCCAGGCGGCACTCAAAGCACTGCAATCCACCACTGTGAAGTCAAAGCTCGTTAAGGAATGCAGGTCGACAATGAGCGAGGTAAGTCGTCAAGCTGATATCACTCTCTTATGGGTTCCCGGCCATAGGAACATAGAGGGGAATGAGAAGGCTGACGAATTGGCTCGTTCTGGTGCTTCTCTTGATGTATCGTTGGCGGAAAAGGTCTCGATTCCCCTGGCGGTCGTCAAGAGAAGCAACTTCCTGTTTTCCCAGCAGCTGGCTAACAGACGGTGGAAAGATCTTGCAGAGCGGCACGTGCTACCTGGCCCTGTTACAACGAAAATAGGTCTTGTGGACGCTCGGATACCGCAAGGCTCACAGCGGTTTTTACCGGTCACTGGTGTGTAGGTATGCACGCGGAGAAACTGGGTATTCCGTTTAGAAGCCATTGTAGGAGCTGCGGAAACGAAGAGGTAGAGGAGTCACTCACCCACTTTCTATGTCAATGCCCAGCCTTGGCAAAGACTAGAAATAAGTTTCTGGGCAAATATTTCATAGACAATCTCTCGGACTGTTCAGCCACATGTCCGGGTGATTTACTCAAATACCTAAATTCGACAGGTTGGATTTAGTAATACTGATTGCGTTCGGCGAGGAAGTGGTATCAAAACGGCACTCTAGTGCTAATTGTGGCTCGTAGTGGTTTATGCGAGCCAGCCACGGAAACCAACCAACCAACCACTCCTTGCTCCGTTTACGTATGATTTTCTCAGTTCTCTTCATCCTATCTTGAGGATGAAAGAATTAGAAAATATAAAACTTCACTTCTTGCAATTTTTTTTTTGTTTACTCACTCTGTTAAATTTTGCCACTTGGAATCAATTTAATTGTGTAAGGAAAACGATGTGTTGTTCACTAAATTAGTAACGTCGATGATTAACATAAAAAAGAATAAAAACATTAAATTAATGCACCACTCACTTCACTTTGTTTTCTTTTCTACTTACTTTGTTTTATTACGCCAACAACAAATAATTTTTGTTTTCACTTCTTTTTCTGCGCAGGTGACTGCTGCACTAAATGTATACACAATAAAGAAGAATAGCGCGACCGACAGCAAAACAAATACCGAAAATTGTGTGTTTGCGTCGTTTGTCCGTTAAACCGTTGTTTACCTCTTTTACTTATTATTGCTATTTATCTATTTATCCGTTTCATGTCCGAAATATTCCCGCAAACGTGAACGTTTCTGAGCATGAAACGGATATTTTTGCTGCGCTGATTTTTTGTTGTTGTGCCTTTTTTCATCATACATCCGTTTTGTACGGACGAAACACTCATTTCTGAGCCCGTCTCAGATAGTTTCGGTGGAGGTCCGCACGACATACGATGCTTGGTCAACTGAGTCGGTACAATGATTCACGTCTACCAAATGAAGAAGAAGACGTTGCTAAAGCGAGTATTAGACGATGATACATGTCTGCAGTCTTGGTATGATGGCATACCAAATTGATCGTCTAATAGCATGTATGTTAGGTATGTCAGACACGTCTGATGGTTTTCAAAATTTTTTGATTTTTTGATGTTTGTCGCATACCAACATACTAGTGCAATAGCAAGTCTGTCATACCACGAATAAAATTCACTTCGTTTGTGGATGCTGATGAGTATACATCGTTATAAAAGTAGTGAAAAAGTATGGCCGAATTTGCAAACACATTATTTTGGACAGATTTTATAGAAATGTACAAAAGCTTACCACAATTGAAAGTGGAAAATTAAGGATGAAATGTACAAACAACTTAAATTAAACGGGTACAACATATTAAAGGAAAAATTGTATGAAATAGAGACAATAGACACAGTAAAAAAAAAATAACAATTTGCGTTGCTGCTAAAGAAGAGAATTAAAAAAAAGTGCGGAAAGTGCTAAATCTGGCGCAGGGGTCGACGATGTGTACGTACCAAATTTATGGTACTACGACCTATTGGATTTCCTACAAGATCAAGAATGTCAATTGATATTACATCGGAAAATGACCCACACGTGAGTAATAATGTTTGTATGAAAGTCATCGCATGTTGGAAGACTTCTTTTTGCTTATTTAAAAAATTTAAATTTCTTTATTTTAAAATTTATTTTTATTTAATATTTCAGTTTTCCAATTGTATTGAAGTAAGTACAAAAGTCGTTTCGAATATTTTTTGCGGTATTTGTGGAATTACTGCTTCTTGTCAAAGACTATGAAATTAAATAGACTGGACAATTCGAACGAAAATCATGCGGTTCTCAATTTTCTCTATTGTTCGATGCTCGATGGTGTTTTATGCAAACCGAACTCAAATAAATGTTAACATTTTGTGAAAATTGTGAGTTATGTTGAAATGTTCTCAATGAAGGAGGGTTGTCAACTAGCACTGGTTTGTACCTTTTTTTCTATTGCCCTTATGTAGGGTATAATGTGATGTAAAAATGAATGTATAGTTTGACAATTTATTATAGAATGCAGTAATGTTCAATTAAATTTATTTCGCAATTTACTAGCATACAACACGATTTCATGAAGATGATACATGAAGAAATCTGTTTACCTATTATTAATTTTAATCTAAGGAATCAATTATTACACTCTCCTTTTCTTGATTTACACTTAATAGGCTAATTCATTAAGTAGCTTCATTAAGTATTGATCAGTTGTTTAGAAATTAGTAAGGTAAAGCTTTTCATTAACTATAAATGTAAGGTTTTTGCATCCCCTACATTTCTTTCAACTACTGCAATATTGCATGATTAAAAGAAATGTATATATTAAATTTATTAATCTTCTTATTTGTAAAGCTAGTTTAATGCAACTGCACTCTATAAATGTTAAATAGCCTGTATTCGAAACAATGTAGGACCTATAACATGAAATGCAAAAATTAAATATTTAATTTTATTGCTAACTTTAACAATAAATCTAACACAGTCATTTTCGTAGTCAGTTGTAAACAGTTTATAACGTTTGCAATGCTTCCTATATTGTACCATTGTGCGGCCAGCAATTTTCAAATATGGATTTGCCATGAGAAGTAACATGAGCACACAATAAAATTGAATATCAACAGCATGTAAAAGTTGCAGCCAAGGCATAATGAACATTTGTTTTTGTTTTGTGTTTACTTAACATGAGACGTTCGAGTGGAACCTTAACTTCGATTATTTTTTAGAGCGGAATCTTAACTTCGATAACTTTTTGAGTGGAACGTTAACTTTTTGAGCACGAATTCACTTGCTCTCTGCACATTATGGAGAAGAAGATAATTTCGAAACGCGCGCCTTCCAAATATTTGAATATTAACTAAAAATGCATGAAAGTACAAATTCGTTGAAATTGCTTTTATTTGAAATAATTTTCATTACATTACTTTACAAATTATAAATATATCATGTGCAATGAAATACAATTACAATTCTACTAATATTTATTTGATACAATATTCGTTTTCAAAATAATTCATAATAAAATTAATAACTTTTAAATATTACAAGGTATGTTGGCAAGTAATGCATCAATTGTTATGTACAATATTTTTCAACTTGCCGTAAAACTGTCAAGCAAAGAAGGCCTATACTGCTGTATTTTAATTTAAAAAAATTAATTTTATTAAAATGGAAACATTCTTTATATATTAAATAGTAGATGCAAATGATTTTTTTTATTAAACATATTTCATTTGGTGTTCCATATCTTATTTTTATTCTCTCCAAAATGTTTGTTAATGTTTTGCATTAATATGCTACTATTGCCTTTACTTTTTTATCTCGACTCACGCTACAATGATCTCCACTCACGCTAAATTTTCTTATGAAAAGTTCATCTCCATCAAAAATGGTCATGTTTCTTTGAGTTTTTCTGCAGGTTCGATCAGGTTCGAGAGCGGAATTTTTCTCGTCGCATCGAACCCACATTTTTTGGAACTCGAATTGTCGAGTCTATTTAATTTCATAGTCTTTGTTCTTGTGGCGTGTAAATCCAGCACTGAGTCCGTAACATCGCTAATCCCTTTTGAGTTCTCCATTGCAATACTTTGCAAATAAGATGCACTTTTAGCTCTTAAAAAATTATGAAGGTGCATATTGCTAAAACGATTTTAATTGTTTTCTCTGGGCTAAGGTTTATTGTAGTCAAGAGAACTCTAAATCTTGTCGATATGATGCCAAAGGCATTTTCGACAATCCTTCTTGCGCGTGAGAGCCGTTTATTGAAGTATTCTTGCTCTGCTGTAATTCCAACGCCACCATAAGGTTGCATCAGATTTTATTTTAAAGGAAATGCATCGTCGGCCACAAACACGTATGGCAATGTCACGTCAAAGTTATGCAATTTTGTTGGCAAGGGCAAATTCAATTATTTTTCTTCAAACATCATATTAAATTTTGTATTTGTAAAAATACCGCTTCTACCATCAGGAACTCGTACTTTGCGTTGACCAGCGCCATTAAAACAATTCTATAAGACTTCTTTTAGTTGAAGTAGTAAGTACCCGATCCAGGAGGCATTGGAATATTTATATACTTGCCGTCTATGGCACCGAGGCAGTTAATGAAATTCCACAATTCACAGAATTCAGCAGCAACACCTTTCCACCCTTCTTTGTTTTTTTTTACTATTGCCTTTATGTAGCGTATAATGTGATGTAAAAATTAATGTATAGTTTGACAATTTATTATAGAATGCAGTTATGTTCAATTCAATTTATTTTGCAATTTACTAGCATACAACACGATTTCTATATGGCAAACAATGAAGAAAAAGCAAAAGTACACATACCAAAAACCATGAAGAAACAAATTATCACAGTTTTCCAATAATTGCTGTTGCTATGCCTACTCAATAAGGAAATACACAGTTTGAGAAGCATTACGACGACTTCACCTCAGCAAACATTTCCATGTACACAATTGCATTTCACATTGTGGATTATTACTAAAGTAACTATATGTCCGATCTTTCCTATAAAGCAAAGCCAAATCCAACGTTGCTTCTATGCGGGAGCAATCAAAGCATTAAAAGAGCCAAAAAGGGCGATTAACGCTGCTTTTCAAAATCAACCCCATAGGCATATCAAAAAGAAGATTAATATTCATCGAGTTGATCTCAAATCTATATACTTTATGTGGTCCGCGATGTCTCCTTCTGTGTGTTACAAACTTCATGACAAACTTCACTTCCGTGAATAAATAACAACAGCAACAATAAACTGAGAACAACAATATTACAATTTACATTTATTAAAAACAAAAAAACAAAACTTACAAAGAACAAAACAACATTTCAATAAGACGGCGGCATTCATTTGATGTAAAACAAATCATATAAGCATAACAATCGTTATGTGCATGACAGATACAGCAGAAGTAACATGATCACACAATAAAATTGAATATCAACAGCATATAAAAGTTGCAGCCAAGGCATAATGAACATTTGTTTTTGTTTTGTGTTTACTTAACATGAGACGTTCGAGTGGAAGGAGATAACTTCGAAACGCGCACCTTCCAAATATTTGAATATTAACTCAAAATGCATGAAAGTACAAATTCGTTGAAATTGCTTTTATTTGAAATAATTTTCATTACATTACTTTATAAATTATAAATATATCATGTGCAATGAAATACAATCGCAATTATAATAATATTTATTTAATACAATATTCGTTTTCAAAATAATTGCAATTACTTTAAATATTACAAGGTATGTTGGCAAGTAATTGCCGTTAAACTGTCAAGCAATGAAGGCCTATGATGATGTATTTTAATTTAAAAAAATTAATTTTATTAAAATGGAAACATTCTTTACATTTTATATAGATGCAAATGATTTTTTTTATTAAACATATTTAATTTGATGTTCCATATCTTATTCTCTTCAATATGTTTATTAATGTTTTCCATTAATATGCTGCTATTGCCCTTACTTCTTTTATCTCGACTCACGCTACAATAATTTCCACTCACGCTACATTTTCTTATGAAAAGTTCATCTCCATCAAAAATGGTCATGCTTTTTTGAGTTTTGAGACTATGACTCTGTCGATAGTACCATCGATAGTTCTCCAGCACAACTGAGTGTTGCCAACAAATTTTGTCAAAATTTGGCAACATGGCAGCCATGCCATGGCATTCAAGAAGAAGATAACCAAAAAGACACAACATTAAACATATTTTTTTTTCGAATGTGCACGTGTTGTTCTGGTGTCAGAAAATTTTGTCTTTTTATTGGTTTTTTGAGAAACTGATTTTCAGTACGGTAGAAAACATTTTATTAGTTTATTAATATTTGTGAGGTGGCTTTGAAGTAATGGTAAGCATTAGTTTTATGTAAAATAAAAATAACTAAGAGTGATTTTTAAATTAGGGCAAAAACAAAAAATCCTTCATTGAGCGAAAAAATGCGTTGACATTCCACGTAGTACATCGCAGTCAACACGACCCTTTAGTTACTGATGAAAAGGCTCCACAACGCGTGCTGGTAGAGGCTGCACCACGCCAACAACCAAAGCAAGAAAAGGAATCAGTCGATGTTATCAAGCGTCGAGAGGAACAGAAAAAGTATGGCATCTTTTTTGATGACGACTATGATTATCTACAACACTTAAAAAAACCACAAAATGATGTGTGGGAGTATGTTGAGAAACTTAGTCATACGCGCAAACCTATTTCTGAAAATGGAACTAACAATCTCAATCTACCGAGTTCCGTTTTTGCAAGTGAATTCGAAGAGGAAGAAGGCATGCTAAACAAAGCTGCTTCAAATCCTGGACCCCGACCAGATTGGGATCCTGATGTAGTTGCAGCTCTAGACGGTGATTTTGAGTCGGGTGATGAATTAGACGATGATTTTATATTACAAGCTGGAGATGAATGCGACAGATGGGATGAAGATAACTTTGAAAATGATGAAGAAAAGGATGTTTGTAATTTACCCAACATTAATGAGGATGATATCAATGAGCTAATGGACCGATTGGGTCCGCTTAGATTGGAACGTCGTCTTAGTGGTGAAGAAAAGTCGCGTTTTACCGAATACTCAATGTCATCGAGTGTAATAAATCGAAACGAACAATTGTCATTACTGGATGACAGGTTTGAACGTTTTTATGCGTCATATGACGATCCTGAAGTAGGTGATCTTGTTATGGAGGATATAGAAGGCACATGGCATCAAAAACACCCCTATGTGATGAATTGCTTTAAAGATTTTAAAAAATCTCGCAATACTTTAGAATATAACAGAGATTGGGATCGTGAACGAATAAAAAAATATCTAAATTCTACCGAATGTAATACTAATACAAACGAAGAGTTAATTGAGTATGAAGTAAATGATACAAAAAACAAAAAGTGGGATTGTGAGTCCATTCTTTCGAAGTATTCAAACGTGGTTAACCATCCCAAAGTTATTGAAGAACCTCATCGAAATCTTAGAAGCAGTAAGATATTGAATCCAAATGTGATTGATATCGATCCGAAAACTGATCTTCCGATAAATGTACTACGCGGCGGTATTGACGGACAACTATCATCTAAAACACTATCATATTTAAATGACAGCAATTCTGGTGCAACAACTTTAAAGTCGCTTTGTGCCAAATCGGTAATTTCCACACTTAGCGTTTTATCGATACGCCCAAAAGATGAGTTGCCCGCAGAAAAACGTGAACGAAAACGGCTGCTCAAAGAATATCGTATTGAGCGCCGTATCGAAAAGAAAGCCAATTCAGAAACATTTAAAGAGGAAAAGAAACGACTAAAGCGTGACAAACTTAATCAAAATTTAAACCAACAGGGTGCTAAAATTCTATAATTAAATGCTTCAATTACCAAATCGATTGACTCCATAAAACAACAAGTTGAGAAAAATGAGATAATAGTATATATTGTTTTAATATTCCTGTTAAGTTACAATTTCAAATAAACGATGTAGTGTTAAAACTTATTATCAGAGAAATTTGTTTTGATTATTATACACTTTGGAGATACATTACAATTAAGAAAGTAGAGTTAATTCTATCTTTTTAAACTATACCCAACTGCATGGCTGCAGTGATATGCTTGTTTTTATTTAAACCGAAATAAACTTATACCCGTCCACCTTCTTCAGAATGTGATAAGCAACAAATGAAATATTTTAAGCAATTATAAAAAGATGTTTTCAACTTTAAATGCAAATCAAAAAACAGGAATTTATTTTTCAATTGATTTTTTTTCCAGAGTTTGACCTCTGCGGATGTTAACAGAGCCAGAGGTGGGCTAACAAAGAAAAAAAAAAGATACTATTGGTTATCAAGATTGATCAGAGTCAAATTATTCTTAATAAACTATTTTTTGTCACCTTCTCATTGATCTGTAAACTAAACAGGCCCCATTAAATAGTTGCTCGCTTGGAACCGATCCTGGCAGCAACGATAAAAAGCACGAACTATAGGATAAAAGCTTGAAATTTTTTATTATATTTCCACGATATTAAAGGGTCTTCTTTTGGTTGAAGCCGGTTTTGAGTATTATACTCATTTATCAATGATTTCCATATGATGACGTTCGTACTGGTGTCATTTCTAGCTATGGGTATACACTTTTCGTTGGCGGTGAAATCTGGGAGCGAGTACACAGTTCATCATCAACTCGATGCAATTCAATTGTCTGTCTATTGGCGACAGAAGCTCCGTCGTTATCAGCTTCACTTGAAGCTTTTACAAGATCAAGTCGTGCACCGTTAGCAAACACAATAGTTCAAATTGAACTGTGTGCTTAACAATTTCATCCAAAAACTTTAATTTGTACTTTGGGTCCGAATATGTAGTAAACGAATACAATGTTTTGCTTGGAAGACCACGAAATCTTAAATTGATGTCTACAATTATTTTTTTTTTTTGGAAATTTTGATATGGGATGTGAAAGGGAGTGAGAAATGTGACTCGCACTCAATGACGTAAATATACCTCTGATAAAACTTCAAAAAAAAATTTTGGGTGGCGGAGGTACGATTTCCTGCGGAGGTGGATGCGAAGTACCGTTACAATCCTAGTAAGTACACATTATGCGAATGAAGTATAGCGAACTCATGCGCTCCATCAATGTGTACGTCGAAGCGAGCGAACGTAGTATGTCGCATTCCTTTGCATGCGCAGCGTTTCGCTCATCCGTTTCACGCCGTTAAGCCATGGCGTCATGCATCCGCATTTGAAAATGATGTACCGCCACCCGAGCGAAACGCTGCGCATGACGCAATGGCTTAACGGCGTGCATCCGCATGAACGTAAGGTCCCGCACGTACACCTACAATTTTTTCTGTAATCTGTGAATTCTTATTAGGGTGGCTTGCATTTGCCGTCCGCACACGTGAAGGTAAACGATCAAACTTTAGGTTTAAATAACATAAAAAAAACATTTCTTTATGATCATATAGTATAGTGACGTGGGGTCAAATAACACAGGCATGCAAAATTTTACTTTTTTTCTTTTGACTGTTTTTATATAGAATCTATAGATTAGAACCTGCTGAATAGAGATGAGCTAAACGTTGACACAGGAGACACACAGTTTACTTGATAGATTGTGACTCACTTTGATTCAGTGCTCCCAAGTAAACTATGCCTCTCCCTTCAAATGACTGTGACTCAATCACAGTTTAGAATCACCGTGATTTTGAATTCACTGTTTAGCTCATCTCTACTACTGATTCCTTCCAGTGATCCGGTTGTTGCTGGACATACAATTATCACGTGCTTTCCATCAATCGCACCGACACAATTGGGGTAATTTTAAAAAATCTTTTGTTGGTTCAGGAATCGCCTCAAGTAGAAACGTTGATTGTATCGCATGTAATATTTCTTTGATTATCTTACTGATGTATTGTTGACTCACTCGGAATTGAAAAGCCAGTGACCATATTGACTCTCCTTTTCCCAAAAACCTGAAAAAAACTACAAAAGTCTAAATACATATATAAAATTGGATATATGTATGTATCTACCTATGTTGCTTATGAATTCCGAAACTGCTGAACCGATTTTGATGAAATTTTAAGGGCATCTCTGCATAGTCTTGTTTCAGTAAATTTTGTGCGAATCGGGCTAGCTGTTATCGAGAAATTGGTGGATATACATATAAATTTTAAAATTCACATCGGGAGCGTAGCAAAGCACCGATATTTCTACAGGAAAAGATTGTTGAAAAGATGGATCTCAATAAAAGAGTATTAAGCGCCCAAGACACGGAAATACTTCGTGGGAAGCACGTCATCATAGTGTTAGCTAAATAAGTATGTGTGCGCCTCATATACGAAGTATGATGGAATATCCAAATTCTCTCTTAGAGTCTCTCTCTTTGGTCTCTCGTGCAAGCTATCTCATTTACACAAGGTAAGTATATATGAAAGTGACAAATATAGGCATGTGCTCACTTTTTCGAAATACTTGGAGTGAGCAGCCTGTGTGAAATTTTGGTAAAGTACCGACGGCAAATCCGTCATCGACATTGCTTCTCTATACGTCCCCACAGTTCAAAGATAAAGAACAAATGATGTATGATCATACACACGTACACGCATGTGCGTCATACGAAGTATGACTGTGTCTTGGGCGCTTAATAGTCGATTTAGACAGGACCTGCATCACGATGATACGCTTTGGTGTTTATACAAGCAATTTCGTATCATTAACAACTGTTTTTTGTTTTGAATGTGCATAAGAAGAAGAAAACGTTTGTTGAATTGACAGGCAGTAAATTAGAAAATTAATAAAACGCATTAATTAAATGGAAAATGGCCACACTATCAGACATTTCTCAGCCCTGGTCTGCATGAAAGGTGCTTCAATGCGTGTTGCTACGCAGATGCACACCACATTCTACAACAACAACCCGTGAATGACGTCATTTTCCTTGTGGTTGTTGTGGATTGATATGCGCGTCATTGGTCGCCGCATCATGAGAGACTCGCATCGGCATAGCGACATATCTCCGACGACATATCTCCGCCCAGTACATTTTACCGGCGGAGTTATGTCGCTTTTTTTCTGGCGGAATTATGTCGTTTTAAAACGATATAGCTCCGCGCGGAGATATGACGTTTATAAACGACATACCTCCGCCGCTTTAGAAACGACATATCTCCGCGCAGAATTATATCGTTTTTAAACGTCATATAAATTTATATTGTGGGTGTTCACGCAAACTCAAAAACCTTATAAACTCAAAAAATTATAGGTTCGCTTTCATGAACGACTCGAATTTTGTTTGCAATTCATAAATCACACAAATAAGGTGTTCATTTCATCTTCTTAATAAAAAATTAATCTCATAAAAATTATGGAATTATGCTTTAGATTATTTGTTTTGAGTTGAAGACAACTAAATATTCAAATATGTAATTTTTTTTAAATTTCAACGTAATAACGTTTCAACTGTAACGACCAATATTTGTATTGATATTTCCATCGCACGCACTCATGCAATTTCAGTCTGTCTTTTGATTTTTTTGTATTGTTATGATGTTTCTGATATTCTGTGCACCTGGTTTCCTGAATCGACAATTTCTTGTATTTAACATTTCAATATTAAATTAAACTAAACTAATATTTTTATATTTAATTTGAGTTGTGACTATTGGTGCATTGAAATTAGTATGAATGCTGACTCTGCGAAACGGGTTGTGCCAGTTTTTTGATCAGACCCCAGAATTTCTACATAGACCAGATTATGGGTTTACCCGAAAGATGCCAAAAGGTTATCAATAACAATTGAAAATATTTGATGAAATAATGTTGATTTGTTATAAGAAAAAAAAACTGTTGAAACATGATTCTCATTTTTTGAAGTTACTTTTCTACCAACCCAATAATTGCATTGGCACGCGTTTAAAGTGCGCTCAGAGTGTAACCATATAGAGTAACGCGCACTGTGTCCCTAAACGATCGCTTTTCAAAACAGGACTTATTCAATAGTGTGGGTACTAATTCAAATTTGTCTGGAATGTCGGCTAATATGACATCTTCAACATCGTCGCTTTCCTCGGAGGTCTCGAATTTAAGTCAGATGTCCGATACAGAATTAGTTCAAATGAATCCATGCAATGTATGTTTAGAGAACCCAAAATCAGTTTTATTGCGCCCATGTAATCATGTTAACATTTGTGATGCTTGTTGGGATCAAATTGTTTCCAACAATGAATCAAATAATAATGTAAATGGCATTAGTGATGTAATTCAAAAGCCTAAATGTCCAAGCTGTAATCAGCAAGTTGAAGAGGCTATTCATAACATTTATATCTACACTTAAAGAATAAAAGATATAAAATATACATTTGTAAAGATGTTGTTTATACTTTGTTTTAATTTGACAATTGCAATCGATTTAGGAATAGGTGATAACGCTTCAGGTCAGGCTGCTCAACCACGATATAACCTGCATTTAGCTTTGAGATGTCAAATTCACAATTATAACATGTACACAGCAACAAACAACGCTGCTTTACGAAATTTAATAATCAAATTAACTAGTTTTCATTTCAAATGATTTCCAATCAGCTGAATCAATTTTAAATATATTGAATCATCAATATTAACATCAGGGTGGAGGTTTGACATCTGCAACACGATCTTATTTTATGTGGTGTGCGATGTCTCCTGCTGTGTGTTACAATTCACTATTCACTGTGAATAGTATTTTATAAGTTTGTCGTGAAGTTTTTCGGGGGGGTAACGACATATCTCCGCCGCTTTAGAAACGACATATCTCCGCGCGGAGTTATGTCGTTTTTAAACGACATACCTCCGCCGTCTTAGAAACGACATATCTCCGCGCGGAGTTCTGTCGTTTTTAAATGTCATATCTCCGCGCGGAGATAAGTCGTTTAAAAACGACATAACTCCGCGCGGAGATATGTCGTTTGTAGAGCGGCGGAGATATGTCGTCGGAGATATGTCGCGACCCCCTCGCATCATGGCCCTATCTAAAACGGCTATAAGAATACTTTCCTCGGCCTAGTGCCATCTAAAGGTAGGATTCCACGGTCAAATTTTTTGCGCAATAGAGAAAGAAGAATCATTTTTGTGCGTGGAAGGCGCTGTTTGCACAAATGTTTGTGGCAAAATCAAAACGTATTGATTTTCTACAAATTTCCGACAAAATTTTCGTTGCGAGTAGACCTGCGGACGATGAGAAATTGAAGTAAAATGCAAATTGCAAATGTTTCAAAATATGAACAATGAATATGGAGATTTTGTAATTATTTCATTCATTATTATATTTAAAATATTAATAATTGTATTAACTTGTATTCTTTTTATAAATTTTTAATCAGAAAATAAAAGTACGATGAATGCACTATATTCTAATTATTGATTGGAATTTCTGCAGTTAATGTAATTAATTTGTCTCTTTCGCTTGTTAGATTGGCAGTTATGCTTTCGAGATCAGCTGATTGCATCAATTTATACACCGCCAACAGTTTCGGTACGCCATATATATTTCCTTTTACTGCAAGCAATATTGCCGGTGGCAAAGAAACTGTTGGCGCCTTTCTAAAGGTGTGACGATACAGCACTCTTTGTGGCTTCGCAGTTTACTGACTCGTAAACTAAAAAAGAACTGTTTGGTGATGTGGTGAAAGATAAAAAAAAAACTGATTTTGATGTTTTTGTGAACGCGAAACACATGTTTGTTGTTTATATGTTTTCGTTTATTTTAAATTATCTGCATGCTCAAATGAAAGATATGGATTATTAATAACTGTAAAATTTTGTAAACATTTTTTATTTTGTGTTAAGCTCAAGTCATTGCATTTAATGAGTAAATATTTTTAATTAATATGAAATGATAAGTTGTTTAATTTTTATTTTCGGACTAATTTATTCATTAAAATTAACTATAATGCATTTTTTATCATAATAATACAATGAAAATTGGATCGAACCAACCAATGTATCATTTTGATTTTGTTAGAAAAAATAAATATTATTAAAGCATGATTATTATTACATCTTTAAACCAATTATTTGGAAGATTTCTTCTATTTACTTCTATATCATAAAATATATATATTTTTCAATACATATATGTAATTATTATAACTTTAGCGAAATAATAAATGACTAGCAATACCAAAGCAAAACTGGCAACAATTAACAATTTCAATATTGTTATTTCGCAACAATTGTTTTTTGTTGAGAAGCGTGAAAAGCGTGCTCCGTAACTTGAAGCGGCGGAAGCGTCGAAAGCCAATGAAAAGCGTATAAAGCCGAAGCATCCAAAGCGTGCTGTGTCGCTGGTCTTAGCAAACAAAAACTCGCTGTTGCTAAACTACTCACTGGACGAATTAGGTATGTGTGGTGGGAGTTTACCAACACTGCAATCGGTGAAAAGAAGAAAAGTTCATCGCTAATTATCATTAATTTTTGAATTTGAATTTGTTGATCATGGTTTTTGATCAATTAATTGCATATGTATTGTGATTCATTGGACTTGTCTTTTCATGCATTGTGATCTGCATGTTTAATTAATATATTGTTTGCAATAAATTTGTAATTTAATTGAAGGTTTAATCACTAGGGTTAGCAGGAGGGGTACCTCCCATACAAACGCCCTTTTAAATTAATGTTCTTATTAATTTTTTTTTTGTTTTTTGATTAATAAAGTGAAATTTGGACACTATAATTTTCTATATCCATCAACCAAGTAAATTTCATGATCCTAGGGTTACCAGGAGTGGTACCTCCCATACAAACTCACATTAAATGGCAAACTTATAAAGAGTAATTGTACAATAAAGTGCCACTCAAACTGTGCTCATATTTGATACTCAAACTGTGTTCTTTGTTGATAGTGAAACTGTAACAGAGAGAACTTAGTATGCTAAGAAAGGAAGGTTGGATTCAACGCGAAGGAGCGTAAAGAGTTTTACATCTTTGGCATAGCCAATGATAGCCTTCTTTCGGGTTTTTGTTTTTGCTTGCTATATCTAGCTGGGGGGAGTCACTGAGCTTTTTCGTAAATAAGGTCAGAAAGATTTATGTCAAAATATTATTGCGAAAAAAAGATATGCCACCACAAGTTTCACCAAAAATTGCAGGCTGTGAAAGGAGTTTCTGTACTTTTCGCAGTTAGACAAGGGGGTCGGAAAGGGACGATATTAGCGTATTAAACGAACTTTTAGGTGCCCTTACACTTAAGGAATCAAGAAAGATAGACGCAAGTCATGTTAGAAAGCTCATGGAAGCTAGTGTAAATCAAGCATTAGCTCAACAGAGAAAAGAATTCTTATCACAGATCAGTGAACTGCAGTCACAAATTGAAGGATTTAAAGTAACCCCTGAAACAATAGAAATTAAAGGATCACAATAGAGTCTACAAAGAAGAGCGAGAAGCCTTTAGATGTACTGAAGTCCATATCGCAATTCACAGGTGATCCAGGTACCTGAAGCAGCACATAACGCGAATGAAGTTTTCATACCTCATGTAGGCTCATCGCGCCACTTCCAAGCGGTGGCCATTCAAATAAATAAGTTTAAGGGTTTTAAATTTCCATGCTGTAATATCTCATTTAGATTTCACTTACGCAGATAAACGCCCCATATATTAAATAGAGCAGGAACTTTCCACTCTTAGGCAAGAGTCCTACTCAGTTTGCGAATTATATGATGATATAGAGAAGAAGCTATCACTTCTCACGAATAAAACAAAAATGGGCTGGAATAGCCGAAATAATAAATGCGAAGTATAGGGCTGATGGTTTAGGGGTCTTTATATCGGGATTGAGGAAACCACTGTGTGACATGCTTTTTTCGTCACGACTGACATCTGCATTGGCACTTGCACTGGAATTTGAAGCGAATCATGAAAGGTACATGTTCGCAACTAGTTTTGCATATAGGTCCTTATAACCTAAAAAAAAAAAAAAACATAATCTTTCTACCGCAGACGGTAACCAACAGACTAAGAAGAAAAATCCAACGGTCAAAGGGCGGATGGTCAGTTCAATATTCATTTGGCCAGAACAATAAAAACTATAAGTATCAGGGAAGCAGGGAAGCAACCAATTCGGTCAGCAGAGTCATCACAGGGGTCAGCAGCATCAATTACAGGATAACCGCGATAGACTAAAGGCATTTGCTGCAGGCAGACCACGAATTATAAGAGGCAAGATGGCCAGGAAAGAGGCCGATTCTACGATGGAAGTCCAGAGAGACTTGGAAAATTTGGGCGGCACAGCAACCACAAATTCCAACGAATTAACCACATGGGTCAGGAAGAGACGGAGCTCAACAATTCATCTGAGTATTAGGACTTAATGGAGTTGGTAATAGAAGAATTCGAACAGGAAGAGGTGATTTTTTAGAGGTGCGACAATTCTACCCTGGATCTCCAGGACACTAGGAGGCAAACCGCTTAAACTTCTCATTGATACAGGGGCCTCAAAAAATTATATAAGGCCCTTTGCGGGTCTCAAGTGGATAAAACCTGTCAATGAAGAATTTTCCGTTAAGTCCATCCATGGATTTACCAATATCTCGAATAAATGTACAATTAATTTGTTCGGTACCAGTTCTGACTTATTTATTTGTTCAGTACCAATTCTGACTTTTTTATTTTACCAAAACTCAACTCCTTTTATGGGATCATAAAGCTCGACATTTTAAAAAAGTTTAACGGAACTATAAAGATAAAAGAGAACCGTATAGAGAAGTCATATTTTTTTCAGCTGGAAAGTGAATCGGTCTCTGGTTGTGCCAAGAATAAATTTAAGAGAATTATTAAAAACATGTCCCTATCTTTCGCAAACCCAAATGAGTTGCTCCCGTACAATACAAACGTTGTCGCGATAATTTGAAACAAGGAAGGAAAGAACTTATGCTAAATTTTATCCTTATCTAAAAAATTAAATAATTAGACCCTCACAATCACCGTATAATAACCCGATTTGTGTGGTGGATAAGTTGGGTTCTGATGAAAATGGGATCAAGAAGAAGAGATTGGTCATTGACTTTCGTAAGTTGAACGAAAAAACGATTGGGGGTACGTACCCCATAAGAATATAGGGATTATCTTATCAGATCTTGGGAATTCCAATTCTTCACGACTTTAAATTTAAAGTCTGGGTTCCAGCAGATTGAATTAGCAGAACGTGACGAACAATCTTTTTCTTGTGTAAACGCGATTTGGATAGTGGTCCAATTAAACTGGGTGTTCCCTGAAATAAACGTTGTAAGCTCTGGTAAACACTCTACAATCTCGGTGGTTTCATTTTTGCAAATTCATAAGGGGCCTTGTTATTTTTTGAATTGTTTAAAACCTGATGAATATCGGATATTTGTATAGCACTATTTAGGATGTCATCAGATTGATATCGTTGGCAGGAATGTATTTCACAGAATTCTTAGGTAGGATTTAAGAGGGTTGCAAAGTAATATTTAAACTGTTTCGCCGATAAATTTGCTCCAGTTTTAAAAGTTTGCCCTCTTATTTCGTTTGCAACTCTCCACTAATCTGTGGAGTCTTTAAATGTTTATATTCTGTTCCATCCTTTTCAAGTTTGGCCTGCCCACACACATTTCTATAGACTTGAATGGCTCTTAAATAGTAAGACTTGTCACTTTCATTACTTGTTATATTAAACTTTTTTAGAGCTTCAAATGATTTTATGCGTGCTTTATTTTTTTTTTTTTTTTTATATATACACTTGTGTCCTTCCTGGAAGGAAGAGGAAGGGGTTCACTTAGCACTACGAGCCTCTAAGTAAGCAAAAAGGCTGGTCGATCGTTGCGATTTAGACGAGATGAGCTCCTTGTATAGGCAACCATATAAAGACCTTTACGTTTAGAACATTCATCTTTTACTGGTGGCACTTCCAGGTCTTTGTGAATGTCTTCATTCCTGATATACCATGGAGCTCCCGTAATTATTCTAAATATCTCGGATTGTGCTCTTTGTATAACTTCGATGTTACTCGCGCTTGCGGTACCCCACAATTCAGAGCCATAAGTCCACATGGGTTTTATAACAGAGTTATACAGTAACACCTTGTACTTAAGTCTCAGACCAGATTTAGAGTTAATTAGCCAGCGAAGACTTTGTGCCCTTAGTTTCATAAACGTCTTTTTAGCTTCTATATGTTTCGTCCAGGTGAGACTTCTGTCTGATTTTGGCAGTGTCATCGGCAAAAGTCGATGTGACAATTTGAGTACTTGTTGGAATGTCAGTAGTGAATAAAACATATAATGTTGGTCCAAAGACACTGCCTAGGGGAACGCCTGCCTCTATCATAATTTCATTTGTTACTAAGTTTGTTTGTCTTACTACAAACACTCGATTTGTTATGTATGATTGCAGGATTTTATTCATATTTTGGGGTAGAAAACATTTAATTTTGTGAATTAAACATTCATGCCATACTCGATCAAACGCTTGTGTTAGGTCAAGAAATACTACTGAGCAATATTCTAGTTTTTCAAAAGCAGTTTTTATTTCCGAAGTAACTCTATTGACTTGCTCAATCATTCCATGTTTTGCTCATGAATCCAAACTGATAGTCTGGGATTGTACAATTTGTTTGTAAATGGTAGTTGAGTTTGACCTTAAGAATCTTCTCAAATAGTTTAGAAAGACATGAAAGCAGACTTATGGGTCTATAAGAAGTAGAACTTGTCCTATCCTTCCCGGGCTTTGGATCCATTATGATAACCGACCTCTTCCATTGCATTGGAAAGTATCCAATCCGCAAGATAGCATTGAAAAGATACGAGGGAAATGCTATTGCTGCGTTTGGAAGTTCAGTTATCATTTTAGGAACACAATATTGTTAGTGGGAGGATTTGGTTGGAACACGTACTCCAAATGGTTTGCAAATACATTAGCCTTCTCTTTGTCTGAACGTGCCCAAGTACCGGTTCGGTGATAATCTAGTGTTTGTAGATGATAGATTCTCAATATAGCGCCTTTGTGCCTCGACCTTCTCTTTAAGTGCTTTGACTAGTTTTTTTTGTTGCAGTTTTTAGCCTTTGTTTAGCGGCAGGAGATCTGTGCTGCTGCCATTCTCTTCTCAATCTTCGTTTAATAGCCACTAGTTCTTCGATGTCCCTATTTGAGAAAGATTTTCTGCTGAACTTGTGCTCAACAATCGCAGGCGTTGCTACCTCAGCTGCAGCTACCAATATTGAATTAATATCATTAACTGATGTGTCAATATCAGTTTCAGAGTTGATCGCAGGTTCAATTTCGATGTGTTAACTTATATATTTTTTATATTGTAACCAATTTGTTTTATTAGATAAAAGTCTATACGGGCGATCCTCAACTATTGGATAAACGAGTAGAAGGACATCAACGGGAGAGTGATCGGATGAGAGTTCATAATGAGTTTCTGCTGATACAAGATTTCTAGGTTTATTTCTTGTGATACCAAAGGCGATAATATCAGGAATTTTTCTTTGATCCGCAGATATCGTCAGATTACCATAACTCGTTTGCATCAAAATCGAGGTTGATTGTAGATAATTGGATGAATATGGCTCCGGAGACTGGTGTTTTACACGCTTTCTTAATATTATGCATGCACCACCATGGGCTTTTCCATCCGGGTGATTAGTCGTATAATCTATATAGTCTGGTTTGAAGAAGTTGTTGTTACTGGTCAAATGAGACTTAGAGATAAGCATCACATCTACATTACTATCCTCTTATCCAAAATTTTCATTTGGATTTTCATCATCTCTTGAAAAGAGTTTTGCAACATTAAGATTGATTGATTCAGGGTCTGAAATAAGCTCACCAGCATGGTTTCACTAGAATTTTGTAGTTTCAACACTGGCTCATTACAGGTATTTTGAATTGGGATTAAATTGGTTTGAGTAATTGGTTCATTTCGTTGAATCATTTGTGTCTTTGGCTTCTCATTAATATTCGCACTTTGTTGTTTAGAACCTAAGCGAAGGGCACTGGCATTTTAGGCTACATTCATGTATGGCGGCATCTGGAGTTGAAAACCTTGTTTTCATTAAATGAACAAGATGAATTACTAAAAAATTTTACAGAACAATGTAGCCCCCAGTGTCGACAAATTAGGCCTGTCAGGCAACTGGATCTTCCAACAAGATAACGATCCGAAACATACAGCTAGAATTGTGAAGGAATGGCTACTGTATAGGACCCCTAAGACATTTGACTATCCGCCACAATCTCCAGAACACCTGGACAAGAAGATCAGGCAGAGGACGATTTTGTGCAAGGAAGACCTAGAGAAGGCTATAATGGAAGAATGGGTCAAAATCTCTCCTGATGTGACAAAAAACCTTGTCCAATCCATGCCAAGGAGACTTAAGGCGGTTGTAGAATCCAAAGGGAAAAATACAAAATATTAAAATTTAAAATAGTGTAATTTTTTAGCTTAATATTTTTCACTTTGGATATACTGTGAATTTTATTTTTGACGCGTAAAATTTGGACTTTTTTTAATTAATGTGATTTATTTTTAGTTGTGTATTGATTTTGATTATACTTTAAATTAAACTCGACTCCTAAAATATTAGCCTTGAATTCTGCATTCTAACTTTTTATTTTATATTCATCTTTACATAATCATTAAACTTTTAATTAAAAAACTGATGTGTTCACTTTTTTTTGACGCTGACAGTATATTTGAGGCTACAGGTATGTTACATTGTGGACACATATCGGTTGTTGTTCCTGTAAGGGTAGGCTCAATTCTAACACGGGTGGGATTTTTTTGTGACTGCAGTCGGTTCTTGAGCTCCTTATTTACTGGACAGCCTCTATAATTGGCTATATGATTGCCCACACAGTTGCTACATTTTTTATGTTCCGGATTATCGCCACTTAGTGTACAGTGTAATGTGCTCATGCAATTATATGTATGTATCAATATGTAACACTTTGTTGCATATATAAACATAATACATAAACTGTTTATTATTTGTTTATGTCAGCGCACATTCCCATCCCACGGAAACATGATCAGCCACTTCAGTCATTGACTGTCGTACACGATCATGCTGCGCTTGCAGAAGATAATTAAAGTACATTGCCATAAGCGCATGTACACATACACACATATACATATTGTATAAACACAATATAGCCTATTATTCTTAGCTTAATAAAACTTATGAAAAAAAAACAAAGAACAGTCTCATAACAGACAGCAATAAGTTCGGACTTTTATATTTCATGGCGACCGTGACAGGACAAAATAGTGGAACCATCTGTATCTGAATTAGACATCTGTACGAACGCATTCAGTTGCTTAGCATAACTGAGTACCATTGAATGTCGTACTCAATTTTTTGGAATCACACACAATAAGAATGAATTCTAATTCATTTGAGAGAGCGTTGCCATAGCAAACGATCGCATTCAAAACGATTGGAACAAAAAGAGTGTGTAAAAGAAGCTAAAGAAACGAAAGAAATAAGAAAAACATTCATTGTATTCAGACTTACAACAACAACAATTGCACACAAATTCTTCGAAATTGTTGTTGTGTGTCGGGGAGAGCATTTTATTTTGTGAGAGGAATTTGTGTGCAATTGTTGTTGTTAAATGTAGTCGGGGATGTAAATATGTTAGCATACCAACAAACAACGCAGTACAAAATAACATTCAATTTAATTCGGCACCGCTTCGTTTGAATAAGAACATGGAACACTCTCTCAGTTGCATTCAGACATTGGAACTCATTTCAGTTAATGTAAACGTCGAATTCATTCATTTGAGCATGAGTACCAAAAATGTCCTTTTGAATGAATTCATAGAGATGTCTAATCTGAATATAATAGCCCGTTATTACTTGTTCCGAAAAAATCCTTACCGGATTCAGATAAGAAAAAATGGCGTCTGGTAATAGATTATCGCCAAATAAATAAAAAACTTTTAGCCGATAAATTTCCCCTTCCTAGAATAGATGATATTCTTGATCAACTAGGCAGAGCAAAATATTTCTCGTGTTTAGATTTAATGTCTGGATTTCACCAAATAGAACTTGAAGAAAATTCAAGAAATATTACTTCTTTAACAACGAGCAGTGTCTCTTATCGTTTTACACGATTACCGTATGGTTTGAAAAAAGCGCAAAATTCCTTTCAAAGAATGATGACAATTTCATTCTCTGGTCTTGAACCATCTCAAGCATTCTTATATATGGATGACTTAAAAGTCATCGGTTGTTCAGAAAAACTCATGATTAAAAATCTAACCAATGTTTTGATTTATGTAGGAAATACAACCTGAAATTATATCCCGACAAATGCTCATTTTTTATGCATGAAGTGACTTTTCTTGGTCATAAATGTACTGACAAAGGTATTTTACCAGATGACAAGAAATATAATGTTATTGCAAAATACCCAGTCCCAACGGACGCAGACAATGCTAGACGTTTCGTTGCATTTTCCAATTACGATAGACGTTTCATTAAAAAATTTTCTGACTATGCACGTCACATAACACGATTGTGTAAAAAGAACATTCAATTTGAATTTCAACTTAAAAAGCATTTGAGTGTTTGAAGAAAGAACTAATGAAAGCAACATTATTACAATATCCTGATTTCAAAAAGGAATTTTTTGTATAATAACAGATGCAAGCAAAGAGGCATGTGGAGCAATTTTAACTCAAAACTACAATGGAATTTAACTCCCTGTGGCCTAGGCATCTCGTACATTCACAAAAGGCGAAAGTAAAAAGAGTACAACTGAACAAGAATTAGTAGCAATACATTGAGCAATAAATCATTTCCGACCATATGTATATGGTAGACACTTCATTGTCAAAACAGACCATAGACCACTGACATATCTATTCTCGATGGTAAACCCTAGTTCCAAATTAACTCGCATGAGACTTGATTTAGAGGAATACAAATTTACAGTAGAGTATCTTAAGGGAAAAGACAACTATGTAGCGTATGCGTTATCTAGAATAACCATCCAAGAACTTAAGGACATCCAATCAAAAATATTAAAAGTCACTACAAGAAACCAAAGTAGACAGAAAAAACCCTGCGCAGGAAAAGAACAAGTAAAATTTGGCAAAATCTTGATAAAACTTCTAAGCCCAACGTATATGAAATCATTAAAAATGATGATGGACGAAAAATAGTTACTTTGCGTATGACACCTATGAAATGTTTAATTAAACATGGAAGGAAAGTTATAGCAAGAATTAATGTTAGCGACCTCTATACTAATGGAATTCTCGACTTAGGTTAGTTCTTCCAAAGGCTCGAAACTGAAGCCGGTATAAACGGAATCAGCCAACTCAAAACGGCACCGAGTGGAAAAATCTTTGAAGAAATTTCAATTGATTATTTTAAAAAAATGGGCAATAGATATTTAAAGAAATTAAGAGTAGCGCTACTCAAGCCGGTGACCATAGTAGAAAAAGAAAAAGATAAAGAAGCAATACTGTCTACATTCCATGACGATGGAGGACATACTGGCATAAAAAGAACTCTAGCAAAAATTAAAAGACATTACTACTGGAAAAATATGACACGTCATATAAAGAAGTACGTACGTAATTGTCCTAAATGCCAAGTATCCAAAACAACAAAACATACTAAAACTCCTTTAACAATTACCGACATACCAATAAATGTTTTCGATAAAGTTTTGATCGACACAATTGGTGACTTGTCAAAATATATTTTTGCCATACCCATAGCGATATATGCAAATACTGTTGCTAAAGGTATTTTCGAATCCTTTATTCTACAGTAAGGTCCAATGAAGACGTTCATTACGGACATGGGTACAGAATACAAGAATTCAATAATCAATGATTTGTGCAAATACTTAAAAATAAACAACATTAGGTATACAGCACATCATCACCAAACATTAGGAACTGTTGAAAGAAATCACAGAACCTTAAACGAATACATACGTTCATATATATCAGTTGATAAAACCGATTGGGACGTATGGCTTCAATATTTTGTGTATTGTTACAATACAACACCATTTATGGCACATAATTACTGTCCATATGAATTAGTTTTCAGTAAAAATCCAAATTTGTTTGAACATTTTAATAGCATAGATACAATAGAACCACTTTACAATGTGGATGACTACGCTAAGGAATCAAAATTTAGACTAGAACAAGCTTATAAGATAGCCAGACAATAGCCAGATGAATGATAGAAAAACATAAGCAAAACAAAAAGATTGCTATGATAAGAAAACACCAGATTTTAAATTAAAAATAGGAGATAAAGTTTTATTGAAGAATGAGGCAGGTCATAAGTTAGATAAGAAATATCTAGGACCATCTAAGGTAGTTAGCATAGAAAAAAACCAGAAAAAAGGCTATCGTTGGCTATTTCAAAGATGTAATACTCTTCACGCTCCTCCGGGTTGCATCCAACCTTCCTTTCTTAGCATGACTAAATTCTCTTTTTTCTAATAAGAACAATAATTTAAAAAGGCGTTTGTATGGGAGGTACCCCTCCTGGTAACCCTAAGATCATGAAATATACATGGTTAATGGACATAGATCAGAAACTTATAGTATCCAAATCAGTTCGATACGTCAAAAAACAAAAAGTTTTTTCTAATGAGACCTTTAATTTTCCCCCCTAGTTTTCCGATTCGGCTGATTCCGACAAATGAACTACGTATGGTAAAAAGAAACCTATGTGCAAAATTTCAGCACTCTAGCTGAGGGTCTAGTTTTGATACAGACGGACATGGCTTAATCAACTCATCTCATTGAGCTGATCACAAATATATATACTTTATGTGGTCAACGATGTCTCCTTCTGTGTGTTACAAACTTCATGACAAACATATAATACTATTCACTCCCGTGAAGAGTATAATGACAACATAGTAATAGAAGAAAAACAAAAAACAAAAGGTTCATAAAGACAGGTTAAAAATTTTACTAAATGAAAATTCAATGTAGTTGCAGATTTTTTTCACAAACAATAATATCAAATTTTATTTTTTTTTTAATAACAACCCAATTGTACAACAAAGTATACAATACAATAATACGTATAACTACATGTAATATAATATTATATATGTGTTACTATAAATAACTCCATAGATTACGTTATTTTTTTTAAAAGCGTGTGCTCATGCAATTATATGTATGTATTAATATGTAACACTTTGTTGCATATATAAAATAATACATAAACTGTTTATTATTTGTTTATGTCAGCGCACATTCCAGTGATGCCATTTTAGCCTTTTTCCGGACAGATCTGTCCTTTTTTTAACTGACCTATCCGGAGAAAAAAGTGAAACATCCCCTATCATCCTTTTTTAGTTTTAATGTATTATTTAATTATTTTTTTTTCAAATTTTGCTAATATGCTAAAATTACGCAAATAATAGAAATAGTCGACATGTATTGGGTTGTGCTCATCACTCATATCATAACTTTACATTGTGGCTGATCACATGACCGAAAACGGCACATGACCCGAAGTCATGATGAAGTGATGACATCCATTTAGGAATCCGAAAACAAGTTCGAGTTGACAAGACTACAAGTAGACTCTGGAAAAAGGAATTTAAACAAGTGAAGAAGAACAACATAAACAAACATGCCAAAAGAAATATATAAACAAAAATTTCGCGAGTCTTGGCTAAATCAGTCTGATTTAAAAAGTTGGGTGAGCCGCGATCCAAAAGATAACAATAAGGCTTACTGCAAGTTTTGTAAGTGTGGGATTAACTCTAAAATTGATCAAATACGTGCGCACATGGCCACAAAAAACATGTGGTTAATGCCCAGCCAACCGCACAGACAAATAAATTATCGTTCCCACCTAAACCAAGGAACGATACTGCTGTCCAGGAGGCGGCGCTAGTAATGTTAATTGCCCAGAATGCTGCGATTGAACCAGTCGCCCATTTAAGCAACTTGTGCAAACAAATATTTGGCTAATCGCAATTGCAATTGCGTCGGACAAAATGCACACAGGTTATTAAAAATGTGTTAGCCGAACATTTTAAAGAAGATCTTCGGAAAGATATTGGAGATGCAAAATACAGTCTGCTAATCGATGAGACGACGGATGTAAGCATTACTAAGATTATAGGTAGGACGCACTTATTATATTATAGGCAGGTAACACTTATGAGGTTCCAGATAAATATCTCAACATGATTGGCACTAGTGCTTCCTACAGTAGTGCCGTAAAAGAAGAGGATTATGACCTCATAGATGAGGCAATAAAGCTCATTTAATATAAAAAAATAAATTTATAACTTTAAAATTAATAAAAATAAAAATAGTAAGGCAGAAAATTTTGTCCTGTTTTGTCCTTTTTTAAATATTTTTTGTCCCTTTTTTCCCGTTCTTTTGAGGTCGGTCTGTTCTGTTTTTGTGATAGGTTGATGGCATCACTGCCACATTTCATCCCACGGAAACATGATCAGCCACTTCAGTCATTGACTGTCGTACACGATCATGCTGCGCTTGCAGAAGATAATTAAAGTGCATTGCCATAAGCGCATGTACACATACACACATATACATATTGCATAAACACAATATAGCCTATTATTCTTAGCTTAATAAAACTTATGAAAAACGAATAAAGAACAGTCTCATAACAGACACCAAGAAGTTCAGACTTTTATATTTCAACAGTTTGCGGTTTCATGTAATATGCAATTTACACCAAAGCACATCAACATTGATGTGCCTACTGATACGTATCAGATTCGACAACAACACAAGGAAAATGACGGGGTCAGGGGTTGTTGATGTAGAATGTGATGCGCATCAAAAACTGATGTGCCTTGATATGAAATTTAATAATGGTCACTCTAGACATTTTCTGACAGTGTCCTCAAGTTTTTCCTAGTGTTTCCAAGTTATTTTGTGTTTTTCCGCATGTGGCATCAAAAACAGCAGCTGATGGCACAAAACATTGTTAAGTAAACCATAAATTGTCAATTTTGTTTAAAAGAATGTAATACAATAAGTATCAGGAATGAAAAAGGGAATTGCAAGAACTATTTGCATATGTTGCAAAATGGTCTAAATCATGTATTTTTTCACAAACTTTTAGTTTTTATTTAACCAACGTGCTCGCCAGTTCCACGTGTGTGTATAACCAAAACAAAAAACAGCTGTTCGTGATGCAAAATATCCGGTGTGAACGAAAAACCCCATCAACGTGATGTCCTTTGGTGTAAATTGCATATAAGTCTCCGCATGCTACGCATACTGGACGATGGGTGCAATAAGATTTTGTGTGACCAAATTCCTGGCAATTTGTGCATTGCACAGGATTTGCACACTTGTGAGGCTCCTCTACTGTCACCCTACGATGAAGCAAGTATTTAAGTTTATAAAAAGAATGCACTTCATTCTTCTTTGAATGCTGCGAGTGTGGGGCCAATTCAGTTTTGTACATTGGCTGTGGTATTTTATTTTTATTAATAATATTTATAACTACTTTAACATCAAATCCGTTTTCTTCCAGAGAACTCTTGATATATTTACAATCGACAAAGGGTTGATGCCTTTAATTACAACAACCAGCCCTTTGCTGCTTTTGAGCTGA
Source organism: Amiota communis (assembly GCA_037043315.1). NCBI lineage: Eukaryota > Metazoa > Arthropoda > Insecta > Diptera > Drosophilidae > Amiota > Amiota communis. The sequence continues at coordinate 350,867 of JBAMAV010000380.1, forward strand.
TAGGTGTAATAGTTTCATTAAGATAATTGGTGGCAGAACGGTAATTATTTTCAGTATAAATTTGAACTTTAGTTTCCTTAATATTACCCTAGGTAATGGGGACATTATGGAAGTTATTGCTGCCAATTATTTTTTTGATACCATCTACAAGCTTGTACGAACTTTCTTCTAGAATATATATAGGGGGAGGTTTTGCAGATTTAGGTTTTATTTGGTTTTAATGGATTCATCCTTTTCTGCAAGTAGTTGGTATCTATTACTATCCAAGAGTGTTTTCTTCGTAGCATTATTTTTAGTGGGCTAAGTTTACATTTTTTTTGGATTTGTATGTAGCGGTCGATGCCTGTCTGCACTGCTGCTTTAATTTTCGGAGTCCCGTTTTGACTAGAAACTTGTGTTACAGTTGTCTGTTTGCTTGCTTTAGCTAGCATAGCAGATTCTTTTTTATTGGTTGATTCCGTTACAGTTTCTGACGACACAATTTTATCGCTGTTTGATGCTGATGCAGTTATTGCGCTGCTTGCTTGTTTTATCAATGAGTTGTTGTTGCGATTATATGTTTGGGTGTTTGTTGTTTCAGTAACTGCATACGATAACGCGATCGATGCAGTAACTGAGTTACTGATATTGTTGATGCAGCATTAGCTGTTGTTGTATATGATGTGCTTTGTGTTTTGTTTGTTGAAGTTGTTGAAACAGTTGCTTCTGTGGTTGAATAAAGAGGAGTGTGAAGGGAAGGGCACTGGGCGCTCCATGATAGTGCTTGCTTTATTAGAGCAGAAAGCAGGAGAGCAAGATCTTGCTCTATGCTCAGGCGATTTTGTAATAGACAAGGAAACTTTATTTTTGTTTTTGTGTTCGGCTGAAACAAACAAGAAATAAGCATTCCTCGTTGTCATTGTTGGTGGCTGTTTGCCCTGTTGAGGAGCAGAGGTCATCCTAGCACTTTAGTTAAGGGACAAAATCAACTATTGTTTCTTGATGCAATATTAGTTAGCTGAAGGAGGAGCAGTGGTAAACACGTTCTATCGCTTCAAAGTAACAGCTGATGTGATGTGGGCGTTTTTTGACATTTGAAATTATACCACTTCTATTTAAAAATTAAGGTCGATCGCATTTACAAAGGTAAAATCACCACTTTGATCACCTTGCGTCCTTCTATTCAGTATCAATAATGCATAGTATGTACAGAACTCAGTGAGAACTTTTCCATTTAAATTTTTTACCATGTCTTTTGAATTCCTGTTTTCGTAAACTGCATTAAAACTTAGTCTATTTAGATCTATTTGTTGTTGTACTTGTCCAATTCGTACATTAAAATCGCCCATAATTATTATATTCCTTTCTGTTGTTTCTTTGAAGAAACAGTTAGATCCTCTTATATATATATTTATTTATTTATTTAAGCAATGACAAAAAAACTGTCAGCTTAAAACTAAAATCAAAAGATTTCAAATCAAACAATTACAATAATATAAAACATAATATAAAACATCAGCATCTGACCCGATGGGGGAAGTTTATTTGCAACACTAGCGAGCTATGCCCCTACTCACAGTCATGTGTGGTCAGAGGCACATAAGCTACACAGACGGTACAGCTGATCATCAAAATCCAGAGCATCCAGCCAGTTAGGTCATGAATCCCGTAGGCAACGAAGAATGATTGAATTAATTGATTCCGGAGATAATTCAGGAGAGAGAACATGATAGAACTTATTATTATATGAGCATAAAACTCTGAAAGGATCACGAAGGGCAAAGTTAGTAGTGCATCTATTTAACACTAAAGGGACAAAATTTCTCGTAGGACGACTAGGGATAGAAAAGTTCAAAAGATTTAAAAGCTTTGGAGAGTCAATGTTTCCGATTAAGAGCTTATGAATAAAGGAAATAACTAGAGCAATTCTACGATCCACCAAAGACGGAAGACTGATAAGTAGGAGTCTATCAGGGTAAGATGGCAACCGGGAATTTGGATTCCAGTTGAGGCCACGAAGAGCAAACAGAAGGAATTGTTTCTGAACAGACTCGATTCGATCTTGATACTTTGAATATTGCGGTGACCAAATGCAAGAGCAATACTCGAAAATTGGACGCACAAGAGACACAAAATTAATCTTAGTGGTATAAGGGTCATTAAACTCAATAGACCAGCGTTTGATGAAACCAAAAACATGCTTTTCTTTGTTTACAACAGAAGAGACGTGCTGGTTAAAACACAGCTTAGGATCAAACAGGACACCGAGGTCATTAAACGTAGAGACTCGCTCAAGTAGATCTAAATAATTTGTCAAGCACCAAGTACGTAAAGAATATATATATCAAAATCCTCTTGAAGTTTAAAATGAGAGGCGCCATCATTAACTGAAAGGCACAATTTTACATCATCAGCGTACATGAGCACACGAGAGTGTGAGATGGAGAGAGGCAGATCGTTAATAAATAAATTGAAAAGAAGAGGTCCTAGATGACTACCTTGAGGAACCCCAGAAGTTACGTGGACAATATCTGAAAGAGAAAACCTAAACAACACTCTTTGAGAACGATTTTTTAAGTAGGATGTAATCCAACCTAGAAGATTATTCGGAAAGCCCATAATATTTAGTTTAAAAAAGAAGGTCATGATTAACTGAGTCAAAGGCTTCAGTAAAGTTTGTGTAAATAACATCAGTTTGTGATCTATTGACGAAACCTTGATTAACAATTGAAGTAAACTGAAGGAGGTTAGTGGTTGCGGTCCTGCATTTTACAAATCCATGCTGTGATGAAAGCATAACTGCTTTACAGAAATGTTGCAAATTCGTTATGAGGACCTTTTCAAACAATTTTGGGATAGCGGACAGTTTAGATATGCCCCTATAATTTGAGATATCAGATATATTTTCTTTTTTATGGTGAGGAATAATGAAAGATTCCTTCCAAATAGGCGGAAATGAAGATACCTGTAGTGATAAGCTAAAAAGCTTAAATAACGGCCTATACAGGGAGTTTGCACACCGTATAAGGACACAATTAGGGACATTATCTGGACCAGGAGAATAAGAAAATTTCAGGGATCTTAGATTATGAAGAATATTCACCTCATCAAGTTCAGGGGTTCTGAAATTGTTAATTGTGTTAACATGATAAGGGTATGAAGTACCAGAAAATGTTGCTAAAGAAAAGGTCGTTTTGAAAAACTTTCCGAATAAGTCAGATATCTCAGGATCATTTGATGCATGCAAATTATCTAAGAAAAAAGAAGAAGGAAAAAAGCCGATTTACGCTTATCATTAACAAAATTATAAAACCGTTTGGGATTACTTAAAAATTGCAACCTACTACGGGGTAGAAAAGTATTGTAGCAACGGGAATTAAGGGAGAGAAACTTATAACGTGCCACACAAAATCTATCAAAATCACAGGAAGACCCAGAGATTTTAAATTTTTTATAGAGTCTAGACCTTAAGTTTTTTAAAGTGGAGAACTCACGCGTAAACCAAGGTGGTTTGTACGATCCTTTTGGTGCAATCCTTAGAGGAATACATTTAACAAAGGCAGAGTACAATGTGTCATAAAAGAATTTAGTGGCCACAGACATATCGGTACAACTGTAAATTAAGTGACTCAAAATTCGCTTTGCGGAAACAAAGACGCCGGTGAGGAAGAGGTGTAGTCTGTACAGTAGCATGGTATGTAAGACAGAGTGAAATTTCTAAGGAGGGGTGATAATGGTCTTCAGGAAGAGACAACGGAGGGGTTTAGACACAACAATGATAGTACTATCATTACACCATACCAAATCTAATGACCTATGAAGATGATTTACAACAAAATTCATTTGGAAGAGAGAAAGTTCGATCAAGCAATCAATGAAAACATGGTTTCCAGAGGGAACAAGGTAACTTGAATGTCCGAAAAAGGACCAAGAAAATTAAAATCACCCAGCACGACCAGGATATCACGATCATGAATAAGTTTGGAAACGGACATAATAACTTCATAGTGATGCGTATAAGTTTCCAAACTCGAACCTGGAGGAATATAAGAGCACGTAACAAAAATCGCAACATGGGGAAGGACTATTTTGGCGCCAATAAATTCAATATTAGCAGGCAGAACAACTTGAATAACTTCGGAACGAAAACTTGACTTTACTGCAACAAGAACACCACCACCACGACGAAACTGGCGATCCTGTCTATAAATTACAAAATGATTACCAAGGACTTCATTATTAAGAACATTAGATGTAAGCCATGTCTCAGAAAAAACAATGATATCAGCAACAAAAGAAAAACTATCCCTATACAAATATTAAGCTTGGACAGTAAACCTCTAACATTTTGATATGTTATGGTGATATATTGAATGCAGGAAACTAGTTTTTTGGAGCCGAACTTGAAGCCGAAGAAGAACTAGTAAGTAACGGCAGCCTTATAGAACTAGACCTATTCCTTTTCTTCTGTTTAAATTCATGAACTACGCTAATTTTAAACGACGAGATTTCCCTGGGTTGTGAAAAATTGAATTTCTTCACACGAACCGTCATATTAGACTTGGACGCAATATGCCTGTTAATATCATCACAGGTAGTATCATAAGAAAGTCTAGAAAGGAAAATTTACTTCCGAGGGGCCACTACCGACAAGATAGGTGGTGAAACCACATTCAAAGAATTGCGGTCATCATCTGAGAGATCTTCTGAAGTAAGGGGTGGAGAAGCAGGTCTGGACTGCATAGAGGCATTGATGGCAACGGTTTCAATATTCTCATTATTCCCATTATTATTCACAATAGTGATAGATGATGATGTAGAAGCGGGTCTGGACCGCTTGGAGGCAACAGTCTCAATATTGTCTCCAATGGAGTTCGACGAAGGAGGAGAAGTGGTTCTAGACCGCTTGGAGGAAGACATTGCAGAAGAGGGTGGAAATACCTGAATTACAGGGAGCACAGGTGTTGAGATAGGATCACCTGGAGTAGCAATCTTTGTAGGAACAAGAGGAATGCTAGAAGGAAGTTGGGAGGAAGTGTGATCACCAGTTGGTGAAGGTGACAATAAAAGAAGGGGAGGGGGCGAATCGAACTGATAATTACTTAGTAATTCAGTGCCCGAATCAAAATCAAGCGAGAGTTGCTTTACAGCGCTATTTAACTTAATAAATTTGTCACGTATACTCCGATACATTGACGGAAAATCAACATGGCGTTGGGATCAGGATGGGCAAGACCATGTCAACTTGCCACAAGCAACTTTCGCTCTATTAAGTATTCTGTCATGGTCTCGACCGGTCAATCCCACACACTTTATATGGCAATAATTGTCACACAGCCAGCATCGTACTGCCCGATGCGAATCCTCATCAAATGTCTCAATATTTTTACACGTTGGATTGCAACAAATCATTTTCAAATAAACTGATGCAACACAATAAATTTAAATAAAATTATAATAATAACAAAATGCAGAATGTGACCTGTCAGGCTGGTGCAATGTAAAACCAATGCATACAAAGTTACAATCCCAAAGCACAAAAGTCGAACAAATGGATTTCCAACAACAATACTATAGACCCAAAATGGTACAAAGACACAAATCAATAACAGATTGGTTTAGCAACAACAATCATCACAAAATTAAACTTAGAAATGCCGTATGCAATAAAGAAATACACACGTAAAACTAATGAACAGGAGAAAAACAAACAAAATGCACTGATCTTCAGAACAATGTAAAAAACAAAAACAAAAAAAAAATGAACTTAATAAGTACAAAGGTTATTTTAAAAAGTAAATATAGCACTACTAAATAAACCGAAACACGATCCAATAAAGCAATGCACAATAAATCATAAAAAGAACTCATCTTTGCGGAGCGTTAAAAATGGAAACACGTCTGCTTTGCTTGACTGCACAGAAGATATTATATATACTGGAAACAAAGTTATTTCTTTATCGTGAGCGTATAATCTAATGTATCCAATTCCATTTATAGTAAGGTACACATGCCTTATTCCCCTATTGCTTAAATCCTTTTTAATTCCAATGACCATTCCAAAGCTAGCTCTTCCGTATTGGCTATTTCTTGTTGATGGTTTTCAATATGTATTAAATCCATTAAAATATTTAGTTGCCTGTGCTAATCTATCATCAGTGATGAGTGTTTCAATTAATGGGATTACATCATTTTGCCGCAAATATTGGAAAAAATCAGGATATAAAAATTTACTCTGCAGGCCATGAACGTTGGTAGGGCGTTTTTTTTAGTTTTTTTTGTAGCTTGTCGAACCAGTATTTATAATCTATGGAGATTAAATTAGCCCCGTTTCCGTACAGCTCCCTGAGCGCATTTCCACCTTCCTGCTGGTCTTGCATCAACTTTTTTTCGCGGTTCCACCTAAACTATTTATTCCTGATTTTGAAGTTGTCATCCCTCACCATAATCGGATGTTTTTTATTTGTAGACAATATCGCCGACTTAAGCTGCAGCATCACCTTTTTGTTTAGTTGGCGGTCAGCATTGAGGACGCGTTCTATGTAGATAGATGAACCTGCCAGTTTGTTTGTGCGTTTCAAAACCGAAAGCAACCCCTCTTCCGAATCAAACTCAACCAACGCAGTCACTTTACCACCTCGCTCCGCAACCTCTTTGTTGCTTTTACCATTGAGGCCGATGGTAACTGTAAGCACTCTTTACATACCCTCTTCACTTCGTCATGAACTGCCTTGGTTGCTGGCAGCCATTTGAATATCAAGTTCCTGCCTTTGATATGTTGTTCCATATGCGGAATCCGTTTTCGGTCAGCTTCCTTTTCCGCTTTTAGTTGCTCTAGCTCGACTTTCATATCAATATTTTGTTTTTCCAGTTAAACTACACATTCTGCCATACTCGATATTTTATCAAGAACCACTTTATTCGTCTCCTTATTGGTTTCTCTTACAATGGACTTGATATCTTCGGCGCTTGGATTTTTAGTTTCTACTGCCTCAATTTTTGTTTCTAACTTAATTTCTACCGATTTGATCGCATTTAAGACATGCAGGCTCATCTACTACTACTTTCTGGCTCAAAGTTCTACCTATTTAAGGAGTACTTTTACGTTTAAAATTAAATATGTATGTACTAGTTTAGATATGCAAAACACAGCTTCCAAAGTCCTGGGGTCCAAAGTCCAAAGCTCGGGAACAGCTAGCTAGTGTATTATGCTTTTTTCGAATTTTTGATGCTGCTGTTCTTTGTTGTTGCTTCCACTTCTCGATTATTTACAAACGATTCGCTGCTTAGTTTGCCGAAATACCGAATACCTTTGCTTGTGCTTTTCTGCTTTAACTATCACTGAGGATATTTTTTATGTATTGTGCTTATTTTTTTTTTTTTTTTATTACTTTTTCTTTATTTATTGGATCTTCTCTTTCTTTAGAGACTAACAATAAGTAATAGAATCTTAACCTAATTTCTTCTTTATTACTTTTACTTCACCTCCAGTTGGAGGGAATTTATGTACTAAGTGCCCTTATAATTGAAGTTGGGCTGGTAGGTCATTTCTCCTAAGTCGTGTCTGTGACCTTTGTTGAGTGAGTGCTTTTGCTAATGGATTCCGGTGCGTGTTTAGTTTCTCAGCATAAGTAAGTTTTATTTTGGCTATTTCATTTTTTACTGTTGGTATATTAAGATCTATATGTAATCGCTTGTTTTTAAAAAACCAAGGGGCTCCAGTTATAGGTCTTAATATTTTTGATTGCGCTCTTTGAATAACCGTCCAGATTAGAGGCGCTTGCATTACCCCATAGCTGAGAACCATAGGTCCAGATTGGTTTTATAATGCTATTATAAAGGAGAACTTTATACTCAATATTTAGTGGAGATATTGAGTTGATAAGCCAGTGATAGCTGTTGGCTTTCAGTTTCATTTGAGTTCTCTTGGCTTCAATGTGTTTTCGCTAAGTAAGTCTTCTCTCGAGATGGACTCCGAGGTACACAACGTTATCTACTTGTGGAATCAAAGTATTGTTTAGAGTTAGCGGAGGGCAAGTGCTTCTGTTGAGTGCGAAGGTAATGTGTTTGCTCTTTTGCTCATTCACTTTTATGCGCCAGTTGGCTAACCACTCTTCGACGTGTGATAAATAGCTTGCCAAAACTGATATTGCATGCATCGTACAACGAGATCTACTTAATATTGCGGTATCATCTGCAAAAGTAGATAGTGTGATTTGAGTGTCCGTTGGTATGTCGGATGTGTACAACACATATAGATACGGCCCAAGAACGCTTCCTTGTGGAACTCCGGCTCTAATTTCGTAATTTCGTGTTGTGTACTCGTTTTGTCACACAGCAAACAATCTGTTGCTGACATAACTCTCAAGGACTTTGTGAGTGTTTTTTGGAAGGAACATTTTTATTTTATGTATAAGGCCGTCCAACCAGACTTTATCCAATGCCTGGGCAACATCGAGAAAAATAGCAGAGCACTATTCGCGGTGTTCAAATGCTGTACGAATCTCAGAAGTTGTGCGGTTTACTTGCTCGATGGTGCTGTGCCCTTTGCGAAATCCAAATTGATGAGAGGGTATAATGTCTAGTACGTGTCTATTGATTTTTTCAAGCAGTGTTTTTTCAAAGAGTTTAAATAGACACGGCAGCAAGCTTATTGGTCTGTATATTTTATTGCACGGCCCGGTTGGTTGGTTGGTTTCCGTGGCTGGCTCGCATAAACCACTACAAGCCACAATTAGCACTAGAGCGCCGTTTTGATACCACTTCCTCGCCGAACGCAATCAGTATTACTAAATCCAACCTGTCGAATTTAGGTATTTGAGTAAATCACCCGGACATGTGGCTGAACAGTCCGAGAGATTGTCTATGAAATATTTGCCCAGAAACTTATTTCTAGTCTTTGCCAGGGCTGGGCATTGACATAGAAAGTGGGTGAGTGACTCCTCTTCCTCTTCGTTTCCGCAGCTCCTACAATGGCTTCTAAACGGAATACCCAGTCTCTCCGCGTGCATACCTACACACCAGTGACCGGTAAAAACCGCTGTGAGCCTTGCGGTATCCGAGCGTCTTCTGTTGATGAGTCTAAAAGACCTATTTTCGTTGTAATAGGGCCAGGTAGCACGTGCCGCTCTGCAAGATTCAAGATCTTTCCACCGTCTGTTAGCCAGCTGGCGGAAAAACAGGAAGTTGCTTCTCTTGACGACCGCCAGGGGAATCGAGACCTGTTCCGCCAACGATAAATCAAGAGAAGCACCAGAACGAGCCAATTCGTCAGCCTTCTCATTCCCCTCTATGTTTCTATGGCCGGGAACCCATATGAGAGTGATATCAGCTTGACGACTTAGCTCGCTCATCGTCGACCTGCATTCCTTAACGAGCTTCGACTTCGCAGTGGTGGATTGCAGTGCTTTGAGTGCCGCCTGGCTGTCAACGAAGATAGCTATCTTACGACCTTTCGGTGCGTTATTTTTGGCCAGCCGACATGCTTCCCTAATGGGAAGGACCTCCGCCTGAAAGACTGTGGCCTCGTCGGGTAGCCGGAAAGAGTGGTCCAAGCTTATTTGTGGTGAGTGCACCCCTGCTCCTACACCGCATTCCATCTTCGATCCATCCGTGAAGATTGAAATGTCAAAATCACTCTGAAAGTTGTTCTCTTTCCATTCCATCCTGGTAGGAAATTTTACCTTGAAGTCGCTCTCAAAGCTATTGTGCGCCACTGTATAGTCTGTTGTTTTCTTGAACATAGGATTGTTAACCACTCCTAGTATATTGCTATGTCCATATGGTCGTTCTGCCCAGCAGCCGGTTTCTTTTAACCTTACCGCGCTGTTGCAGACCATGTTTTTGATATGGAGGTCGATTGGGAGAAGATATAGCAGCACATTGAGTGCTGCCGTAGGGCACGTGCGCATGGCTCCTGTGATTCCTACACATGCCGACCTCTGCACCCCGCTAAGTTTGTGCACTATGTAGCTCTTTCCTAGAGCTGGCCACCAAACAATTGCCCCGTATGTAAGAATCGGACGCACTATCGCTGTGTACATCCATGCTGTTATTTTAGGGCGTAGGCCCCATCTCTTACCAAGCAATCTTCTGCAAGAGTAATAGGCCACAGAGGCTTTCCTAGCCCGTAGCTCTATGTTGGATTTCCAATTGAGTTTTGCGTCCAGCATAACTCCCAGGTACTTGGCCTTGTTGGAAAGATGAAGCTGTTGTCCATTCAGAAGAGGAAGGGGGAAAGTCGGTATTTTGGTTTTCATTGTGAAAAGCATCAGTTCCGTCTTGCTTGGGTTAACGTTTAGACCACATCCTGTGGCCCATTTTAACAGTCTCCCCAGAGCTCCCTGCATGATGTTGCTTATCACACTAGGAAACATCCCTGATACCATGATCACAACGTCGTCCGCATAGGCGACTACCCTTGCCCCTGTCTCCTCTAAAACCTTGAGAATGTTATCTATGACTAACAGCCACAGCAGTGGAGAGATTACCCCGCCCTGTGGTGTCCCTCTACTGACATATCTGGTTAGAGTCGAGTTTCCTAACTCTGACTGCACTGTTCTGGTTTTAAGCATGTTAACTATCCATTCCCCAATGTCTTCCTCTACGCCAATCCTAGCTAGAGAATCCTGGATAGCACGCGTACTAACATTATTGAATGCACCCTCTATATCTAAGAAAGCTGCGAGAGAATATTGTTTATAGTGAATCGCCCTCTCTGCCGTGCGGACAACCTCATGTAGAGCCGTTTCCGTGGATCTGCCCTTGAGGTATGCGTGCTGGCAAGTCGAGATGGGAAATTTATCAATAATGGACCGAAGATGGAGCTCCAATACCCTTTCCATCGTCTTCAAGAGGAACGATGTTAGGCTGATTGGCCTGAAATCTTTTGCGGACTCATGACCAATTTTCCCAGCCTTTGGTATGAAGACTACCTTGACTCTTCTCCAACTCATTGGTATGTGGTTTAGACCAATACATGCCCTAAAAATCAACCTAGTTCCATTAGCATTTTGGGCGTGATTTGGTCGTGCCCTGGCGCCTTTTTTGGGTTTAAATGCTCTGTAATGACTTTTTTGGTGTCTAATGGATGAATTCTGAAGGGAGAGGTTTCAAGATACAACTGATCGGAAGGTAGCATGAAACTATTAGTTGATGGGTTTGGTTGGAAGACATCTGAAAGGTGCAGTGCAAAAGTTTTTGCTTTCTCTTCGTCACTCCTTGCCCATTTACCATTTTTATCCCATATCGGCGTGTCAACATTAACTGGCGGTTTTATGCATTTTTGGGCCCTCCACAAAGGGAATTTTGAGCTTGTAGGTGATAAGTTAGCTATGTGGCAACTCCAAATTAGGAATCTCACCACGATCGAAATTAGAGGATCTCACCACACTATTGTGAATTAAGTTTTGACTATTGCGAATAAGTTTTTACTATTGTGAATTGAAAATTATTTTTAGAAGAAGAGACACGTGTTAATCATTAGAGAGGTTAAGAAAATTCTGATTGGACACCTTCATCGAGGGAACATTGTATTAAATTCGCTACAATTAAAACTTTCAACATCAATAGCCCATTTGCTATCCGCTACCATATTTAACGGATTTTACGAGCAATTTGTATGGTAGGGTGATTTTTTCAAAGATAGATTTACAAAAAGCTTTCCACCAAGTACCTTTTCATGAGGACGATATTCCGAAGACAGCCATTACAACACCTTTCGGCTTATTTGAGTTTAAATTTATGACTTTTGGTTTATGCAATGCAGCACAAACTTTTCAAGGACTCATCAACGAAGTTCTACGCGGTTTGGTTTGTGTTTTTCCTTAATTTGACGACATTTGTGTTGCTTCTTTCTCGCTTGAACAACACCGCAAAGACCTACGAGATGTTTTCCAACGCTTACGAGACAACAAACTTACTATTAACCTAGGGAAATGCGAATTTGCAAAAAGAGAACTAAAATTTCTAGGTCACTTAGTCGAACACCGCAAAGACCTACGAGATGTTTTCCAACGCTTACGAGACAACAAACTTACTATTAACCTAGGGAAATGCGAATTTGCAAAAAGAGAACTAAAATTTCTAGGTCACTTAGTCGACTCAAAAGGAATACAGCCCTTGCCAGAGAGAAAAGACATTATCAGTAATTTTCCGAAACCTGCATTAAAAGTTTTTTAGCTATGTTAAACTTTTATCGCAAGTTCTTGCCAGACGCAGTTTCATACCAACAAGTTCTTCGAGAGATCACGCCAGGCAACAAAAAAAAAACGATCGCACGCCACTTGCTTGGACCGCGGAAGCAGAACACGCTTTTCAACGGTGTAAGCTAATGCTACATCACTCGTTCACCCAGAACCCAAAGCTCAACTAGTGCTTCACACGGATGCCTCAAACACAGCTGTAAGCGCCGCACTACACCAAAATCTCAACGGTATTCTTCAACCATTGGGTTTTTACTCAAAGGCACCTTCCAAGGCCCAGCGTAACTATAGCACATATGACCGAGAATTGACTGCGATATACCAAGGCGTATGCCATTTTCGCTACATGATCGAGGGGCACAGATGTTGCATCGTCACGGACCACCGCTTCATCTACGCTTTTCGTCAAAAGCTAGATAAAGCATCGCCTCGCCAAATTCGTTACTTGGATTTCATCGGTCAGTTTTCAACAGACATACGTCATATTCCTGGCAAGGACAACGTCACAGCCGACCTTCTATCACGGATTCAAGTCATCACGAAACCAATCGACTTCATGGTAATCGCTGCAGCCCAGCAAGATGACAGCGAACTCCAAGCGCTTTTAACAAATAACGGAAAGCATTCTTGTTTAAAACATTTTCCAATCCCAGGCAGTCACGCTCAGCTGGTATGTGATACATCAACATCGATAGTCCGCCCGTACATTCCAAAACAGTTTCGAGCTACCGATAACCGCTTCAGTACACAACCTAGCGCACCCTGGTGCCCGCATGACCACCAAATTAATGACAGATAGATTTGTTTGGCCTGGCATCAAGAGAGACACCACCAGTTTTGTGCAGAGCTGCATAAGTTGTCAACGCTCTAATGTACACCGCCACACACGCTCTACACCAACGAGATACGAACCTCCTGATGCGCGGTTTAGTCACATAAATATCGATATTGTTTGCCCCGTTTCCATTGTGTGAAGGGCAACGATATTGTCTCACTATGATTGACCGCTACACTCGATGGCCAGAAGCAGCACCAATTCCTGACATTACAGCAGAATCGGTCTCAAAAGCCATTGTGACACATTGGATCTCACGATTTGGAGTCCCAGCACAAATCACAACAGATCGTGGCAAACAATTCGAGTTTTCGGTTTTCACCGAACTGATGACCCTCATCGGAGCAACTCATTTTCGAACTACACCATATCACCCGCAATCAAATGGCCTGATTGAGAGGTGGCATCGTTCATTTAAATCAGCTATTCTTTGCAACGACGTCAACAGGTGGACGCAGTGTTTACCCACCATTCTACTTGGCCTACGAGTTGTCTTTAAGCCGGACATCAAGGCATCACCAGCGATGCTTGTCTATGGTACCACGCTAAGGTTACCAGGGGAATTTCTCACTACAACTAAAACCCCGACAGTTACCAGCAAATCTGTGAAAGAATTTTTAAAATCAATGCAAAACCTGCGCCCGACAGACACTGCATTCCATAGTCCTCCGAAGACATTCATTTCTCCGAAACTTGAATTGGCTACTCATGTTTTTGTCCGCAATGATTCAGTCCGACCTTCCTTGACCCATCCGTACGATGGACCGTTCGAAATCTTGATCACATTTGCCAACAGTACGGGTTTCGTCTAGAAGGGGAGTACTGTGGCAACTCCAAATTAGGAATCTCACCACGATCGAAATTAGAGGATCTCACCACACTATTGTGAATTAAGTTTTGACTATTGCGAATAAGTTTTTACTATTGTGAATTGAAAATTATTTTTAGAAGAAGAGACACGTGTTAATCATTAGAGAGGTTAAGAAAATTCTGATTGGACACCTTCATCGAGGGAACATTGTATTAAATTCGCTACCTTCAACTGCTTCAACTTGTTGACTAAATAATTATATTTGCACTAACATAAAAAATAATAAGACATTTACAACATTAAATAATCTGTAATTAAAAATAAAAAATAAACCAACCAAACAAAAACCAGCCAAAGCTATATATTGACGCTGGGCGAGCTGATCCTCTTATTTTAAGGCTTTGCTAAGTTCACAAGTTGCAACTCTTAAGCGATGTATCGCGTCAGGAGACCTTACGTTTTGCCATTCTCTTCGTAGGCGACGCTTATTTGCGACAAGACTATCTATGCGCCTATTGGTTATGTTGTGATTATAGCATATCAGGGCTGGTGGTACATGAGGAGTTGCATGATGGGCTGCCTCAGTAAGAATTGAACTTAGGTTATCGACGGATTTTTTAATATCATACTCGTTGCTTATCATTTTGCTCAGCTCGATATGAGTACAAATGTATTTCCTGTATTTAAGCCAGTTGGTCTTATTTGAAGTTAGTTGCAAGGGGTACTCTTTGATTTGAGGGTACTCTAGTAAGCTGAAGAGGATTGGAGAGTGGTCCGACGACAAATCTGTAAGAGCTTCTGCTGTTACTAAGCTGCTAGGAATCCTTCTGGTAATGGCGATGTCTATCAAATCCGGTATTTTTTTTTATGATCTGCTGGTCAGTATGTCGGCTTACCCGGGGAGACATAGTTTAGTTTGTTATGTGTACAAATAAGCGTGTTGTATAATTTCTTTCTCTTGGGGTTTGCCAGGCGGGAACCCCAATGCGGGTGTTTTGCATCATAGTCACCAGCGGCAAGGAAGCGATCTCCTAGGGAGTTGAATAGCTGCATGAATTGCGCCTCTGTTATAGCAAAACGTGGAGGACAATAAACTGCCGACAGTGCAATATCTCCTCGTTTTGATTGCAGACGTATTGATGTAGCTTGCAGTTTTTCCGCAATTCCTACCAACGGGTAGTGCTGAATGCGGTTTTTGATCAGAACACCAGTTCCACCGTGCGGTGATTCGTGCTATAGAAGACATACCCTGGTACTTGAAAATTATTTTTGTCCGTAAGATGGGTTTCAGCAAGGAGCATAACATCAATATTCCTGTCCTTTAGAAATTTCAAAACTTCTAATTTATGTCGAGAGATTCCATTTGAATTCCAAAGACAAATGTTTAACAAACCCATTGATAGTCTATTTTGATCGTTGCTCAGTGATCATTTGAAGCAGTTTGTTTTAATTCTGCATTAATTCTTGCATTGTACTCTGCATAAATGTCATGAAGTTCATCATGCTTTGCTGCATTGACATTATCATTGCTTCGATGTTTTTTGTCGAACCTTGAGTGTTTTCGGGCGCATTATTTTGTTGATGTCGTCCTATTGTTCAGCTGACTCTTCAGGTTTTTAAATACTATACAACCTCTATAGTTTGCGGTGTGGTTTCCGCCACAGTTGCTGCATTTCTTCATTTTTGGATCCATTTTATCTGTGTTACAAGTAGTGGAATTGTGCAGTTCACCGCAGGCGACACATACAGAATGTAGCGTGCAGTACATTGCACAGGAGTGTTACGCTTGTGCGGCTCCTCCACAGTAATTCTACAATGTAACAAGTACTGTAGATTGTATATAGGATGAACTGCATTTTTCTTCAGTGGCATGCTTTCTGGCTCAAGTCAACTTTAAACATTGGCTGCGGTACTTTTTGCCTGTTGATGATGTTTTTTCTAGTAGCGCACTCTTTATTTCGTTGGTATCTACATTAGCTTCGAAGCCTTTGATGACAAATTGCAGGCCCTTCTAACTTTTCAATTGATTTGTTTTTGACTCAATTAGATAGTTAGATATTTTCATAAAATTCTCTTCGTTGTAGATCTGCAGTTTAGTTTCTGCTATATTTCCCTTTTTGAGAGGTATTATGTGAAAACTGTCATTGCCGATGAGTTGAGTGATCTTTCGTACGAGAGCACTCGGCCTTTTTTCTCGTATGTATATTGGAGGAGGTTTGAACTTTTTGACTTTCAGTGTGCCTTGCTCAGAATTTTTGGTATGGATATCTGAGTTTCCACTTAGCAAATGGAACTTATTTGTACTGAGTGGATTCTCTGCTTTGCTTATTTCATTGACGCGGGTTATTTTAGCATTGTTCCCAGCCTTTGCATTTTGCGGGCTGATCTTACGCTTTATTTGGACATATCGATCAATCCCAATTTGCACTGCCGATTTGATTTTTGGAGTTTCCTCTATCTGTCGCTGACCACTTTTTAATGCATTTGCATCAGAATTTGGCGGAGTTTCGATAGGAGTATCATTTGAAGCTAGGTTAGACGATATGCTGAAGGGGTGAGATATCGCAGATTCGGCGCTTCAGGTCGTACTTGCCATAGTACCTAATGAAAAGCTTGCGGTAATCGTTATAGCAGAGTTAGTAGTTGTACTTGTTTGTGTTGTTTTTGTAATCGGGCTAGGTAAAGAGATAAAATTCGGAGTTGAGCATTGTTGGCTCCATGAAAGCATTACATTAGAGTTTAAGTTTCCCAATTGAGATTGGCTGCGTGTTGTTGGTGGAGTTCTTTGAATACTCATATTTAATTTGAAATTAACTTTCTTAATTTAGTATCGCTTTGCCGTCAATTATCATTGACGTCAATATTTTGGTATTATAATTTTAAAAATCTGGTGAAATATAATAAGGAAATATATTCTGGTCACCTTGGTCCAACTGAGTCACCCTGTGATGATCATATGTGCGACAGGAGCAGCTGATGTGTACTCGGAAAGAAAGACAATAGAAACACCAAATGAATTGTTTTTTGTTTTTATTACAAAAATTTTTTTAAACTTAAACTTGCCTGCGTAAAAAGCCGCAATATGGCATACTAGCCTGGGATATTCCTATTGCAACCGATTGCAGGTAAGTCCCCGGCAAATTTAGAGCCAATATTAATATTAGTATACTTTGGATTTTCACTAATTTGTTTTTTCTTCTAGGAGCACAGAAATTCACTCACACATATCGGCACATATACAAAACTCATTGGTCGATTTTTAACTCTAACTATTGCGCTTTTAAAAACAAAATTATTGTTGTATGAATTATTTTTTTATTTTTATTATGTAAGCAGTTTAGTTTCTGCTATATTTCCCTTTTTGAGAGGTATTATGTGAAAACTGTCATTGCCGATGAGTTGAGTGATCTTTCGTACGAGAGCACTCGGCCTTTTTTCTCGTATGTATATTGGAGGAGGTTTGAACTTTTTGACTTTCAGTGTGCCTTGCTCAGAATTTTTGGTATGGATATCTGAGTTTCCACTTAGCAAATGGAACTTATTTGTACTGAGTGGATTCTCTGCTTTGCTTATTTCATTGACGCGGGTTATTTTAGCATTGTTCCCAGCCTTTGCATTTTGCGGGCTGATCTTACGCTTTATTTGGACATATCGATCAATCCCAATTTGCACTGCCGATTTGATTTTTGGAGTTTCCTCTATCTGTCGCTGACCACTTTTTAATGCATTTGCATCAGAATTTGGCGGAGTTTCGATAGGAGTATCATTTGAAGCTAGGTTAGACGATATGCTGAAGGGGTGAGAGATCGCAGATTCGGCGCTTCAGGTCGTACTTGCCATAGTACCTAATGAAAAGCTTGCGGTAATCGTTATAGCAGAGTTAGTAGTTGTACTTGTTTGTGTTGTTTTTGTAATCGGGCTAGGTAAAGAGATAAAATTCGGAGTTGAGCATTGTTGGCTCCATGAAAGCATTACATTAGAGTTTAAGTTTCCCAATTGAGATTGGCTGCGTGTTGTTGGTGGAGTTCTTTGAATACTCATATTTAATTTGAAATTAACTTTCTTAATTTAGTATCGCTTTGCCGTCAATTATCATTGACGTCAATATTTTGATATTATAATTTTAAAAATCTGGTGAAATATAATAAGGAAATATATTCTGGTCACCTTGGTCCAACTGAGTCACCCTGTGATGATCATATGTGCGACAGGAGCAGCTGATGTGTACTCGGAAAGAAAGACAATAGAAACACCAAATGAATTGTTTTTTGTTTTTATTACAAAAATTTTTTTAAACTTAAACTTGCCTGCGTAAAAAGCCGCAATATGGCATACTAGCCTGGGATATTCCTATTGCAACCGATTGCAGGTAAGTCCCCGGCAAATTTAGAGCCAATATTAATATTAGTATACTTTGGATTTTCACTAATTTGTTTTTTCTTCTAGGAGCACAGAAATTCACTCACACATATCGGCACATATACAAAACTCATTGGTCGATTTTTAACTCTAACTATTGCGCTTTTAAAAACAAAATTATTGTTGTATGAATTATTTTTTTATTTTTATTATGTAAGTTAAGCAGTACAAGTACACGGTCGGAGTGGAATTCTACTTTATTATAAATTCTTTTGCCTACAAGAAACCTTAACTTTACCTTATAACCATTGGCCGTCCGCCAATCGTAGCGTAGCACTTCATCATCACGTTGGCTCGGTGTCCCGATAAAACACGTTGGCGCTTAATGTGCTTATCGTGAGAACTGCAACGTTGCGCCTCGTGCGCTTATGTAGGCAAATATGCTGGTCGTGAGAACTGCAACGTTGCGCCACGTGCGCTTATGTAGACCTTGAGTCATCGGATCGTTGGTGAGATCGCTGACCTGGGCTGAGTGTGTTAACTTGTATGTTTTACACCTTGTGTTCTATTCAAATTTTTGGTTCACTTCTTGACTTTTTATCTTTTGTATTTGTCTTTATTTATATTGATTTATATCACTGCACTGCAGAGCACATTTCCACACGTCCTGAATGTTCGACTGTGCTATGTTGATTTATAGAATAGAACATATTAAAAATTAACAACAAGGAGAGTCAAAGTTATATTATTTCAAAGCGTGCACACTCTGTCTGCTCTATTAACAGCATAATTCTCCTTCTTTAATGATTTATTAACATGCTTCTTGTTTTTAAACGTAAAATATAATATTAGAAAGAGAGGTGTATAAGTATATCAAACTTTCATTAATTCATTTAGCTGCATAGTCAACATGTTTTTATGTATAGTCATCATGTATTTATTTATTATTATCTAGACTATGTACTTAATTCTAATTACAATATATGAGCTGAAGCAACTAAGGCCTTCAACTAATTTAAATTTATTATAGTCAATCTAACTATCCACTTTTTAAACGACTTCAAAAAAAGGAGGATATTCGACTGTATTTTTTTATGTATGTTACCTCAGAACTTTTTTCTTGTTCAAGTGATTTTAATGATTTTTTTTTTGAAAGCTAGTGCTTGTCATCTGGTCCACATGTAAATTTCAGTAGTTTTTGAGTTATCCTTAATAATGCTCGTTCCATTTGCGCTACTTGCTGTTGGTTTTTTTTTTTTTTTTTTTTTGGTTAAAATTTTGTACATGTGTTTTTATCATCATTGCATCATGATTCTATAAGCAATATATGATCTTTTTCAAAGCTTTGTACATTATGTTCTATAGATTCCAAACATGTAGTTTTTGTATTTTTTAATTTATTGCGTAATTCTGCAGAATCAATAAGCAAACTTAGTGTGTATTTGTTGTAATCGCAGCTGCAAAGAATTTAATAGTGTGAGATGTGCTTATTAGAATAATTTTAGTGACTTACATTTTATTCAACATTTCATATTTCCGTGATACACTTTCATGTATTGAAAGCAACGCTGCATGTTGATAGGCACCATCTATATTACCATGACTAGAGAGTAAGCAACAGCACCAATGTAGATAGAACTCAACATGGGATGTAGTTTGCAAAAAAAATGAAATATTCTGCAGTAGACAATGAGCGTACTTGTTCGATAATCTTGAGCAAATTAATTCAACTACAAAACAGATGTAAACATATTTCATAAAATAGTACGAGGTGTGATTAAAAACTGAAGAAAATATTTGCAATTGTATGGTTTTGTTGCATGTCTAAAAACTGTTTGTACCTAGTTAGCCACATCGGACTGTTTTAGTTAGAACGATGAATTATTATTTTAAATTAGGGTATCCACATTGTCATCTACTACGTAAGTATGATCCCCCTTTTTGTCATATAAATTAACAACGTAGGTTTATGACTTCGCTTTCAATTTTGAGAGTAAACTAGTGCTTTTGAATCCTTTTACCAGGATGCTGATAAACTTGTTAACCAGAAAAGAGGCTATCATTGGCTTTGCCAAAGATGTAATGCTCTTCCAGGTTGCATCCAACCTTCCTTTTTTAGCATCACTATATTCTCTCTGTTACAGTTTGAGATCAACAAAGAACATATTTTGACTATCAAATATGAGCACAATTTGAGTGACGCTGTATTTTCATTGTACTTTTACTCATTATAAGTTTGTCATTTAATTTGGGTTTGTATGGGAGTTACCCCTCCTGGTAACCCTACGATCATGAAATTTACATGGTTGAGGAGAAACTAATAGTGTCCAAATTTCAGTTCGATACGTTAAAAAATAAAATACTTTTTGTAATAAGAACATTAATTTAAACGGGGGTTTGTATGGGTGGTACCTCCCCTAGTGGTAATTCGGATTCTAACAAATGTGCAGCGTATGGTAAAAAGAAACCTATGTACAAAATTTCAGCTCTCTAGCTTAAAAACTGAGGGACAGACGACGGCCATGGCTAAATCACCTCGTCTCATCGAGCTGATCAAAAATATATATACTTTATGTGGTCTGCGAAGTCTCCTTCTGTGTGTTACAAACTTCATGACAAACTTAGAATACTATTCACTCCCGTGTATAAAAATAGATTCATGAAATAAAATTCGTTTAAGTCATCTACGAGGCAGTTCAATTCAAAAGCACTATGTCCAATCGACTCAATTTTGTTCACCACTATATAACGAGTATAACGATTAAAGTGAGATAAGGTGAGCTATACTCGCCGATATCCAGCAACTTACTTTTGTAAATTCAGATATATGTGAATTATACTGAAAATGCAAAATAATGCAGTAAATCTCTACATTCGTCTCTTTGTTTTACTTTTGGTACACTTTAAATTAATTAAACAAATAGCAAAATTAAACTTACTGTCATAAAATGGTATCCTTTCCAGAGTTAAAGCAATTATATTTGTTTCATTAAGTTTCAATGTCATTACCAACGCCTTGTAATATTCAGCTTTTTTTAAAGATTCGTGTACAGCTTTTGGTGTGACTTCTAATGACAAGTCAAATGGATCAAACACAACTCCTGTTAAAATTTGGATTAGATAACATATCTATACAAAATAGTTATTTATAAACCTTTTTCCAGTGAGTATATACAAAGACCTTCTGACCCTGCAACAGCAAAAGCTTGACCTGTAGGAGAAAATTTAACGCTGAACACGTTTACTTCTGGTTTAAAATTACGCGCAGCCATATCTCCTTTTGTTACTCCGGGCAATCTTAAAAAAACTTTTCCACCTTCTAGTTGCTCACGCTGCTCCACAAGAGCCATGTTACCAAATTCTGTCAATTCATGACGACTTATAAATTCCTAAAATTGGTTTTATATTAAATCCAAAATTTGATTTGGTAATAATATCAAGGCAATTACAATCAAACCGTCTAAACTATGATTTTGGGTCATCTCAAACTTTTTCAACAATATTGCTTCACGAACATGATAGATACAAATGTTTTGTGATTTGCCGGCAGCCAATAAGTACTCACCATCAGCGGAATACTCAATGGTAGAAAAAAATCTAAAAATGAAGCTCAATATTAAATTAAATAAAACAAAAACTAACACAATACTAACTTTCCACCCAAATTGTTTTTTGCGGTTGTTAGGTCTGAATCTGTGCATCCAGCACTCAAATCATTGCGTCCCTCAATGATGCTAACCAACATTGTAGTCTTAATTTCATATATAGATATATTACCTGCTATAGAAGCCGCTGCAACCTATATATATATGAATGAAATTATTATCATTTGTTAAATTCAATTGAACTCGTTATCCACATACTTGTTCTCCATTAGGATTAAATGCCACACAAGTGACATCTGTTAGTATATCGATAGTCTCGTGTTGACTATCCTTGTCTAAATAGCTCCAAATCTTTACAGTTTTATCCCATGAGCCAGATATAAGCGTGGAAGATGTCGACACAGGTGAAAAAGCTATAGTACGAACGGGTCCTTCGTGACCGCTTATCATTTCGAGCAGGTTTCCATTTTTTATTGACCATAAATATATATCAAAAGTATCCTGCCCACCAGCAACAACCAATTCACCGGAATAATCAATAGCTACGCAAGCAAACTGTGTAGGGTTGGGTGATGCGAAAGTACGAAAATTTCTATACCTCGCTATGTCGAAAGCACGTACAGTACCATCCAAAGAGCTGCTCACAACAATTTTTTTGTTTTTACTAAACTGCACATCTGTAACACAGCTTGTATGATCATGAAAAGTCACAACGCAAAAACCGCTTTGGATGTTCCACAATTTCACTTTTGAGTCATCACCACCACTTGCTATGTATCGTCCATCTGGTGAATAACTAATGCAGGTCATTTCGTTACTGTGACCTTGCTGTTTCATGATATATTGTTCGCTTTGCCATTCCCATACAAGTAGTTGACCAATCTCTCGCGATGCTAATGCCACCCAGTCACCTGTGCAGTTAAAAACTGCGGCAGATATGGGGTAGTCAGAAATGCTCAACGAATGTATCATGTTTAATTCAGGCAGTTCGTATAGATAAAAAGAACCAGTACTGAAAGCTACTACTAAAATTTTAGTGCGCTTATTGTAATGAGCCGCAGTTAGTACTGCATGACGATTTTCTTTACGGGGTTCATCAGCCAAGTAATGGCGTCCTAATTTCCTGTAGTAAATACTTTTTTTCTTAATTTCGTTGTCAATTACAGTTTCTACCAACACATCTTTTTCAGCTTGTTTTCCAACTATATCTCCCACATCATCTTCAGAATCTTTGTTTAAATGCCCATTATTCTGTTTTTGGCGTTTTTTTTGTAAACTACTTTTATAAATGTTACTATCATATTCTGCCAACTCAGCCAACGACAAATTACATTCCCATAAACACAGTTGTCCATTGCGGCTAAGCGTATTTATGTGCAAACTATACGCTTCGAAAAAGCATGCGACAATTGAGTCAGTGTGTCCATTTAAATTATAAGTCCGAATATTTTTTGAAGAACTCACAGAACAAATTTTAGTTGTATTATCGCGGCAGCCGATAGCAAGAAATTGCGAATCACTGGACCAATCTAGCCATGTGACATCATCAAATCCGTTAAGAAAATGTCGTTGTAAAATGAATGGGTTACATTCGCCAGTAATTCCACTTGGCGATTGAAAGATAAAAACAGTTTTTTCTCTAGCAACAGCAAAAAAAGAACCATCTGGACTAAACAATACAAATTTCACCCCAGGCTGGAACTTATGCCTATGTATTAAACTGCGGGTAGATAAGCTAATTAGTTGAGCCTCTCCATTGTCGTTTACTGCTATCAACAGGTTGCCATCAGGGGAGAGAGCAATGTTACTATAATTGTAACGTGATTCGACGTTTAGAGTGCTAGATTTATTACTGAAAACAAAAACATCAATATAAAATACAAATCAAGTCAGTGCCTAGCTTAATTCAATTACTTCTTTAAATCATATGTTGTTATACGGTTTCCTGCCGGACAAATAATGGAATTTCCATCCAACGTAAAGACTAGATTTCCATTGCGATATATCGTGCCCAATAAATTCGAGAACTTTAAAATAGAACAGATTTTAATTAACACGGCTTTGTGACAAGCAGTTCAACTTACTTTATAGGAAAACTTCATTACGTAATGTATTTTAATTAAAAATTAACGAATTCTGATTCCACCGTACTCCCGACAATAAAAAATGATAAACAACTAATTTTAACACGTGTCTAGCAGAGATGTACACTTTTCGATTGATTCAAGTCAATTGTCGATACTTAATAGATCTCAGTAGATGTTAATATGGTGCAACGTTACAGTCTTAAGTGGCCCATACACGGTACTGCATGCATGATCAAGCATAATAAAGTGTCATCATAGTGTTAAGCGAGTATTAGACGATGATACATGTCTGCAGACTTGGTATGATGGCATACTTACGAGTAGCTACTACACTGTCAAACTTGGTCTGTATACTTCAGTATACAAAAATTGTTAAAGCGAAAACATGGCAACGAAGCGCAAACTTTTAGCGGTTGATGTGATAAATGAAATATTATTACAAGAAGAGGAAGACGAAAATGAAAGAAAAAGTGGATGAAGGAATGATTAAAAAAAGGAACAAATTTTCACACACCAATTTATTGAGGGAATTACAAGTAACCGCTCCTGATGACTATCGAAACTATTTACGAATGGATAATGTTATTTATGAGGAGTTGCTGGGGAAAGTGGCCCCTTTCATTGTAAAGCAGGACACTAATATGAGAGAAGCCATTTCGCCACATGAGAGATTATCCACCACTTTACGTTTTTTGGCAACGGGAGAAAGTTTTGTCTCCTTAAAATTTAAAACTTACATATCCCAACCATCCATAAGCAACATCATCTTTGAAACTAGTGAAGCTATAATTACTGTTTTGAAGGATTTTATACATGTAAGAAGTTCTATTATTAATTTATTCATAAAGCAATTTTTCTTTTTACGAAATACATTTTATTAAAATTTAAAATAATTCATTTAATACCAAATTTATTAACTGAACACTACATCTTATTTGTAATACTGAACTTAACACTAAATCGTATTATTAATAATATTGAACTTAATATTAAATATTATTATTAATAATATTGAACTTAACACTAAATATTATTATCAATAATACTGAACTTTAAACCTTAAATCTTATTATTAATAATACTGAACTAACACTAAATCTTATTATTAATAATACTGAACTAACACTAAATCTTATTATTATTACTACTGGTAACTTGAGTCCGAAAAGAGATCATGTATGCTTGAGTATTCTGTTGTTTCTGGTACATCTACCGCTGGCTGTGCTACTGAAAGCCGTATTGGTACTGGCTGCATCGTGTTTAATTGTGGACTCTGCATTGGTCCGTCACTTTTGTTGCGAAATGGTGTGGTTGAGCGTGATGACAATTAAAAATGAAATAAAAATAAAAAACGTGGAAATGACATGGGAATTGGCGAACTCGACTCCGAATTTGTGGTTTGCGGCGATATAGTTGCAATATTTGATTGTTTCTCAAATGCTTTATCAGAAGCTTCATGCAACTTGCCTAGGGCTCCCTGATATAGCACTTCATTAATTGCTTTATTTGAAAAAAGCTGTTGGTGGAGATCCAGCTTCCTGTACAGGGAGCTCTATGAATCGCTTAGTTTGTGCTTCATCCTTTGAATTCTCCAAGGAATTCACAGCTTTCAATAGAAGTTCGTTTCGTTGAAGTTACATTGACCGTTTTGGCCTCTTTGGCTGCGGGTAAAATTCCTTCTTTTAGTAAATATATTTATTTTCAATTTATTTATTTGTGTCTATAATTTAAAATATTTTCTATTTTCAATTCAGTTGCCTAAAAGCGAAGAAGGGTGGAAAGGTGTTGCTGCAGAATTCTGTGAATTGTGGAATTTCATTAACTGCCTCGGTGCCATAGACGGCAAGCATATAAATATTACAATGCCTCCTGGATCGAGCTCATACTACTTCAACTATAAGAAGTCTTATAGAATTGTTTTAATGGCGCTGGTCAACGCAAAGTACGAGTTCCTGATGGTAGAAGCGGTGTATTTACAAATACAAAATTTAATATGATGTTTGAAGAGAAACAATTGAATTTGCCCTTGCCAACAAAATTGCATAACTTTGACGTGATATTACCATACGTGTTTGTGGCCGACGATGCATTTCCTTTAAAATAAAATCTGATGCAACCTTATGGTGGCGTTGGACTTACAGCAGAGCAAAAATACTTCAATAAACGGCTCTCACGCGCAAGAAGAATTGTCGAAAATGCCTTTGGCATCATATGCTACCGTTTTAGCGATATGCTACCTTCATTATTTTTTAAGAGCTAAAAGTGCATCTTACTTGCAAAGTATTGCAATGGAGAACTCAAAAGGGATTAGCGATGTTACGGACTCAGTGCTGGATTTACACGCCACAAGAAGCAGTAATTCCACAAATACCGCAAAAAATATTCGAAACGACTTTTGTACTTACTTCAATACAATTGGAAAACTGAAATATTAAATAAAAATAAATGTTAAAATAAAGAAATTTAAATTTTTTAAATAAGAAATAAGAAGTCTTCCAACATACGATGACTTTCATACAAACATTATTACTCACCTGTGGGTCATTCTCCGATGTAATATCAATTGATGATACTCCGTCCAATTGACATTCTTGATTTTGTAGGAAATCCAATAGGTCGTAGTACCATAAATTTGGCACGTACACATCGTCGGCCCCTGCGCCAGATTTAGCACTTTCCGCACTTTTTTTTAATTCTCTTCTTTAGCAGCAACGCAAATTGTTATTTTTTTTTTTTACTGTGTCTATTGTCTCTATTTCATACAATTTTTCCTTTAATATGTTGCAAATGCGGCCATACTTTTCACTACTTTTATAACGATGTATACTCATCAGCATCCACAAACGAAGTGAATTTTATTCGTGGTATGACAGACTTGCTATTGCACTAGTATGTTGGTATGCGACAAACATTAAAAAATTTTGAAAGCCATCAGACGTGTCTGATATACCTAACATACATGCTATTAGACCATGATACAATAATACAAGGTACCGCCACTAGGGCATTTTACGCTCTTGAAATTTACTCACTCTCAATTTATGACGTCATTAAAACATCAGTGTATATAACGCTGAAATAATTCATTAAGTGTTGAACATGATTTGAAAATTGAAGAAGCAGTGCTATGAAAATTCTTCAATTTTCATTGCATTTTGAAATTACGTTCAACACTAAATTCATTATTTCAGCGTTCTATACACTGATATCCTTCAAATTCTTCAATTTTCAATGCAATTTCAAATCATGTTCAGCACTAAATGAATTATTTCAGCGTTATATACACTGATGTTTTAATGACGTCATAAATTGAGAACGACACATAACGGTAAACTAATGGCGTCACCTCTATTTCTTACACCATGCTATTAGACGATCAATTTGGTATGCCATCATACCGAGTCTGCAGACATGTATCATCGTCTAATACACGATTTAGTGAATTTTGAATGCGTGTGACTCACATACGATGATTGACGGAATATCCGAATTGTTTTTCGTCCATCCTGAATGCTCTCAGTTCTCTCTTTGAGGCTCTCATTTTGCTCTCTCGTGCAAGCTATCTCATTTACGCTTACACAAAGTAAGTATGTATGAAAGAGACAAATATAGACATGTGCTCATCTTTTTTAAAATACTTGAAGTGAGCAGACGCGAGCGCTTGTAGGAAATATATTCAAAGTGCCGACCGCTAGTGTGAAATATTTGTGAATTGCCGTCGGCACTTTGAACAATTGAAACTGCATGCACAACCCACATTCAATCACTTCAACTCACACATATACAAATGCTTGACCATGCATGCAGTACCGTGTCTTGGCCACTTTATGATTGAGTTTCACGCCAACCATTCGTCCGTCCGTCAGCGTCAGATTAAAGTTGAGCAGTATGGATTCGTACTACTGAAGCTACACGCCAAGCGGTGTCAACGCATGCCTCGAAAAGTTGAGCAACTTTCTACTTTTTTGCATGCGTCAGTTTTCAACCGGAGTAGGAAGTGTCTTGTGAACCAAAACGAGCTGTTTTCGAACCAAAAATGAACTGTATAATGTTGTGGGGAATTAAAAAAAGCTGATTTTGGTGAATAGCAAATTGTATTTTCATTATGAATTTTACACGCCAAACACCTGTTGTTGGGTGTCCAACAAACTATTATGCCGAACATATTTAGAAGCGCTTCAAAATTATATTGATACTTCTGTTATTTCTTTCTAAAATGTTATTATTTTTGCTTGCTTTGTATTTTGTATTGTTGAACTATTAAACCAACTATACATCTGTTTTCTGTACGGAAACACAAGTGCTTATATGAAAAAAGGCGGCCTGGTCTATCGAAATAGGAATAGGCGTGCCGAAGCGTGGCATTCCATTGCCGAGGCAGTTGATGCTTCACAGCTGTTTGGCAACGATAAGTTGTGTTCAAAGTATCCCATATTATCATGGACGTTTCGATCACTATCCTTCACACGAAAGCTTAAAACTGAGCGAAAGGTACTGTTTGGATGTCCCGTGTGCCAAATAACTGAAAAGAAATGATTGTATTGATATGAAGTGTAAATGTATTGAGTAACTTACATCAATGTAAGGAAAAGATGACAACGTGGTGATATTGCCCTTGAAGAATTTTTCGCTAGCTGTGGCTGTAGCAAATTTAGCAGATATCAAAAGTCTGGAATTGCTAAAGATCCCTGTCTTTCAAATGTCTGAAACTGGACACAAGAAACCCTCTTACGTCTCTTTCCATGTATAGTAGTAGTAGTAGTAGTACTTCTTTATATTCATTTTTTTTTGTAATATATACTTAGATACAATGAAAGTCAATTTGTTTAACGTGAACACCTGTCGTAGAGACTTAATATCACGGTGCCAAGCACAGACGTCAATCAACGTCCCCTTGGATATATATCCGCAGGTACCAATCTCAAGCCATACTTATTTTGGTCGTATGTCTCTTTCCTTGGTTAGGCACAAGGCCTATCTAAACCTCTGCTGATCTGTGGGTCACAGCACCCGGTTGTATAACGCAACTCCACGTCGAGCTCACACCCTACCCGTATTTGGGTACAACCACAGCCACCACGATACTCCCATTGAGGGGCCGTCTCCGCTGGCCAGGACGGAAACAGGTTCCGTGGGCTCCTCACCACCCGTGGTACCAGAAAAAAAACCTCTGGTCGGGTAGCGTGACAAAGTCACTACCAGTACAGCTCCATGAAGCTCAGGGACTGGTGCCCCCCAGACAACACTAAACCCTCCCCATACACTCACACACAAAACACGGATCCCTCAGGTTACAAGCGGACGACGCTTAATAAAAACTGCACGTGCAAACTCATTCAATCTCCTAACACTATCCCTACTGGAGAGCGCCTGACTGAAATCATAATCCCCATTAACCCTAAAAATACCGAACGCATTCAAGTCCCTCAAATCATCATACAGAGAACATTCACAAAGAACATGCTGCCACGTTTCCCCGATCGCGCCACAAGGTCATTCCAGACTGTCACTTAGGCCCCTTGAATGCAAAAAAGCATTAAAGGAACCGTGACCAGTCAACAGGAATCCGAGCCAGATGTTAAAACCAAAAACGGTAATCCTCTCCTGATCCTGAAGTCAATGGCCTTACGCCTGACCTCCAAATCAAGAGGAACCACTCCAAGCCTCAGTAGAGACAGTGCGACACACAGGCACACACCCTAATATCATAACCCTCTGGCATGATGTCACTTTCTTCCTGCCTGCAGTAGAACATGCCGCTTTGTACCATACAGAAGATCCATATGTTGCGCAAGCAACATATAGACCCCCATAAATGATACGAACAGCACCCCTACTGAGACCCCAATCACTCCTCAAAATACGGCGCACTTTCCCAACCACACTGAACAACCGGTCTCTAAGACGAGCAATGTGAGGAACAAAGTTCATTCTCTCACCCATGGTTTCTGCCAAGGTACTTAACCTCAGTAACATACCGTAGGCTGCCAGTGTTCAGTCTGACAACAGGATGACGACTATGTGACAATCTGCCCTTGAGCAACATTGCCACTGTCTTATCCATGGCCACACCAACACCACTGCCCCATTCAGAAACTAAGCGCATGGACTCTTGGCCCCTACGCTCAATCTCCAAACGCGATTGCCCCTCAATCATGATGAGCACATCATCCGCATACGCACAACACTTATACACTTGTCCGAGCTGTCTCAACAGGGAATCCATCATGAGGTTCCAAATAAATGGACCACAGATAGAACCCTGTGGACAACCACGAACCACATCAATACTCACATTATCATTCACACCAACTACACAAGCACTCCAGTCAGAAAAATAGCTTCTCCACAGAGCCATTTCCCGACTTCCACAATCACTCAATTTCCTCAACACACAATCCCAACTCAGATAGTCGAACGCACCCATAAAATCCACAAACACACCTAGGACATACTTGGAAGTACTTGTCCGAACACAATCAGACACATAATTCCAAGCATCCTCAACACATTTCCCCTTCTTAAACCCAAACTGCAAATCAGACATTTGCTCATTCACTCTCTCCTGAAGCCTTTCTACCAGAACTCTTTCCTGTACCTTACCAAGGACCGGCAAGAGACTGATTCCCCGAAAAGAACGAGGATCACTCCTTATTCTATCAGGTGACTTCAGAAGCACAATCACCTTAGCACACTTCCATACGTTGGGAAAATATCCCTCAGACACACACTTCCCATAAAGCACATTCATGTAGTCTGGAATGGCCTTCCAGATGCTTTTACACATCTCTCCAGTCATTCCATCCAAACCAGGTGACTTCCTCGACTTTAACATCGAGAAAGCTACCTCCAATTCATCAGCCTGGAGCAGATCGGAAGGGCCCTCCACCTGAGGCAGAGTAACCCTCGGATCCGCCCGAGGGAAAAATTTAGACAACAAAGCATTCATACAATCTCCCCATGCCGTCGACTGATTGTCTCCGACACGAAAAGCACACACACTTGTCTGCCCACCCTTACCCCTACATATCCTATAAGCATGACCCCAGGGATCATGCTTATTGCGCTGAAGAAAAGCCCTCCATTCATCCCTTCTTTCACTCTTATAAGCATTAGCTTATAATCTTTCATCTCACGACTATACACACTCCTGAGCTGGTCCACATTCACTGCACCAGCGGACCTGGCCCTTTGAAACCTCTTACGAAGTCTCCGAACCAGTCTCCGCTTCCTACTCAACTCATTCGTCCACCATTTCACTCTTCCAAGATTTCGTAACCGGAATCGGAAACATCCTATCATTCACACCACTCATCCATCTATCCACACACTCGATCTGCTCATCTAAATTCATACAACGATAGCAAAACAACGGAACTTCAGTTGCCGCTTCCGTCAAATACATACCATGAAGTGGCCAATTTGCTTTACGCACACACCAACCATTTAACGGTAGTCTTTCACTCACAACTGGGGTGTAAGTCATAACAACCTCAATGAGGTTGTGATCACTCGCACCCCAACCACCTATAATCCGCCATTCGAAACCAAACAACCTCATTGCTGCCTCATTCACAAAAGTGACATCAATGTCACTTTTTCCTACTGGGCCATCAAAGGTGTACCACTCACTGGGTTCGTTAACAACCCTAACATCCCGAGACACAGCCCACTCGGCCAGCACCTCACCCCGTTGATAGTTCAAATACCAAGACGCTTGTCTTGATATTTTACTGAACCACAAGGGGGACGATGCATTCGCGTCAATACCAAGGATGATAGGATCGCTACTCGCCAGTAGTAGCACCTCATCCATGTACAAGATGTACGGCTCCAGCTGTTCACTAAACTTACAATACATACTCACAACAAAAATCCTACCAAAACTACCACTTACGCTGACACAAACACCATGGTCAGTTGAATTCACCAGTGTGCATTAGATACTGACATCATTCACCACCACAGCAGAATTTGCTCTGCTATCAGGAAATACCCGCATTACTGCAGGTAGTCCCCTCAAGCAACCATTGGTCGCATAAGGTTCCTGAAGCAGGGCAATTCCACTGCCACTGTCACACATAGTAGCTCCTACCTCGCACGTTACAGCATACGACCCCTGACAATTTACCTGAAGGAACCTAATCATCTTAGTGTCGCGCCTTCGCCCTGGCAACAATGGCACTGTACACAGGACATGCCGGAGACATCATCAGATGCCCCGACGGCAAGCCCTTAAATGCACAGTTGCGACAATTCAGCGCATTTGCACACTGTGCCACTCGATGACCCGTCTGCCCACAACGGCGACAAACATCATCCTTGGCCTTGCATTCCGCTACTTTGTGGTCAAAGCCTAAGCAACGGAAGCAACCCAAGACCGGCTCGTAGTTGCGCACCCTGAATGAGAACCACTTGATGTAGCAGCGCTCAGACTCCAGAAGGGTCTGCATGGCAACAGCAGATCCTTCCTGAATGACATTCACCGCTCCATCAGCGGTCGCCACCCAAGGCTTACTGCACAGGCGGACACTCTTCTTATACTCCCCCTCACTCATCTTTTCCTTCAGGTTCATTTCAAAAAGCTCCCTCATAAACTCATCAGGAGCAATCTGCGAGTGTACCCCCTTAACCACCACCCTAGGACATATCTTCTCTTTCACTATCACTTCCAACCCCACCTCACCAAACTTAGCGTTGTCTTTCATCTTCGACAACTCCGCCACCGATGGAGTGCGAATTGTAGCACCACCATCGCGTAGCGGATATACATAGGTACAGATTAAAATTAACTTAATTTATACATTTTTGAAAAAAAGAAAAAAAGAACGAGGGGAGTTTATTCAGCATGGCTGTTAGCCGTTAGCTGAATTTTGATATTAAAAAGTTTCTATAATATAATATTGTAGATATATAGCTTGCTAGAGTCTTCCAACTGATTTCATGGTCATCGTTTAATATGTTTACCAGCTCATTTTGCTCAATTGAATTTTTCTTAAAATGTGACACCCTAAATTCATTTAAAACAGGGCATCTTGATATGAAGTGCGTCAGTGTTTCCTGCTCATTCCTGTTGCATAGCGTACAAATGGTTGACATATCTGCCTCGAAACAATTTGCATTTAGTGGTAATATGTCGCAGCGTACTTTTATTATCATCGTTATTTTTTATAAAATCGGTTTGTGCTACCTGCTACTTTTTCTAGCATTGTATTCCACGAAGCCGCTTTTAATGCCTCAATGAGCTGATTGCAACGATTACA
The DNA here is from genome assembly GCA_037043315.1 of Amiota communis. Taxonomy (NCBI): domain Eukaryota; kingdom Metazoa; phylum Arthropoda; class Insecta; order Diptera; family Drosophilidae; genus Amiota; species Amiota communis. The sequence continues at coordinate 384,009 of JBAMAV010000380.1, forward strand.
CCAGTCTTCTTCTACCCCAGTATTCCATTGAAAACTTATATTGTGTTCTGCTCCCAGCTGATTAAATTTATTTGCCCACCTAACGTTTCTTCTTAGAATAGCTTTGGACAATTTATGAGGCAATCTATCTGCGTTATATGACAGTAAAGTCTTTGAGATGTATTGCACATGCAGACCTAATGTATAGAAGTGACTGTCTTCAGTACCAGTTTCCAATGACAATGCATAGTTTGGGATTGTGTCCGGTAGCCTTACCACTCTTTTTAAGAAATACCGCTGGAACTTGTTTACCTCTTCCGGCATTGTGCATCCCCAAACCTGTGCTGCATACGCTTAGATTGACCTGCAAACTGCCAAAAATAGCTTCCATTTTGATGCCAATGAGATTTCACTTTTGCCTAGGAAATTACGCCATGTCCAGTTAATGCTGTTTTTTGCTTGCTCAATTCGGTTGTTGACGTGTTTGGTGAAAGGTATCTTTGGTGTGAGACTTACACCAAGGTAACAGTACTCTGACCTTATCTTCACTGGTTCTTGCTTGTAAGTCCACATTTCTTGGGCCGAAAGTCGACTTCCCTTTCTGAACACCATTATTTCTGACTTCATTAGGCTTACTTCCATACTCCATTTTAAACAAATAATAAATAACTCCATTTTAAACTTATATATCATTGATTGGAGTACATTCACATCATCAGTAGTACTATATCATCCGCGTATGTTTGTCCCATCAATATTTAGACCACCTTACAAATTGTTGTGGATTTGTCGCATTTAAGCGCTCCTCGGGACCTCTTTCCTGACGGTGTGCCCACATTTTGGTTTTGTTTTTTTGGCGTACATTGCATTGTAATCGGCTACTCTACTTTCTCGTTCAAAGTTGTTGCTACTTAAGGAGTACTTTTACGCTTAAAATTAAATATGTATGTACTAGTTTTGGGCATACTTTTGGGCTTATCTCTAATTTAGAACTAAGAGATGCAAATCACAGCATTCAAAGTCCTGGGGTCCTAAGTCCAAAGCTCGGGAACAGCTAGCTAGTGTATTATGTATTTTTTCGAATTTTTGCTGCTGCTGTTATTTGTTGTTGCTTCCACTTCTCGATTATATTCAAACGGTTAGCTGCTTACTTTGCCGAAATACCGAATATCTTTGCTTCTGTCTTTTTGTTGTAATTTTCACTGTGCTTTCTCTGCTTTTACTTTCACTGAGGATATTTTTATGTATTGCGCTTAAAAGAAAAAAACAAAATTATTGTTGTATGTACTACTTTTTCTTTTATATTTTAATTAATGGATTATGTATGTTTAAACTATTTGTCCTATTTAAATTTTTGGTTCACTTGTTGTCTTTTTAACTTTTGTATTTTCCTTTATTTATATTGATTGTTATCACTGCACTGCAGAGCACATTTCCACACGTCCTGATTGTTTGACTCTTTGTATAATCTCCATGTATAATTCACCCACCCAAATAAGCCTTTTCTTCTCCTTATATGCGTCGTAAGCACGCTTTACTTCCACAATCATGGGAATGGAATTCATGAATTCCATAAACTTTTCATACTGTTCCATTTTGTTATTATTACTGTTCACTAAAATACTCAATGGAAAACTGCACGATTCACAATTGTACGACGGTTGAAAAAATGAATACATTAAGCAATGTTGTGATTACTTAAGACTTTATCGAAATAATAAATGACGAGCAATAACAAAGCAAAAGTGGTCACAATTCTTAATTTAAATATGCGTTATTTCACAACAGCTTTCATGTATACTAATATGCAATTTACACCAAAGTACATCACGTTGATGGGGTTTTCCGTTTACACCGGATATTTTGCATCACGAACAGCTGTTTTTTGTTTTGGTTATACACACACGTGGAATTTGCGAGCACGTTGGTTAAATAAAAACTAAAAGTTTGTGAATAATACATGATTTAGAACATTTTGCAACATATGCAAATAATTCTTGCAATTCCCTTTTTCATTACTGATACTTATTTTATTAAATTCTTTTAAAAAAATGTACAATTTATTGTTTACTTAACAATGTTTTGAGCCATCAGCTGCTGTTTAGTGATGCGACAGGTGGAAAAACACAAAAAAACTTGGCAGCACTGCAGAATATGTCTAGAGAGACCATTATTAATTTTCATATCAAGGCACATCAGTTCTTGATGCGACTATTGATCCCCATCACATTCTACAACAACAACCCCTGAATGACGTCATTTTCCTTGTGGTGGTTGTCGAATCTGATACGTATCAGTAGGCACATCAATGTTGATGTTGATGTGCTTTGGTGTAAATTGCATATAACAGTCAGACATCCGGCGTATTGCTTGTAACTCACCATTTCTTGAATGCCTTACGCTCGTGGCAAACGGTTGGCGTGTAACTCAAGCATTATAGGCCCATTCATTAATAACCATGCTTCCGTCCAGCCATGATTGAACAAAAATGCGTAGCACATAGACGTCGTAACCATTTTGACAATCATCATTTAAACGATGAAACATGCCTGCAGACTTGGTATAATGCCATTCAATAGCAAGTATGTGGAGTATGTCAGACATGACTTCAAAATTTTTTGATTTTTTGATGTTTGTCGCATACCAACATACTCGTGTGATAGCAAGACTGTCATACCTCATATAAAAATTAACTATCTCTACGAAATTCGTAAACGACGCCATCATTGAAAATGCCATTACAGACTCTCACACTTACGCCTTAACTTATATCTAAGTTAAGTTAAATAGTTTCTATTAACTATTTCATTCTTTTCGACTTCCCCGCCGCCTACACGTAACAGATTTTTTGTAACGCAATTTTCAAACTGCAGCCCTTAATTATTTTCAATGATAAAATTCACTTCGTATCTGGATGCTATACGTTGGAATGACAGCCCGGTTTCCCCATACTAGAATGCCTTTGTTAGCAGAGATTTCATCTCGACGGCAACAGAATGTGTACAGCTTGTCTGAACGATCAATTTTAGCATTAGGCCACCCCCTTAACACCCAGTTCAAAACTTTGGACAGTTTGTGATGCTAATATATGTGCGCTCACAACTGGCGTGACTGCTTATCTTGGTTCCAGCGCGGTATACTAGATTGAAGTCGTACGCGTTGAGAAAAATTGATCGCCGCAACATTTGGTTTGATATGATATTGAGCACTGGTTTCGTTGTATTGAAAATCCCCAACAATGGGCGGTGATCTATGACCAGAGTGAAAGGACGACGGACACATAATTATCAAATTTTTTGACTCCTGCAACGAGTGCCACCGCTTCTCTATCGATTTGTACGTAGTTTCGTTCTGACTTGCCGAGTGTTCGTGAATAGAACGGATTAGGTTTTTCAGACCCATCTGCTTACTTAAGGGCAACTTCCCATCGTATTGAACTAGCACGTCGTCTGAAGCAATGAGTTTCTTAAGTGCAGCAAAAGATCTTTCGTGATGACGGTTCCATGACCAGCGTGTAATAATGCAATAATCAAGCAGTCGATGTAATGGCTCCGCTACGGTCGCTTTCTGTGGCAAAAAAGAGTGATATAAATTAATAAGTCTTAAAAACGCCTGTAATTGCTTTTTGTCTTTCAGCGCAGGTGCGTTGTGGATTGCCTTGACCTTGTCAATTGATGATCGTATACCAAAAGCATTGATTTTAAATCCCAAGAACTCCACTGATTGTACACCAAATTGGCACTTGTCTTAACGCAATCGCAGGTCAGCCTTGTTGAATCGGACAAAAACCTTGTGAAGCCTTTCTGCCAACTCTTGCTCAGATTTGCCCATAGCGATACTATCGTCAAAATATGGCAACACGCCAGGAATATTTTGTAGAATGTTTTCAATGCAGCTTTGAAATATTCCCGGTGCTGAAGATATTCCGAATTGCAGTCTGGTTACTTTAAAAGCCCCCTTGTGTGTAGCTATAGTTTGCAGTAATGCCGACCAACTGCTGGTATGCTTGTGCCAGATCAATTTTAGCAAAAATTGAGCCACCTTCAATAGACGCCAACAGCGTGCTGACTGCCGGAATTTGGTGGTTGCGTGGTGTAACAGCGCAATTCAACGTTGACTTATAGTCTCCACATATGCGAATAGAGCCATCCTATTTAATGACAGGCACTGAGGAGTGGCCCACTCTGAGTATTCTACGGGCATCAGGATACCTTGGCTGCACAGACGCTAAAGTTCTTCTTCGTCAAATCCTTTATGGCGAAAGGAATGCGCCGCGGTGGTAGCCTTACTGGTGGCGTATTTGAGTCAATATGCAAAGACACTGGTGGCCCAGTATAACGACCCAGATCGGACGCGAATAAATGCTTGGACTTATCCAGGATCATTTGGATATTGCTCTCGCTGTTGATACTGTGAATACCCTCAATGCGTATGCCCAGTGCGTCGAACCAATTGCACCCAACTAAATTCGAGCCACTACCAGCAACAACAATTAGTGGTAAATTTTCAATGAAATGCTGATTGTAGTGTATTGCCACATCCATAACACCCTTCACTGGAATCGGGTTGTGCTGAAAGTTGCTCAGATCCAAGTCGCACTTGAAGAGGTCAGGATTTCCTCCTGGCCATATTTCGGAAATCGAAGCTTCTTTCATCATAGTCACCGGCGATCCCGAATCAACTTCGAATACACATTTCTTGCCGTTAATAGCTTCGGAGATTGATTTTTTCTGGCTGACCAATTGAAGAACTTTGTGGACAGCAGACCCTCCACGAATTGGTTCATACCGTGCCTCAGATTGGCGTAAATTTGATGTAGGTGACAACGATGATGCCATGGCTCTGCGAAAGACGCGCTGTAGATGTCCCTTCAGGCCGCAAGAATGGCAAACAGTTTCACGATGTGGACACTGCTTCCGAAGATGTTGACCGCCACAACCGGTGCACGTACTGCGGGTGCTGGATTGGTTACGTTATTGAGGGCGAGAATAACCTGTCTTCACTGAGCAGTTGTTATTTGTTTTGTTTTTTTTTTCATTACACACATAAATGCACAAATAAAACGTTGTGGCAATTGTGAGAAATAAAAATTTAAATTTTGTGAAAAATACATGATTTAGAACATTTTGCAGTGTATGCACATAGTTCTGGCATTTCCGTTTTTCATTCCTACTACGTATTTTGTTAATAGATTACAAAAAAAATTATAATTAAAATTTTCCTTAAATATATTATCTGCCATCATCAGCTGTTTATTGCCGCGTAACAAAAAGAAAGAACTATCGACAATCACCTAAAAGAGTCAAAATTTTTCCAACATTTTTAGACTGACCATGTCAGACCAGCAAGTTCTGGCAGAACTCGCACGAGAACTCGAGTTTTGAGCTACAACAACAACTACAAATTTCGTTAATTTTCCCTGTATTTGTTGTAATTTGAACTCGAGTTCTCGTGCGAGTTCTGCTCTGCCTGAATGCACTATAAGAAAGCAAGAAAACCTATATCCGATTTTAAAAGAGTTATAATGCGTATTTTAAGAAAGTATTTTTAGAAGAAAGGAAAATTATTCACATTTTAAATGGTAATGATTCTACCAGTTTAAGAAGTGTTGCTTACTATATAATTAAGGCTTTAAAATACCTTGAAGAATTAATCGCTGAATTTAATTATTAAATTTTATTTTTTTTTTTTGTAATTTGTTGTATTTTTAATTTTAATTTTTGTTTTTTTAATTAATTTTAATATGTAGTGTATAATTATATTTAATATTTACTGTATATGTAATATATATGCTATAAGTTATATTTTTTTTTACTTAAATTTAATAAGATATCACCGACAGACGACGTTTATAGTCGTTAAATGTTCTAAATTATGGAACAATAAATAATAAATAATTAGACCTGGTTGTACAACTCGTCCTGTCGTAGCATGTAATAGCTACATACAGATTTTTATGCGAATGATTACTTTGTACTGCAATATCAATTTGATTAATTCATTGATTGAATACAAACATTTGAAGTCTCGTTTTTGGGATGTTTAAAATCAGATAGTCACTAAGCGACTATATCTTACTGGTTAATAGTGGTAGTGTATATATTTTTTAAATATTTGGTAGGGAAGTATGGATGAAAACGAAAGTACATTAAATAATGGTGCAACGGCGTCCAATATAAAAAGTACTTGAAAGGTGTCACCAATTTGTACAGTTATAATGATCATTTTTTTCAGATTCCAATGCACTGTCACAGGAAGTGGAGCAAGTTAATGCTGAGATCCGAAAAATTAAAAACGAGTTTAATACTCAACGTGCTAAAATGAAGGAACTATATATTCAAAAGGATACTGAGTTAGCAATTAGCGTAGCAGAGCGAAAGAAATTACAGCAAGAGCTAGACGAGCTGAAAAGTCAATTTGTTGTTTCTAACTTCAAATCAGAAAATGAAATGCATCTTAAAGATTTAAAAGCTCAAGAAGAAATATCATCATTGCAGCAACTTGTACAAGACACGATAGAGGAGTCTACATTATGTAAAGCAGAGCTAGAGCGCATTAAAGAGGAAAGACAGTTGAGTGAAAATCGAGAGTTGCAGGGAAGCGTATATCAACAGCAACAAGAATTTCCTAGCAGTGGTTTAGCACCTCATATGCTCAACCAAGTAAAACGAACATTGGTTCGGAAACTTGGTGGGGATTCCACCAACAGCATCCAGCAAGAAAATATCAATGAGACTTTGCGAGGAAAGATGACATACAATCAATATGTAAGAAATATTATTCACGGTTAAAGTAAAAAATGTTAGGTGATAAAACCTATTCGAAATAATATCTTGCAAATGTTCAGTATGGAGTGGGTAATCATTTTGGAAAGTCCTTTCGTCTGTTTTTCTGCGACCTAGTGGGACCGTAGTGTAACTGATTGATGGAATTTGTTATACATCCTTCATATAAACTTGGAACAGAAGTTGTTTTACCATGGTAAACTTCCCAGAATACTTTAAAAAAAAATCGTACTAATACATGTAGATTCTTTTTACTCTCTTTCGTTTTTGAAATCTCATTGTATTTCTGTGATGCGTGGGAATTTTATATATGTATCCATTTTAAATCGCAATAATTAGATTAATGATTGTTTTTTTATTCACTTCACGCAGTGAATAGTATTATCAGTTTGACAAGTAGTTTGTAACACACAGAAGGAGACATCGGAGACCACATAAAGTATATATATAAAAAGTTTGGGTACATCGAACTACTTTTTTTGTTTATGTGATAGGTTACATTCGTTAAAACGGAAACTGATGTTTTTCTTGTTTTAAAACATTTTAATAGGCCAATGAAGATGCAGAAGTATTACGCTCTATTGTTGAACAACTACACGAGGAAATGAAAGCACTAAAGGAAAAATTACGAGAAGCTGATGAAAAGCTGCAGACCAAAGATAATTCCGATGGTATTTTTACTATTGAATGCCCACAACTGCAAGACGACTCGATAAGTGATTCAAATAAAAAAGCATGCCAATTATGTAAGGAAGCTAAATTACAGCAAGAGGATTTTCTTGCCAGCAAAAGAGATCTGCAATCACAATTGGATTCACTGCAAAATGTTATTAAGAAATCGCACGAAAACTTGCAGAAGGAATCTGCTTTGCGTAAGGATTTAGAAAGTCAGTGGCAAGAGAAACGCGAAGAACATAAGTTGGAGGTGCAACAGCTTCGTGATCATGTCAAAATTAATGAACAACATTTTCTTAATATGCAGCAAAAATTTCTCGAGATCAAAGATGAGGTTATGCATCAATTACAACGGGCTACAGATAAACGAGAGCAGGTTAAAAAACATTTGGAATCATTACAAGCTGATAACAATTTTCTATCTGGTCGTTACTTGGCTAGTTCGGAAGAATTAGAGAATCAAAACATTAACCTGCCAAATAATGTCGTAGAGTTACAGGAGCTAATCCTACACCAACAAAACGAACTTATACGGGCACGCTTGAGCAGTGAATTTGAGAAGCAAAAATGTTTTACTTCGGTTGACGAAATTAATATTCTGCGCACTAAACTTGAAGCGTGTAATAACGAACGAAAGGCATACAAAAAAAGGGTTCAAGTGGACATAAAATCATTGCAGTATGTTTACATCTTTTTATGCTTTATATTATAAATAAGTTGATTTATTCAGAGATCGTCTTACGGAAAACTTGGTGACTGTACAAAACTATGAGATGACAAAAGCACTACTTGAGCGTAAGGAGATTGAACTTAACAGACGCTTATCTCAGATTCATTTGGAGAATATTGAACTTCAGGATGCCAATGTTTGTATTCTTTTTGTTTTAATACTGATAAATAATAATAAATTTTATATAGGAGAAGTTATGTAAACTGAATGCAGATTATAAATTGAAGATAAAAATACTTCAAGATGATTTGACCACTAGCGAACAAGTGCAAAAGGACTTCGTTAAGCTTTCGCAAACTTTACAGGTAAGTTTAATCAAAGTGTAAAATTCACAAACAATGAAAACTGTACATAAATGATTGCAAAAATTCAACACAAGCGCTAAAATAAGTGGAAACTTCAAATTAACACCAATAACAGCTTCGAAATTCTTTTACATGTCATTTCCCCCATATTAACATATTAGTAAGTAATAGTTTAGCCCTCCTGGACTACCCCAAAATATTTTAAAAACTTGGAAAGAGATAAAGAAAATAAATACTGACAGAAATGAATGCCCGCATTATACCGAATTGAAAGACTGGTCACAGTGGTATTTAATATTTATTTAACACAGATGTATCCAAAACTGTCAAAGTTGTTGCGTAGTGTTATTGACACCTTTTCCGAGCAGCTGTGCAAATAATAATTCTAAATACAAGACTCCAACAAAGGGTATTAATGGGAAATCTGCCCACAGAGATTTTTCTATTTTGAATATGAGGACCTTTTTGGTAATTGATAAAAATAATTCACACCAAGTTTCAGCTCTTAATCTTAAGCAGTTTTGGAGCTATTTAAAAAAAACATATTGATTTTAATTTCCAATACTTGCGGTTAATAGGCATTTTTAAAAAAAAAGGAATATTATTAAATTTTTTTAAACACGTTTTTGAAAGTTGACAATCACCATTTTTTTTTTAAATTCCTTTTGTACTCCTTCATACTCAGGAATATGAAAAATATAAAAGCTATTTTTATACTCTTCACTGGAGTACTTATAAGTTTGTCATGAAGTTTGTAACACACAGAAGGAGAAATCGCAAACCACATGAAATATATGGGCATTTCCACGGTCGCGAACATTACATTCGCAAGCTTTTTAAGTTATTTAAAGATAAAAAAAATAAGTAAAACTTGAAACAAAATTTGTCTTGTTTTTATATTTCGATAGTATTATGGTAGCTCTATATTTATTGCAAAAAGAAGGTTCCGTCGATTTAAGGTTTCCAATATATTAGCAATAAAAATTATTTTTAGAACATTACAAAAAAAGGAACTGATTTTTGACTTCATCTAGAAAAATGCAATAATCTTCGATTCACAATATTATAACTTAATGCGACTAATTTTAGATTAAAATAAAATAATATTGGTAGGTGTCACGTTGAAATATATACATGCGTTCTTTTTATTGTAAGCTTAAGTATTATTTAGAACATTACATATTTGTCCATCACGGTTTTATTATGGATTTCTTCAATTTATTTCAACTCTAGATCGCATAAAATGCCAAAAACTTCATATTTATTTATATAGGTATTTACATTGAGAGTAAGTCTGTTCTATACACAAACGATGGCGAACATTCCATTTTTGAAATTCAATAAATATTATTTTGAAAGGAAATTAGGGAAAGTAATTTTTTTTTTTTAAATAAAGGCCACCAAATTAACGATAAATTAAAATTTCAAACATTTCCTTAGAGCGATCGCGTAGTATGCATAAAATTTGATGTTTTAGCTAGACGAACATTACATTAAAAAATTTATCGTTCATCGAGCTTCGTTTCATCTGTTATCCTTTTATTTTTTTTTTGTCTATTGTTATACAACGATTATTAGATGAAAGCAAGCATAACATTTATACATATTGTGGACAAAAAAATTGAACATAAAATGCCATTAAAACTAGCTAAGCGCAAGAAAAACGTAATAACAGTTTCAAGGCAAATTATCTCATAATAACTGAATAGATAAACTGTAAATTCATAATATTATAAATATTCAGACATTTATTTAATATAATATTAAAAAAAAACTTTTGTTTTCTACCTTTTAAATTTTCGGTCGCGGTTGACCTTTCTGTGGAAATGCCCATATATATTTTTGATCAGCTCGATGAGACGATTTCGTTGTCCGTATGTATGTATGCAAACTAGTCCCTCAGTTTCATGGGTTTATTTTTACCATACGCTGCACAAGTGTCGGAATCAGTCGAATCGGACTACTAGTTGGTACTTAAATTAAAACAAAAAAAAAAGCGATCATTGGCTATGTTTTCTGTTACAGTTTGATTGAACACAGTTTGAGGGGCACTGTATTTTTATTGTAGGTACTTTTATTCTTTATAAGTTTGTCTTTTAATTTGGGTTTTAATGGGAGGTACCCCTCTTGGTATCATAAAATTTATATGCTTGATAAATATGGATCAGAAACTTATAGTGTCCAAATTTCAGTTTGATAAGTCAAAGAACAAAAATTGTTTTCTAATAAGAACATTAATATAATTGGGGTTTGTATAGGAGGTACCCCTCCTGGTAACCCTAGGATCATCAAATTTACATGGTTAATGAATATGGATCAGAAACTTAGTGTCCCAATTTCAGTTCGATACGTTAAAAAACAAAAAACCTTTTCTAATAAGAACATTAATTTAAAAGGTTTGTATGGGAGGTACCCCCCCTAGTGGCCCGATTCGTCTGATTCCGACAAATGTATGGTAAAAAGAAACCTATGTACAAAATTTCAGCTTTCTAGCTTAAAAACTGAGGGACAGACGGACATGGCTAAATCAACACGTCTCATCGAGTTGATCACAAATATATATACTTTATGTGGTCTGCGAAGTCTCCTTCTGTGTATTACAAACTTCTTGACAAACTTATAATACTATTCACGCCCATGAAGAGTATAAAAAAGTGCATACAAAAATATATTGTGCCCCTCAAACTGTGCTCACATTTGGTACTTTTTTGATACTCAAACTGTGTTCTTTGTTGATACTCAAACTCTGACAGCGTGAAGAGTATTATATCTTTGGCATAGCCAACAATAACCTTCTTTCTGGTTTTCTATAATTTCGCGTTTAAAATAACTTTTTTACTGGTAGAGAAATGTATACAAAATCAATTTTTGGGGTAAAAATACATATCATACTAGAAGAGCACCAGTCCATGTAACAAATGTAAAAAAGTTATTATATTTTAATACTAGCTGAACCCTCGCCCGCCCCGCCAGGCAATCCTGCTCACCACCGTATTACTGGTGACATAACGCCCCAATTGAAATTGCGTGATTTCGTCGTTTCTATTTGGATAAGGACAAATATTCGTGTGTCTACCGTTTGTAAATATCGTGTAAAAATAGCGTCTATTGCTAATGACTTTTTTTTTTTTAAATAATTTGTTCTTAAAACAACAGATTTGTGCTAAAGAATTGAGTGACATTCTTTCTTTTTGACTTATTAAAGCAAAATGTTATTTTCTATGATAAAGTTTTTCCAAAACTACACAAAAATTTTCTTTGAATTTCCGTTGATTGACCTTTGCTATTTTTTTAATTTTTGTGTTGTTATTAACTGAGCAAAATTGTGTTCGCTCACAAAATTGTTACTGTTGGTGTTGCAGGTGTTTGGTGTTGCGCTCAATATAACGTTTTCGCTCTTCTCTTGAATCATATTTGTCCTCAGGCTAAAGCTGAACGAAGCACAACAACAACGCTGTATAAGAATCTGATAGAAAGACGGATTTGCATACACAGAAGATTAAAAATGAAAACAACAACGTTTTGCCCTGTTACGCACTCAAAATTACTCGCTTTCAATTTTGACTTCTTAAGTATATCAGTGAGCTAAAACGCTGTAAAATACGCATTTAGTGTTGAACATAACGTGAATGATAAACAAAAAAATGAATAAAACAATAAATTAATAAACAAAACAGCAACTTTTCTATTTTTCACACAATTTCCAAATTTCAGGCAGCTAAATATCCACATTATTACATATATAAATTGAAAAAAAAACCAAATAACAACATATGATAGTGTTATGTAGCATAAAAATTTATAAGAAGAAGAGCGTAAGTATATTCTTGAGAGAGAACCACATAACTGTAAACTACTGTCGCTACCTTCTTTTATTGTATCATGATCGTTTTGCATGACAGCAAAAGAAACAAAAACAAAATGCACATGCATACACAGTGCCTCAAGACTCTTGTGAAGGTAGTGAAACAATCAGCGTTAAATCATGAAACTGCTTCTGCTTCGCACACTATGAAGATTGCTTCTTTCACGTTCGCTATTTATCAAGCAATCATACTGAGAGCGAGAGAATTTATTTTTGCGAGCATAAGCACGTTTCGTTTCGCAAATGTTTCAATACATTTGAGACCTTTCTAAGCCGAATGCTTCACTGCACTTCTCTGGTGTGCTCTACACGACGCCGATAACGTATATTAATTTGCATGCATGTTGCCGAGGCTTTGCTGTTACATTGTATATTATTATATATAAATTATTTAGATCATTAATCACAATATGCTTTCAAAACTAAATTGCTTGTATATCTTAGTTGTTCGATGCGCACAGGCTTTTAAAATCTTAAGTTAAAATGAAATACTTAAACTTAAAAAAGATGAGTTTCAAGTTTGTATGTTCGAATATAATACGTTGGTAGAACACGAATGTTGTTTTTCGTAGGCGATGAGTGTAGAGTTGTGCGTGTACGTGCGTGATCGTGAAAGGCCAAAAAAAAAAAACCATGAATTCTCGTGATCGTGAACGAGTGACGAAATTACGTGAAAATCTTGATAAGGTTTCTTCACGAAAATTCATGACGTCACGGTGTATATATGTACATCAAATTTTTTTAGACAGAATTTTTCCGCAACAGATGATTTCATAAATCAGATATAATAATTAATATTCAATTAACGTAAGTCTGGAACGATTTAATGCAATATAAATCAATTCAGTGCCCAGAACATCGAGAGACATCATCATTAAATTTTGTTTTGTCCGCGCAAATGTTCACTCTGTTAATTAAAATTTGCAATGATTTTGACAGTCACACAGGAGTGAATAGTATTATAAGTTTGTCATGAAGTTTGTAACACACAGAAGGAGACATCGCAGACCACATAAAGTACATATATATATTTGTGATCAGCTTGATAAGACGAGTCTGTCCGTCTGTTCGCAAAACTAGTCCCACAGTTTTTGAGCTAGAGAGCTGAAATTTTGTACAAACACTGAACATTTGTCGGAATCAGCCGAATCGGACAACTAGGTACCTCCCATAGAAATCCCCTTTAAATTAATGTTCTTATTAGAAAAAGTTTTTTGTTTTTTGACTTATTGAATTGAAATTTGGACACTATAAGTTTCTGTTCCGTATTCATCATGATCCTAGGGTTACCAGGAGGGGTACCTCCCATACAAACTCCCTTTTAAATTAATGTTCTTATTAGAAAAAGTATTTTGTTTTTTGACTTATTGAATTGAAATTTGGACTCTATAAGTTTCTGTTCCGTATCCATCAGCCATATAAATTTCATGTTCCTAGGGTTACCAGGAGGGGTACCTCCCATACAAACCCCCTATTAAATTAATGTTCTTATTAGAAAAAGTTTATTGTTTTTGGACTTATTGAATTCAAATTTAGACACTATAAGTTTCTGTTCTGTATCCATCAGCCATGTAAATTTCATAATCCTATAGTTAGCAGCAACGGTAACTCCCATACAAACTCACATTAAATGACAATCTTATAAAGAGTATAAGTACAATAAAAATACAATGCAACTCAAACTGTGTTCTTTGTTGATACTCAAACTGTAACAGTGATGCTAAGGAAGGAAGGTTGGATGCAACCCGGAGGAGCGTGAAGAGTATTACATCTTTGGCAAAGCCAATGATAGCCTTCTTTCTGGTTTCTTTCTAAAATTTTATTTAACAATATTCATCTCTGTTGTCTACAGATACAAATTGCTACTCATAACTTATACTAAATGACAAACATTATATACATATATACTTGGGAAAATTGTTGTTTGCCTCATTTTTTCCGATGAAACGGGGAAATCAACTTTGCACTCGTAAAATTTTTGAATCAGTAGACTTAGCAAAAAATTATACGGGTCTGCGCTAGAAAACACCGACGTTTTTGATGTCGAACGTTTTAAATTTCGTCCAAAAAACCCTAGGTGTGCTAGACGACGATTTACATTCAACAGCGGATTGAAAATTGTATGCAATTTTGTGTGATTGCCAGCATTGTTTCGTTTTGCTTATTTAGTTTATTTTGCTGGAATTTAGTTTATTTTGCTGGAATTTAAAAGACTTATTGGTAAATTACTAATTTATACTTAAAACAACTAAAATGTTATATTCTTTAAATACAGTTGTACCCAATCTGATTTTTACTTATTTGTATTTGTTGTTTGAAATTAAGTGAGTAGGTAATAGAGATCTAATGTAAGTAGATGAATGCAGCAACAAAGTGTTCATTATTTTAACTCTCTTTAGTTATGCATGCTCAGCTCATTTCATTCCATTCGTTTTTATTATCATTACATATTTTAATACTCTTCACGCAGTATTATAAGTTTGTCATGACGTTTGTAACACACAGAAGGAGACATCAGAGATCTCATAAAGTATATATATTCTTGATCAGCTCGACAAGACGTGTTGATTTAGCCTTATATCGCAATATGAATAGCTTCACTGATTGCAAAGAAATTAACATTTCCGAAATGAATTACAGATCGAAAACCCAAAGCTTGGATTTTAAGTTTATACTCGGATGTTTATCCGTGAAGGCACAGCGTTACCGGAAATTATGCTTTGTATGTTAAGATCTCTAATGACAAATTTAAAAACATTGTTGTTTATGCTATAAATCTTAAACATTAGTAGTAGTGTAATAACGTAAACAAACTCTAAGTGAAGGTAAGAAAGAAAGAAGTGCATCTAAAAAACTAGACGTGATACAAGAAAATAAAGGCAGATTCGAAATCAGCGACCTCGAATTAGTAAATATCCACTAAAATAGTTCATTTGTTGTTGATCTGTGTAATTAGGAAGAATGTTAACAAAATACACGCTATTACAAACATATTTCGAATGCCACTCGTACGAAGTCGTGGGCATAAAATAATAACACAGTAATTATTTGTTTATTTAATCCTGAACCTGACGGAAGGAAACTTTTTAGAGTTTAAAAATGAATATAACACACATAGACGTATACACGCAAACAGACGGCCGTGTCCACGACACAGTCACACCCCCTTTTTTCTGTTTACGGTTTCTAATTATACTCTTCACGGGAGTGAATAGTATTCTAAGTTTGTCATGAAGTTTGTAACACACAGAAGGAGACATCGCAGACAACATAAAGTACATATATTTGTGATCAGCTCAATGAGACGAGTTGATTTAGCCATGTCCGTCTGTCTGTCTGTATGGTGAAATTTCGTACATAGGTTTCTTTTTACCATACACAGCACATTTGTCGGAATCAGCCGAATCGGACCACTATTAGAAAAAGTGTTTTGTTTTGTGACGTATCGAACTGAAATTTGGACACTATAAGTTTGTAATTTATGGCTATCAATAGTGTAAATTTCATGATCCTAGGTCTACCAGGTGGTCTATACCTCCCATACAAACCCCCCTTTAAATTAATGTTCTTGTTAGAAGAAATTTTTTGTTTTTTAACGTATCGAACTGAATTTTAGACACTCTAAGTTTGTAATCTATAGCCATCAATCGTGTAAATATGATGATCCTAGGGTACCAGGTGGGGTACCTCCCATCAAACCCCCCTTTAAATGAATGTTCTTGTTAGAAAAAGTTTTTTGTTTTTTAACTTATCGAACTGAAATTTGGACCCTATAAGTTTCTGATCTATATTCATCAACCATGTAAATTTCATGATTCCAGGGTTACCAGGAGGGTACCTCCCATACAAACCCAAATTAAATGGCAGACTTTTAAAGAATAAATGTACAATAAAATTGCCACTCAAACTGATGTGATGCTAATAAAGGAAGGTTGGATGCAACCTGGAGGAGCGTGAAGAGTATTACATCTTTGGCATAGCCAATGATATCCTTCTTTCTGTTTTTTATTTTGCGGTTTCTATTCTTGAATTTTACTAATTTGCTTAAAAATTTTATTTGATATAATTTGTTTTAAGAGGGCGGCGCTGTGAATAGCACGTCCGTTCGCTTCAAAGATCTAAAATTGATTCCGTTTGCGATAGTTTAGGCGGACGTCCGCTCAATATTCGCTGCTTGGTCCACTGGGTTCATTTTTCTTTCTTCCTCGACTTGCGTGCCTTCACATTTCACCTTCAAATTCTTTAATTTTCAATGCATTTTCAAATCATGTTCAACACTTAATGCATTATTTCAGCGTTATATACACTGATATGCGAATGACGTCAAAAATTGAGAACGACACATAACTGTAAACTAATGGCGCCACCTCTATTTCTTACACCATCCAAACGCTCTAACTCTCACTCTCAGTAGAGTTGGCCGCTACGTTTAGTTCTCTCTCTGTGGTTCTTCACTTCCCACATTCGGCCCTCCTGACTGACAATTCGTCTCGAACCGGTCACCCCAAGGCTTCATAAACTCAGCTACAGTCGACGTTTCACAAGGGCCCTCATTATTACCAATCTTCTCCACCTCGTACCGTCCGTGCTTCTTAGCTGCCACTACCTTATATTTGCCGTTGAGTTTTAATCCTACGCCATATTGAGTCCGTCTGATAGCCACCAAATCATTAACTCTGTACTGTATATGCTCCTTTCTCATTTCATCAAAGGATCGCTTATTTTCCTCCTGCAGATATTTGATGCTTTCCTGAGCTTTGCCTCTGACCCTCTCTCTTCACTATTCATCTCCTCAATTAACTCCTCCTCTATTATCCCCCTCAAGTCAATATTCTCCACTACACGCATGTTAAAATTTTGTGCTTCTTGGTGGAATATTATTGATTATTTGCTGCACCTTTCCAACATACTTATACCAGCATGCTGGATGATCCCGACTCAACTTGGACAACATTGGTACTATGATTCTATACATTCTCTCTACCTGGCCGTTACCTCTTGGAACACCGGTAGTAATAAGCAAGTGTTGTATATCCTGGTCCTCGCAATACTTCTTAAAGGTATTTAATGTGAAAGCGGTACCCCTATCTGTGATTACTCTCATCGGATTACCAAAAGTAAGTGCCAGCTTTCCTAAACTGCCAATCACCTCGTCAACACCTGTGCTCCGAGTAGGGTATAACCACACATGCTTCGAGAATGCATCCACTACAACCAGAATGTAATTGTATCTCTTCATCGTCATCTCCATTGGGCATACATAAGCAATATGATAAGTATAAATCGGTCTGTATCCCTTATCAATTGATGTTAACCATCCTTCTCGTTTTCCCGATTTCGCATTAACTATTATGCACTTAACACAACTTTCTACTATCCGCCCTATTTTCTCTTTTAACTTTGGAATATAGTACGATCTCTCCACTAAGTCTTGGGTTTTCTTTGCCAAGAAATTCCCTTGCTTATGCGCCATACGAATAATTTCATCTTCCATCTGCGATAGTGCCACAATCAACTCCCGATTAGGGTCCTTAAACAAGATTTGGTCTTTAATGTAAAAGTCCTCATACCCCTCCCTTGCCACAACCATTCTTACCGCCTTTGTCCATTCATCTGACAACTTCTTTCAAGCGATGTACCACTGTGTCTGTAAGCATATAACAAATAACTCGACTTAATGCATCTAAATACCTCATTTTCGACCCGGTGCGATGCTCAATCTTATATTCAAAGTCCTGCAGGTACATTGCCCACCGTGCTACCCTCAAAGGAATATCTTTCTTTTTCATGGTCATTGTGAAAGCATTACAGTCAGTTACGTAAATGCGGCACTTCTTGAGTGCATCAAAGATCGCTAAAACCTCAACATCATACGAATGATACTTCTCCTCACAGGGCTTAGTCTTACAGCTCATATACTGAACTGGGTGAAACAGACCGTCCTCAGAATCTTTCTGCAGCTACACTGCCCCAAATCCATATTTTGATGCGTCCGTGTGTATCTCAGTCTGTAAGTTGGGATTATAGATTCGTAAAACTGATTCACTCGTTAATGCTACTTTCAATTGTTCAAATGCCACCAAATGAATTTCTTTAAACTCAAACTTCACTGTTAACCTCAACAGGTCTGACAATGGTTTGGCCATCACAGCATACCCCTCAATAAACTTCCGAAAATATGACGTCAACCCAAGGAACCATTGTATTTCTTTCTTATCCTTTGGTATAGGGAAATTGGTTGTGGCCCGAATGTTTTCCTCACTTGGCCTTTTTGTACAGGGTGGACCAAAAGTTCGGCTAAATTTAATTCGGTAGCTACTACGAGCAGCGACGGCGGGGTGGGGCGGAGGGGTGACGAATCGCAAGAGCGGCCAATGGAAATTCATTACCGACCTAGAACATCAAGAGATCCCGAAAACATCGAGTGTGTAAGAGCGTCTATTCGTGAAGATCCTGGACTCTCTATTCGGAAGCGGTCTAACGTGTGTGGTGTGTCCAGAACAACTTTGCTTCGGGAATTAAGGCCTCAAGATCCCGCTCACAGGCTCCAATTTGCAAACGAAATGTTACAGAGGTTCACCTGCTTTAAGAACATTTTTTCTCAGACGAGGCACACTTTCATTTAAATGGACATGTGAATAGATAAAATTGCCGGTATTGGAGTGACATTAATCCTAAATTGAAGTATCAAAAACCTCTGCATTCACACAAAGTTCCTGTATGGACAGCTTTGTCTGCAAGAGGCATTATAGGTCCATACTTTTTTGAAAATCACCGAGGAAATACTGTTACAGTTAATACAAAGCGCTATGTTGCCATGCTACAGATTTTTTTTTCGCAAGCGCTACAGGATTTCGCTGGTTTTAATCAACGATCATGGTTTCAGCAAGATGGGGCAACATGCCACATTTCCAACGACTCATTAAGTGCTGTTCGCGAAATTTTTGGACTAAAAGTGATATCCAAAAGAGGTGCCATTAACTGGCCACATCGTAGTCAGGACTTATCCCCAATGGACTTCTTTCTTTGGGGATACCTTAAAAATAAAGTTTTCAACAGTAACACAGTGTCCCTAGAGGAATTAAAGGAAAATATTCGAGAGAAAATGCAAAACAGTTCACGAAACATTTGTGAGGCCGTCATTGAAAATTTCCACTCCAGATTGCAGCAGTGTCAAAGTAGTCAAGGATCACATATGGATGATGTCATTTTTAAAAAATAAAATCCCTATTTTACCCTTCTACTGTATCTCTACTTGGAATGATAACGTCGCTCTTCAACTGCATTATCATTGTTGATTGATTCCCTCAACACGGCCATTATGAATCGAGTAAACACTGCTGGTGAGCTAGAAATACCAAAAGGTACATATCTAAATTCATACTGCCCCTTCTGTGTCCCAATTGATGTATATTTCTGTGAACCTGCTTCGATTGGTACATGAAAATAACCATTAGTTAGGTCTAATGCAGTGTAACTTTTGCCCCTGCAATTTCTCTATCACACTATCCATATGGGTCACTGAGAAATTATCTCTTATGTACCAATACTACCGGCGATGCATACTCTGATTTGCTTCGTTTTATGATTTCTTCCCTCAACCACTCTTGAATCTGGTCATCCACTATCTATTGGTTGCAATACGCTAAATGTCTGGGAGGTTGATACACTGGGACTTCATCCGTCAATAAGATTTTCATTTCCACAGGTGCATCAAAGTTTCTCTTTGGTGTATAATTCCCTATCAAACTTCGGATCACACTTGCCTGTGACTGCGTTATATGAGGTAACTCTATTTCAGCTTGCTCTGAAGTAGTCAAACATATACTTTCAAATTCCTTCGACGCATCACCACATGAACTTTCCACTTTGTTTCTTTCCTTCTCACTTGCTCTGCGCAACAACTTTGTCCCAGTTTTGGTCACCTGCATGTCTACGTTATTCAAAATTGTATTGCCAAGTATCGCTTCAAAACCTATATCTTCATCTGAAATTACATGGAACTCTATCTGCATCCGGATGCCATCTATCGTGATGTCTATAGTAATGCTACCTAATGTTACTCTCTGACTTACCTCTATTCCAGTCAAACTTTTCCCTGACCCAGTTGAGGATAGGTTTCCAAGCTTTAAAAATACTCTTCTTTGCATCAGGCATAAATCAGCACCTGTATCGATAAGACCTTTAAACTTAACTGCAGCATAACACACCTCTTTTAGTTCAAGGCCGGACGGGGTGAATAAGCTTGTTGGCCTTAAACCTACCTTATCCTCCTGAACAATGTTTGTGCTCTTTTTCTCTGTTGACTTCTACTTCTACCCTACAGTTGGCTGTCCGATGACCTACTTGTCCGCATCTGAAACATGTAACGTTTCCCTTAGGACAGTCCTTTCTTATATGTGATACATCGCCACATCCAAACCATTACCTTTCCTTTGCTGACTGTTTTCCAACCTCCTCTGGTCTTCTGGTACACTTCGATCTGTCCCTTTAACTCCTTTATACTCTTAGCTTGAAACAATAACATTTTATTCAAGTTCGAATCGGGAATACCTCTGATGAAGTCAAAGGGAATACCTTTGATGCTTTCATCATCTATCTCTATTGGTTTAGCAATCTCAATTAGAGAATATAAATTCTCCTGCAAAGATTCACCCTTTCCCTGCTGTCTTAACCCCAACCTTTTATGCACTGTCGCAGATGAAGCCTTGACCTGAAATTCCTCCTTCAATTCTTTTTTCAAAGCTTTCCAATCTTTCACATTCCTCAAACTCCGAACGAATGCCTTGGCCCCTCCCACTAATAGCTGCTTTGCATACACGAATAGTTGTAGTTCACTCCACTGCACTGTGATTGCACACTCCTCTAGTTCCTGTATCACCTGATTAATGTCAGGGACATCTGAACCAGTAAACCATACACTGCCCTCTACGTCTTTTAGTGTGAACCACGATCTATTCCCCTGTTTCCAACCCATCCAATGCTGTCACTACCGAATCGTCATCATCTTCTTCCTCATCATCTTGTATCCCGCAATGAGTCAGTAACCTATTTTGCAGGTCTCGTTTCCGACCTCCCGTCTGTAGTCCCAACTCCGCTAGCTTTTCTTTCAACCCGTTTACTCGAAGTGCTAAGATGTGTTTAAGTTCCATTTTACTTATTACTTAAGTTCACTTCAATCAATAAATATATCCCATATCAATACAATAATACGTTAGTACAATATCAAATAAATTTCATAAATGTGTAAACTATCAATACAATTACATGTTAGTATACTTCTACTACAATTAGATTAGTTTAGTTAACACACACTACCACATACAAAAATGTATACTTCAGTGCTGCCTCTGCTGCTGCTCACCTTGCTGCCTCTGCCGTCGCTGCCAATTACCAACCAACAAAACGATCATGTATCACCAATTGCCGCTGTGTTTATATAGGGTGCATAACGAAATTATACGAAACGATCAAAATATTACTTTAAACATTCCCCAAATCGAAAATGTTTTATCAACTCACACAATGGTATAGAATGAGAGTGCAAAATGTAATGTGCAATAGAGAACCGTTACATTCTATTTTAGCCATTGCTGGAAAGGTACCGTTATATTTGCTACTGAAAGTCGTTTTGTTGCTAAAAATTATTTGTAACGAAATAATACGAAACATTAAAAATGTGATCTTTAGGTGTGTATCAACTTTGTTTGATTGATAATTTTTAAGTTTCATAAAATGTATTAAAATGCCACGGGGAACGCGTTTGACTAAAGAGGAGGAAGGGAAAATTCTCGCTTTCAAAGCCTCTGTCTTATTAATTAACCAAATTGCAAAATTAATTGGTCGAACATCGAATATAATAATGCTGGACGAAAACCAAAACTGTCTGGCCGCAACAAGCGTCAAATTTTGAAAAAAGCAAGTAATTCGACTTCGTGTCGTCAACTTGCAGTATACAGCAGCATTCCAGTGTCCCCAATGTGCGTTTGGCGTACTTTAAATACGTCAAAACATATAGTGCGAGGAGTACTGAAGAAGAGGCCAACTCTCAAAAATAACCACAAGGCAGCACGACTTGAATTTGCTTTTAAAAATCTTGATACGTGCTGGGACAATTCGCATGCAACATAAATTTTTTAAATATTTTATTTTTCTTAAAAGGTTATTTTTTCGGATGAGAAAAACTTCAATTTGGATGGTTCAGATGGCTTTCGCAGCTATTGGCACGATTTACGCAAGGAACCCCTCGTTTTTCGAAACAGAATTTTGGGGGTGGTTTTGTTATGGTATGGGGTGCTTTTACCCTTGAACTACGCTTTGTGACTTCAAGAATTACAAGCGTAGAGTATGTGGGTGTATTGGACAATACTCTCCTACCATCCCTACAGGATAACAGGGAAAGTCCTTACATTTTCATGCAAGATAATGCGTGAATTCACACCAGTCGTCACACGATGGCCGATTGTCATCCTCTGTTAACATTTTGGACTGGCCTTCGTGCTCACCTGATCTGAACCCTATCGAAAACCTCTGGGGAATTCTTGTACATCGTGTTTACGGTGGAAATAAGAAATTTGATAATGTTAGTGAAGTAAAACATGCCATTTTAAAAGAATGGGGAAAATTGGACCAAATCCTTTTGGCAAATTTAATAAACTCAATGAAAAGGAGATTATTCAATGTGGCAAAGGAAAAAGGTGGCCCTATTTAGTATTCGAACTTTTTTTTAAGCCATTATCTCAAAGGCTAATGTTGTTATAAATATTTTAAAAAATATGAAAATTAAAAGGCCGAAGTTTTTATGTCATGTTCTTTAGATCTACTCTAAAAAAAAGCATTACTATACTTCTAAGATTATTCAAATAAAAAAAAATTAAAAAACAAAAAGATTCGTATAATTTCGTTATGCACCTTACTTCGCACCACGCAAGTCACCAATTGTACCCTTGAGTATTCACAATACCATCACTGTCTGTCAGATTAACCGACGCCAACAACTGCGCATCAACCACTGTTGTCTTGTTGTAGTCGCTTATGCTGTCTCCGTTTTGTCACCACAATTTTATTTTATCGCCGTCTATTCTTTGCAGTGTTCTTCGCTTCAGGCCTCTGCCTGCATTTTTTACTTTTTTACTTCAACGTGTTGTTGTTCACCAATTCTCTGCTGCCTTTGCCACTGTACCGCACCCGTTGCTTTACCGCCAACGATGCTGTGACTTATCGCTTTCCAGAATTTCGACACACACAGACACACACAAAACTGTTTTCCAACCAGCCGTTATTTGCCTTCGCCGTTATCTTGTCGTTCACAATTTTAATCCCGGTTGAGCCCCCAAATTGTAGATTATTTATAGATTAATCGTATTTTATTGTAGATTTAGTTATAGTTTATTGTAGATTTAGTAACATTTTATAATACTATTCATATAATTATAATTTTAACATTTTATAATACTCTCGATACTTTAGTATTAACGGCGTACTCGAACAGATCCCTTCTGCCCATGACTGCTTTACTCAATCGTTTAACGACGACTGATCAACTTATCTCTCGCTAATTAAAAGAAAACCCCCACCAAACTGCATGCTGCATTAACTACACAAACGCTCTCACTCTCACTCTCAGTAGCGTTGGCTGCTACGTGTAGTTCTCTCTCTGTGGTTCTCTTCGCTTCCCACATACATATATCGGAAGGAAAGCATCGAAAACCCGTCCGGTCTACAACCGAAGAGCGGGACTTTAACCACGCTGAAAACTCCCGCCCCATGTCCTATTAGCCCCCCGGAACTGACGTTATAAATTACGTCGGGAGGTAGGTGGGAGCCGTGCTGTTCAAAAATAGTCGATCCTAGTTTAGTGGGTCACCTATTGTGTTGTTGTACGTGGGTCGTATCTACGCGTCAGCATTCTAAGATCCCCCGTCCGATAGGATAGCTAAACGAACAGCTTGTGACCGTTCAGCTGCTCTTCTGCTTTCACACATTATGTAAGTGGCCGTGGCTGTCTTCACAGCTTCACAATTTACTGGTGACTCATACATTCGCGGCACTAGGTTTTGAATACTTGTCAGACCTGTATAAATTGTTTAATGATGTGATTCACCAGCTTCAATGCGACACTTTAAACTTGATTAAAACAAAAAATATCGATGCTGCTTTCATAGTGAAAATGTTAATGTACAATAAGAATATCAGCAGACAAGGATTTAATTTCTTTCTCAATTTATCATCAGCATTCGGTAACAATGACTTTCTTATTTACTGTCAACACTTCCACTATGATTTTAAGGAACGATTCCAAGACATTTTAAACATTGACATTGGATCCTTTTTCAAATGTTAACACAGCAGGATCACCCCATATCGAGGAAGAACTCATAGAAATGATAACAAAGAATTAAAAGTTAATTCCAAGAGTGGCTAGAATTTCAGCTGCAGAAGCCAATCCCCCAATTGTATACTGAGTTGTAGTCAGCTGTTCAACGATTTCTAATATCATTTCTATCGTCGTATTTGTAGCAACGTTGCTCACTTATAAGAGAAATCGGCTGCAAGTTACTGACCGCGGCGATTTACGGCTGTTTTAACTGAATATAATAACAAACTCGTCAAAATGCATCAGATTCATCCTTTACATTAGATTCTATATATTTATTAAAATACTTCTAAATATAATTAAGCATAAGTTTTATTTCCTCTCATGGAAGCATTCTTTGATATATAAATATTTTTTTTTTGTTTTTTGAAATTATTTATTATAATATTATCGGAAAAATAGCTTAAAAAATATATTGTTGTGGTTATTTAGAATAATGACGTGAGGGCGATTACATCGCCTTATAAATTTATCTAGGTGGCAACCTTCCGTTTAGAAGGTCATTAGGATAAAGCCTCTTTAAACGACGTCGCCTGATCCCACGGTTTAATGCCGCCGCAAGGCTGTTTGGGTGGTTTTGTAGCCTCTGCTGATAACGGTTACAGCATTGCATGATTTCATCTCTCACAGAGGGCATAATATATAAATAGGATATGGACCAAATCCTATATAAAAATTTTTGGGGGACTAGAATGTTTTTAAACTCAAAGTGGGCTGTGTTCGAAATAAGTTCGTGAACCTATGATTTAATAGATAAAGAAAATTGGGAAAATCTTAAACAATTTTGACTAGGAAGAATTCAGTAGTTTATAATACTAGCAGCGCAGTTTGTATGTAAAGAACTAATCAGCACAATTTACATTATGATATTTTCTTATGTTAAAATTAGTTTTTGGGAGTAATATTGGATCTTGGAATATTTGGACATTCGTTTCGAAGCAGTCTGGATGTTAAATAGTGAAATGGAACGTTAGCATCATTTTTAATACCTTATTTTGCACAATTTGTAGTTTCTTTTTATGCGTTTTTGCAAACCAGAACCATATAGAATTGGTCCCAATGCTGTAGCAGCCATTCACGCGCAATGTTGGCATTGTCGATTCCGGTAATTTAGATGTCAAAGCTGCACCACGCTCTGGAAGAATTTGTCGATGAAATAAGGACTTCATCAAGGACTGTTTCGGTTGCACAGGAGGTAAACATTGCACAAAAAAAACCTGCTTAGAAAGTTTTAAATAAGGTTGGATACACGAGTTAACGCAAAATAAAATCATGGACCGAATTTGCTTCTGGGAATTGCTGCTGAATCGCAACAAAATCGATACATTTCAGAAGCTTTGGTGACTGGTGATGAAAGTGGTTAATAATGTATTTTTGTGTCTTTGGTGGGATTGGGAGATAATTATTTACTATGAATTTGCTCCCCTACGGACAAACTCTCCTAATTAAGACCTGTACTATCAACAATGGATTGTCTGAAGGAAGCGATAACCTAGAAGACGACATTTGCATGAACGTCATTTAATCGTCGATTTTAGCTTGTCGTGTGAACACGGCACGCTTGAAAATCGAATTTTTGCTAATTCCTTTTCATGTATGTTTCTTTATGTAGCCGTGCGTTCTGTCGCAGAGCAAATTTCTTCATGTTCCACTCCTATTGGCTACAATATTCACTCTACGCATCCCAAAAAATTAAGACCAAACACGAAAGAACACGACTGCGTTCTCAGAACGTCACTGCCTCCCCCCACTGCCTCACTTCCCTTACAAACAAAAAAAGTTTTCGCAGTCGCAGAGCTTATCGTATAAATGGTCTCTAAGAGAAAAATATTCAAAATTCCTTTTGTATGGATGCACCTGCGTGTGCGTCTGCTGTCAATTATTCTTTGCTAGCCATGCACACTGATCGGAGTTTCGCTTTTTTTTTTTTGTTTTTTTTTTTGTTTTGGCGTTAAGTGAAAATTTTGATGATACATAATATATTTTTATTTTAACTAAATATTCTTAAAGTCTAGCTATAAATAATTTGAATTTAAAAATGATCTCGTTGCAACCATATTACTTTACGAAGATTGAAAAGTGCACTGTATGATCAGGTGAACTGGCAAAATGTTTGTTGTGCTAAAAAAATTGCAGTTCCGACCAGTGCACACTGGGCCAGAAGACCCGAGTGAGTGGCCAAAACTCTTTTTTCTTAGGAAAAGGCCATAAAACCGATTAAAACCACGTTTATTATAGTTTTTTAACTCTATGAATGCGAATCTGAAGTCAAAATTAAAAAATTCAAAATGGCGGATCCAAAATGGCGGACATGAATTTTAAAAAATCCGTATTTTTGCTTCAAACTCAGAACCTAGGGGTTTAGAACAATGCACATTACGAATATAATGTCAACTTTGAGAAATTCAAAATGGCGGATCCAAAATGGCGGACATAAAATTTAAAAAATCAGTATTTTTGCTTCAAACTCAGAATCTAGGGGTTTAGAACAATGCACATTACGAATATAATGTCAACTTTGAGAAATTCAAAATGGCGGATCCAAAATGGCGGACATAAAATTTAAAAAATCAGTATTTTTGTTTCAAACTCAGAATCTAGGGGTTTAGAACAAAATACGTCTAGAATTAGCTGTACTCATACACCCAGGATACGAGTACGATTTAGTATCCCAATTTTTTTTTTGTAATTTTTGTAATTTTTAATTTTTTTTTTGTAATTTTTAATTTTTTTTTAATTTGACTTAATTTTTGAATCTGCATTTAAGCTCAATTTATTCAGAATCAGAAGTTTCTTCTTCTGATAGTTCAAGTTCATCTAGAAGTTTGTGAACGTCATTAGACGCAATCATTTCATGATCGCGTTCGGCCTCTGTTTCATCTTCCGATTCATATTCGTCTTCATTTGCACTGGCACTGGCACTGCTATGATCATTTTCCATATTTTGAGTATCTAACAAAAGTAACTGTTTAACTTCTGCTGAAAGTGGTAAACGTCTTCTGTTATTAGCTCTAGACAACCTGTTCATACTAGACAGTAATGGATCAGAAGTATCTAGTAATCGATTAAAGAGATCCTCTAAGTTTGTTTTCCTATCACATTGTCTACTGTGCCTGAGTCTGAAGTTTCTGTAATCTTTGTTTCTCGATTCAGATGCCTCTTCTCCATGTACACCAACTGGTAAAGTACAATGTCTTATTATTTCTCCAGCATGAATCAAGATTTTATGAAGAGTTGCTGGCATTGGATACCAAGGATACAAGGTAACATATAAGCTTGCAGTGGTTAAGCAGATTTCTTCAAATTAACTACATAGTTAGAGCAGAGCATTATTTGGGGTACTACTGCTGCTCTGAAGTAGTAAATGCAAACACTGAATTAAACTCGATTTTCCCTCGGTAGTTTTGGCTCAAACATTAATGGGTCAGAATTATTTGAGATTTCTCTCACACTAATATCGATATTTCAGACATGTTTATGAAAAGGCGCAAAAAGGCGCATATATACCTTATTTAATACTTCTTTACGAACAATTTCGCATAAAATTTAACTCATTTGATAGGGGAACTTCGGGGAACTTTGTTTTCAAAGTAAGTCTTGTATGAATAAAAAACAGATTTTGTTGATTAAATGTTAAAAAAAAAAAACTTATTCAACATAAATACACATGGTTTCAATTATAAATTATTTTTTGATATCCATAAAGGAAAGTTATGGACGATAATAACATCTTGAGTTGTATTTTTCACAACAACTTATTGATAAACATTGTTTGAAAGTGTTAAAAATCGAACTAAAACTTTGACTTTGAACTGCTACATAAAAAAAACTAATTGATAAAAACTGATGAAACTTCATAATTTGGTGTAAAAAATTACTCAAAATAAGATGATGTTATAAATTTCCTGTTTAAATTAAGTCGAAAATTTTTATTTTTGGCCACTCACTCGGGTCTTCTGGCCCAGTGTGTCATTGTACAATAATACTCAATCAACTCACGCCACACAACAACAAAATGAGATCTTTCTGCTTATGATTTTTGTTTCGTTTTCTCCTTCCATAACAACATTTCAATGAGAGTTATTTCAAAATATTTTTGGCAGGAATTCTCACTGACAGACCGTTCTTGTTTCTCATCATGAGACCAGAAGCTAACAACTTTTGAACAACAAGGCAAATTATAGTGTATTTAGACAGAGCAGAACTCGAGTTCAAATTACAAAAACCACAGGGAAAATGAAAGATTTTTGTAGTTGTTGTTTTAGCTGAGAACTCGAGTTATGTGCGAGTTTTGCCAGAACTCGGTGTTCTGGCATGGTCAACCTAAATAGTGTTTGTAAATTTGGTCTCATTTAGGCGTTTTTCGATAGTCTTGTTCTTTCTTTTTGTTGCGCGGGAATAAACTGCTGATGATGTCACATAATATATTTAAGTAAAATTTTAACTGTAATTTTTAGAGCGAAGCTATTTATGCGTGTTGCGGCATGAGTGAAAATTTATAAAATGAGGATTTTTAGCCTCACCGTCAAATTTTTTTCCTTGAAATGTTTACAACAACTACATACATTCGTAAACCACATACATACATACATACATGAATGAAATAGTCCAAGCAGCAAAAGTTAACTCACACATACACCTAAACTTTTGTCTGATTGGACTATTTCATTCATCTCTGTATAGGTGAAATCCTTCCCTTGCACAACAGCAGAGGCACACGATCAGTAGATGCTGCCTATACACCCACACATACACCTTAGCTTATATCTGTTTTGAATATTTCATTCTTTCATTCTTCTCTCTTCCTCCCCTCCTCTTCGTGGGAGTGAATAGTATTATAAGTCTGTCATGAAGTTTGTAACACACAGAAGGATACATCGCAGACCACATAAAGTATATACTTATATTCTTGATCAGCACGATGAGACGAGTTGATTTAGCCATATCCGTCTATATGTCTGCATGTACGCTGCACATTTGTCAGAATCAACCGAATCGGGCCCATAGGAAGGGATTCAAATTCATGTTCTTATTAGAACAATTTTTTGGATTTTGCATTATCAAACTGAAATTTGAACACTGAGTTCCTTAACTATATTTTGAAACCATATAAATATGTATCAAGACAAGTATCTTAAACACAAGACAACAATTGAACAAATAATTTTATTTCATTTTTCATTATTCCATATGAGGCTAAAAATAAAATCGTCAGATTTTTTTTCCTTCAAATGTTTACAACAACAACATGCAAAGAACCAGCTTGTGTCTATTTATTTATTAGACAAAGACAAGTCAATGTTCTGATTGGCGTAGTGATTAAAGAGTAAGACTGACACACCGAGGATGTGGGTTTGAATCCTGCACTGGGCCGTTTTTGGTTTTTTTTTTTATAATTAAAATGATTTATTTGCTTTATTCATATTTAAAATTATTTGTTTTAAATTTATTTTGTGTAAATATAAATACTAGCTTTGCCCAGCCCCGCTTTGCTGTGGCCTTTCAATCAACAAATATACATAAGTAAAAATAAATTTTGCAAACTTAATGATGATAATTATCAACAAAGAATCATGATGATGATAGTGATCAACAAACAAAAAGTAAAGCAACAAAAAACCAGAAAGATGGCTTTCAGATGTAATACTCTTCACGCTCCTCCGGGTTACATCCAACCTTCCTTTCTTAGCATCACATCAGTTTGAGTGGCAATTTTATTGTACATTTATTCTTTAAACTAGCAAACCGCCCCGCTTTGCACGGGTGCAATTTAAAAAATATCGCTTTGGTATTGATAGCATGAAATTTTATTAATTAATTTTTTAACAAATTTTTCTTTACAATATGTCTTTGAATACAATTTTTACAGCTTTTTTGTCATTACACAATATGAACTGAAGTGACGCGTGAAAGAGCTACATATAACTGTCCATGGGAAAAACACTGAATGCTCAGGTCTAATCCCACAACGTTGAATGTTTGACCTTGTGATGTGATAATTGTCATTGAAAATGACAATTTTATAGGAAACTGCAATTTTCTAAATTGGAAAGGTAGATCCGTTAATATTAATGGGAATTAAAACGAATTCTCCAGTTTCACATCCACATCCGGTCAGTATTGTACACTCTATTATGTTGTTTTTTTTAATGATTTTATCTGTAAACGTGTACTATTGTCCAATTTTGGTGGATTAAGGTTCCGTAATAAAATAGGGACACCCTACTTTTAAAACTAATTTATGTGGGCGCAAACCAGAAGGCTGTAGAGAATTAAGAAATTCTGTTGGGAAATGAACAGCCTCTTCCAGATCAATAGCATTGTCTACAGAGTAGTATGTTTCAGTGTGTTCTTTGACAGAATTAAATGATTTACTTTACCTATTTGATCGTTGGTAGGTGACATTTTTTCCTTATATTGCAAGGAAACAAATGTGTTCTTTACCTTATAGTATGGCTTAAATGATAATAATAATTACTTTAATTTAATTCTAAAATCACATTTGAAGAAACTTTGCTGTGTAAAGAATGAAAAGCTGCAATATTGTAGTAGCAGTAAATGCTTTTTTCATAAATTATAACACTATTACAACTACATTAATTTTATATGCGAACAAAACGGGACTCGTCCACAAAGCCAACCTGTGAAATTATCAAAATACAGTATTGGTAAATGGGGAAAGAACTACTTTTTGAACTGTTTTGTGAACCAAAAAGAGCTGTTTGATGTTGTAGTGAATTACAACTATCTGTTTTGGTGAATGTCAAACTTAGTGTTGCTGTCTTTAGTGAATGACAAATATAGATAGTTAATGATAATAATCATAATTACTTTTATTATTGAATCAATTATTTATGTACATGCAAACTTTTCTAAGGAAATTCTTTAATTAACAGTGAAAACCGTATCAAAATACGTTGCGTGGTTTAGAAGTAATCAGTATTCTAACTTCTTGAAATTTCGTCTTTGCTTTATACTACTTATGTAAAGAAGTTTGCCATTTAATTTGGGTTTGTATGGGAGGTACCAATCCTGGTAACCCTAGGATCATGAAATTTATATGGTTGATGAATATATATATCAGAAACTTATAGAGTTGAAATTTCAGTTCGATACGTTAAAAAAACAAAAAACTTTTTCTAACAAGAACATTAATTTAAAGAGGTGGTTTGTATGGGAGGTACCCCACCTGGTAGCCTTAGGATCATGAAATTTAGATGATTGATGGCCATGGATTACAAACTTATCGAGTCCAAATTACAGATCCATATGTTAAAAAACAAAAAACTTTTTTTATTAAGAACATTAATTTTAAAGGTGGTTTGTATGGGAGGTACCCCACCTAGTAGCCCTAGGATCATGAAATTTACATGATTGATGGCTATAGATTACAAACTTATCGTGTCAAAATTTCAGTTCCATATGTTTAAAAACAAAAAAAATTTTTTAATAAGTACATTAAATGAAAGGGGGGTTTGTATGGGAGGTACCCCCTAGTGGTCGGATTCAGCTGATTCCGAATGTTAAAAGGAAACCTATGTGCAAAATTTCAGCTCTCTAGCTCAAAAACTGAGGGACTAGTTTGCATACATACAGACAGACGGACAGACGGTGCGTTACAAAATTCGTGACAAACTTATAATACTATTCACTCCCGTGAAGAGTATAAAAACATAAAGCAAACAGCAATAACAAAAGAAAATGTGCGTCAAGCGATATCAAAAAAAAATATGCATAGAACAATAACAAAATATACACAAAACAATAACAAAAACAACAAATTAGACGAATTTTTTTACAGCCAAAAACGATAATATTGCGACGCTTCCCACTCCGCCCACCATAATGCTACATAGTCCGATTGGTGTAATTAGTTTTGGGATGTGTGCAATAGTTTTGCAACTACAACGCCAATCTGTATACCCATTTTACATATCATCGTTTTTTTAGGAGTACCACTGGTATTAAAAATAATGTCGTATTCACGTCAAAAAAAATTCAATACATAAATTTTTCAATAAATAAATTTTGTTCTGAATGAAGCTTCGCTCTACACGGGTGTCCCAAGACACCTCATTCTTTTTTGTTATCTATTAACAAAACATGTAGCAGAAATCAAAAAAGGAGCTGCCAGAACTATGTGCATACACTGCAAAATGTGCTAAATTATTTCTCCCTTTTTTTTCTTTGTTTTTTTTTTTTTTTTTGTTATGGGAACAAGGGGAGAAAATCTTCAAAAGGATACTCATGGCCCGGTCCACAAGTTATGTCGTATTCTTACCGACTAAAAAACCCCCTATCACCTCGAAACCTTTTAATCCCTATGGCATCACCAAAGCATTACTTCGTAGGGAGGGAAGATTGCCCTTATCTGGGCACCATTGAACGCTCGTACATTCGAGCCTCACGAGTGATATTCGCTATTTCGGTAGCGAAAAATGTCCACTCTTCCGAAGAAAATGTATACGCCTTAGGATCAGGGAATTCAATTCCCTGTGAATTGCAGGGAGATCCAAGGCGATCGTACATCCTGCTTCGCTGTGCTTCAAACTGAAGACACTAATGAGCGAGGTGTTTTTGTGTTGTGGCAGCTGCTTTTTTGGTGGTCCTGAAGTACTCCCCAGGTACTCGATTTAAGGCTTCCATTCAATGATGTGGCTCCCGTACCTCACTGACAGTTTTTCAACCTTTTT
Source organism: Amiota communis (assembly GCA_037043315.1). Lineage (NCBI taxonomy): Eukaryota > Metazoa > Arthropoda > Insecta > Diptera > Drosophilidae > Amiota > Amiota communis. The sequence goes on from JBAMAV010000380.1 coordinate 417,417, forward strand.
CCTGGAGCTCATGAGTACCCGCTCGGTTTTCTGCTCCGCCAAGCATAGATGGTTCTGCCTTACTTAGCGTCTTTGCTACTACGACAATAGCAACGTCATCAGCATACCCAACTATTTCCACACCACTGGGTTTATTGTACATGACATTTCACAGTAATGTGGTTCCCAGGACGGATCCTTGCCTTTTTTTTTTTTTTTTTTTTTGTTGTGCGAAACAAGGAGGTAAAAATCTTCCAAAGATACCTATGGCCCGTGCCACAAGTTATGTCGGATTCATTAGCCTACCGACTAAAAATCCCCCTTTCGCCTCAAGCCCCTTTTAATCCCTACGGCACCGCCGAGGCATTCCTTCGTAGGGAGGGATATTAAGCTTAAAATTAAGCAGGCGCCATTGTTCGCTCGTACATTCGAGCACCCCTCATAATGTTGGCAATTTCAGAAGAGAAATATGCCCAGTCATCCACCGATGTTTCCATGCGCCTTACAAACTCATGTGAGCTGCAAGGATCTCCAAGGCGCGCATACACTCTTCGTCGCTCCGCTTCGAAACGGGGGCACTCATGAAGAAGATGCTCCGGATCCTCCACGACATCTCTGCACAGACCACAGAACGGATCCGCAGCGAGCCCAAACCAGCCATGGCCAGTGGCGAATTGAGTAAATTCGAACTCAACATCACCAGAACGACGTTTAAGCCAATTCGAAATATCTGGGATAAGCTGGTGTATCCTCCGCGACTCTGCCCTACTCCACCTGTGCTGCCAGATGTTCAGGTATCTGGACTTAATCTCCTCCAAGTCTGCTACCGGAGAGGATGCACGTGCGGTGTACTTGTCCCTGGCAGCCAGGGCTTCCAGATCGATTGGCAGTCTGCCTGCAAACACCTGCTGCATCGTCTACCACTGTGCGATACGCCTTGCAAATCCTGAGCTTAGCAACCCTGTGAGCACTCCTTATACCACGGAGGTATGACTTCGTTGCAAGTGCCCCTGCCCAGACTGGAGCCGCATAAAGCAGTATGGACTTACTCACCGAACCTAGCAGAACTCGAGATTGTTGTCTGGGTCCCCTTAGGTTTGGGAGAATCCTGGCCAGTTTTTGTGTGATGGCAGCTGCTTTTTTGGCTGACTCGTTTAAGTGCCACTTGAAGCATAGTCGATGGTCCATGAGTACACCCAGGTATTTGATGCAAGGCTTCGAATCAATAGAATGGCTCCGAATTCTAACCGAAAGTGTTTTCACCTTTTTCCTGGAGCTCATAAGAACCAACTCGTATTATGCTCCGCCAGACCAAGGTGATTCTGTGTTAGCCATCTCTTCGACGCTGTTACTGTCCTCTCTATTTTGGATGTAACCTCACTCAGAGTCTTTGCTACCACGACGATAGCAATGTCATCCGCATATCCGACGATCTCCACCCATCGGGTTTACAAATCCGCAGTATGCCATCATACATGACATTCCACAGAATTGGACCTAGCACTGAACCTTGCGGGACACCTCCAGTAATGTCAAAAGTCCTAGTGCCTTCTTCCGTGTCACAAACCAGGACTCTCTCTCTCTGAAATAGGACACTACTATCCAAATTAGGTCCAAAATGCTTAGCGCGTTTATGATGCAGCTCCAATCTGCAGAGTTGAAGGCATTTTTTACGTCCAGTGTGACCACTGCGCAATACTTCTTGTCACCGCCAAGCCATCTAGTGCCATTTAAGGCCTACCTTGCAATGCCGCAGCCTTTTGGATTGCTCCTACGGTATCTCTTCTCGGCCTGAAGCCAAATTGCATTTCAGCCAGACCGTTTGGCGACTCCGTGTACTGCTGCAATCTGGCGCAAATAATCCGTTCAAAGATTTTCCCAGTGGTACTCAGGAGACACAGGGGCCTATACGAAGATGGTAGCTCTGGGGGCATGTTTCCTTTCGGGATGAGAACCAGCCGTTGCTTCTTCCAGCATTTGGGGAAGACTCCTTCTCTCATGCACCTTGAGAAAACCTCGCAGAAGACGTGAGGTTTCGCTGCAATGGCTCTCTTAAGGATGAAATTTGGGATGCCATCCAGCCCAGGCGATTTGTTTACCTTCACCCTACTCAAAGCCGCTTCTAGCTCAAGAGTGGGGATATTGAGCACATTCTCATCTGCAACCTCAAGTGGTCGAAGTATCTTCAACAATCCTCTTGGTGGGAAGAGGGCGGCTACTATTTTTTCCATTTGCGAGGCGGAGGAAGGGACTGACGCCTTGAGGCTATTGAACTGGCGCGTTACAATTTTGTAAGCGCTGCCCCAGTGATTCTGATCCACTTCTCCTATCAGTCTGCAAAAGGCGTTTCGCTTGCTCCTGCAGATCTCCTTGCTTAGTAGGGACTTTTTGTGCCTAAATTCGTCGAGGAAGAGAAGAGTATCCTGAGAAGCAGGATTCCTACTTCTGCTGCGCTGGAATCTTCTCCGTAGTTGATGGCACTGCGAGCGAAGTTCCGCTATTTCATCAGTCCACCAGTAGTTAGGCTTCCTGCCATTGCTTCTAGTCTTGCTAGGCATAGAGCCATCGCACATCCTTTTGAGGCCCTGCATAAGTTGCCCAGATTGCTGACTCGCATTACCAGGCGCTACTTCAAACTCGGAGATAAACAAATCCAGAGTTTCCTTATCCAGCTTCCAAGTTTTCCAAGCGATACCCAGGGCCCGCTTCCTCAATCTTGATATAGTGAACCTTGCCTGAGGGGAAATACAGATTTGTATCGCAAGGTGATCACTATGGGTGTAGACATCTGCAACCTCCCATTTTATAGCACTGGCAATCGATGTGCTACAGAAGGTGAGATCTATTGCCGAACTGCCTCTCCCGTTGTCAAACGTGATTGAGTTATCCCTATTAAGTAGAACCATATCCAGCGATGCAAATGCTTCCAAAACAGCCCGTCCGCGTCTATTGGTGCTAGTACAACCCCATTCCACCGCCCATGCGTTAGTCACCGGCGATTATGAGTGGGGATCTATGCCTCGCAGCGCTAACCAGTCTATCCAGGAAATGAATCATGACTGACGTTTGGCGATGTGTAGCAGCTGCAAAAATGGATACCCCGTATTTTGGCAAAGGTGAAACCATCATACGAGCAGGGCTCTCTATGCTCAAAGGAAGCATTGCCTTGTAGCCAAATAGCCGCTTTGCCACTAACGTCCTGCGTCCACACATTTAAGTCTTCCTTCGGTCTATGGAACTCACTAACCAGTAGTACATCAGCATTCCTGTCTATGGCTGTTTGCGAGAGTAAGTCCTGCGCTGCACTGCACCTATTTAGATTAAGCTGCAGACACTTAATCATGCCTAGCTTTCAAATCACGCATGACCTTCTTAAAAGCTTCGCACTTGTAACTCCCAGAAGCATGTGCATTCTAACCTTCCGGGCATATAAGACACGTGGGATTTTCCCGACATGTCTTTGCGATATGTCCCTCAGCTCCGCATCTCAGGCATAATTTTGAGCGGTCCGCACTATTCTTGCATCCTCTCGCAATGTGGCCATACTCCAAGCACTTGCAGCACCTTGTGGGACTTATATGTTGTCTCAGACGGCAACGAGCCCAACCCACCTTCAACGATCCCGCCTTAAGCAGAGATTCTGCCTGCTTGACCGGTAAGGTTATATTGGCTGTCTTCGTCCCATCTCTAGCAAGTCTCATTGCTCTAATGGCAATGCTGCTGAGTTTGATTGCAGGAAATTGCCTGGTAATGGCTGCTCTCAGTTCTTCTGCCTCTGTTACTTCATCCAGATCTCGGCATTCTATAACTTCTAGCTGGGACAGAGATTTCACCGTTGCACAGCTCTGCAGGGCTTCCTTAATCTCATCCTTTAGGGCTTCCGTCTGTGCACTACCTTTCTTAGAAAGTTGGAGGAGAATTTCTCCCTTGGCCGTTCTGCGTATCCTGCTAACGTTGTCGCCAACTTTCTGGAGCTCAGGTTTCCCTTTTATCGTCCTTAGTATGTCTGCATAGGATAACTCCGACGCTTTAGTAATGACTAGAGCATCGGGGCGTGTTCGGCGAGACCTTACTTCAACTTTTTTAGGTGGTGGCTTGTAAGGTGCCCCACCCTTATTTTCAGGGGATGGGGATGGTCGCTGCGTTTCCGTCTTCTTTTTCCGCTTTTTCCGATGCACAGCTACTTGCCATTTATTCTCCTTTGGCTTAGGGTTTTCATCTGCAGCCCTCAATGTAGACGAGCCGCTATCAGGATTATTATTTATACCTGATATCTTTACAGAGGGTGGATCCTCCTTCGTTACGCTAGCCGCACGCTTCACCTGTGCTCTCCCATATGTCTGTACACCGATCGTGTCGACGCTCACTGCTAGCCGGACAGGATGCAACTTTTTGTTAACCTCGTCTCTGTGATGCCTTATTGCCGTAGCTAACAGCTCTCTCATCTCGTTGTTAACGTGCCGCTGCTTCTCCATCATCACGGCAAGCTGCTCCAATTTCCTCATTGCGCTTGCTGTATGCGGCTCCTCCGGACAATCTACGTACACTTGCCTACTGTTATCAGCCGTCGTCTTTCTTGGCTGAGGTGATTTCGACTTAGACGGCCTAGCAGAAACTGAAATAAGCTCACCTAATGCAACACCCACCTCTTTCTCCTTTACTTCTGCATCCTCATTTGTTTGTGCCGACGTCGTATTCTCCACTGTAGCGTTTGTTATTACCACCTCTGGCACAGTTTCTGATCCTACTTTGAAAGGAGAGGGCACTTCATTTGCGCAAGCTACCTCCCACGGGATCGTTTGTGGATCTTCGGCCTTTCTTGGAAGCGAGCGACACATCTTGCTGCTCCGCCTGAAGGCCAAATCTCCAAATGAACCTGTAGCTTAGTCCGCTACAGCAACCAAGTTGGCCATTGCCGTAGTGGTATTCTTCCCGGAAAAATTTAACATTTCTTTGTTTTAGTTTGCCAGCGCATCGTGTGCAGGGGGGCGGGCCGTAATAGTCAGGAACGGGTATACTCTTGGGACACAGTCCCTACCCCAGATCCCTGAGGCCTGACCTACGCTTTACCAGTCCCGGAATACACGGACGGACTGGAGCTCGCCCGGGGCAACGCAGCTTACTGAACTGCGTCTAATGTACACTTCCTGACCAGGGTCCAAAGTGGCTGGTTTCTGACCCACGTCACGCCTGCCGCCTCGGCAGAGCACGCTCACATCACCCATTCACCATCATTAGCGGAAAAACTAACAACGATTCGGAGACTCCCAGCGCGACGTGACGAGGATCGGTCATCTCCGCGTTTTAGGCCTACCGCCAGGCTTATATTACGTCCGCTATCCGCCACCTGTGACCCCCACTCTAGCTTGAGCAACGCCGTGTGAGGACGGATCCTTGCCTCAACGTTCCATTTGTGCATTTGTGTGTATAATCAAAAAAAAAAAAAAAAAAAATACATGCTCAGAACTCGCAACTCAGAACTCGGTCACAGTAAACGGATAACCAGAACTCGCTGTTTGCTCACACTATTATTGTACTCTGTGAGTGAGACTGTTTGCTTCAATTTTTTCACTCTTTCTCCGATTAGGCCACATCGATGGTGACTCCCTAGAAGTTTCGAGAGCTGCGTTGGGAAATTCATATGCATCCACCTTATAGTTCGCACCAATGGTGACCACCTGTTCCTGTCTGTTGCGAATAATTTTGCTGGTGAAAAATACAACTCAAGAGAAGCTTGTGCATATCGACTGTCCCAGTTTTTAGCTATGAGAGGCATAAAGTAATTATGTACCTTCAAAATGGCAACAAATTATCTAACAAAACGGTGCATATAACATAGCTAAATAAAGCCTTCAATTTCATGCAAAAGTAATGGGTTCATTTTTACTATACCTTACATAAAGATAAAAAATAAAGGGTAGATTACTGTCTAATTAGAAAGCTCTGAAAAGGAAGCCACCTCTATGGGTCTTAGCCATAAATCAATGGGAGTCAACTGGGCTGTTTTTTTTTTGACAGTTGTAAAGTTGAACAGTATTGTGCGATGAATCACCTCACTGTACAGTGGTAGAACCTGTATGGAGTCAGCGGCCAAAAATAAAATACTTCCAAAAGAGTTATCTGCCTGAAACATTGGATATAAGTGAAGTAAAATATAATAATGATTATATGTAAAATGGGAGACGCTTTTTTTTTTATAAATGAATTCTTAAGTTTGTTAAACAAAATTAAATTTTACAAATGATTACATAGTTCACTATACACAATACGCATTACATTTAAGCTTCTAACAAATGAAATACAAATTTCATTAAAGTAAGCTTTCGTTTATAAGGTAATTTCTTTGCCAAGTAATAATAAAGGATCAGAACTTGAATTAAATCTGTATTGTTTTTAAACAGTGATATTTTCCTGTAGTCTACATTTTTTTATGGCTTGTTTTTTCAGCTACTTCCTCAGATAGTTGTCAGACGTCCCGATTTTTAGCCCAAAATTAAATATACCGCGTGGGACAGGCCTAGAGTCTCTTTTCAAGTATTATTCGGAACACTTAGAGGAATCGAAATATATGAATTTACTGTCATGTCCAAACCGGTTCTGAACCGAACCGTAGCGTTTTTTGGTTTTCGGTTCGGTTCATGCTAATAATGAAAATCTTATGATAAATCTACTAAAATTTATTATATTTGACATAAGGGCAAATGTAGATGAAGACCTTTCAGAAGACATTATATAATTTAATTTGAATAATGAATAATTGACAAAAAAAATTATGTAATTAAATATAAATTATTGTAAAGCAATTCAAGAACAATGCCTTTAAATTTGCATTCATAACCAAATGTTTCTTGTAGATGAAGACCTTTCAGAAGACATTATATAATTTAATTTGAATAATGAATAATTGACAAAAAAAATTATGTAATTAAATATAAATTATTGTAAAGCAATTCAAGAACAATGCCTTTAAATTTGCATTCATAACCAAATGTTTCTTGAAATAATAATTTACGTAAAAAAAAGTTTTGATACATAATATTGACACTCAGTGCAAAAATATTGAACCGTTTGAACCTATCCGCGGTTACAAAGGAACCATGAACCGATTCTTGCACCGGTACAAATTATCTCTAAGTGACCATTATTTCAAAAAATCCACCATAGTTTCAACAAATCTACCATTTGCCTGGTAGTAAGGAAGCAGGTGGTTTTTGTGCTACAATGGTTATGTTTTTGATGAATTATCAAGGCATTGCCGAAAGCGAAAACATCGTTTGTTTGATGCTAAGTAAAAGTATCTTTTTATACTCTTCACGGGAGTGAATAGTACTATAAGTTTGTCATGAAGTTTGTAACACACAGAAGGAGACATCGCAGACCACATAAAGTATATACGAGAGTGGGTCAATAAGTCCTTAGAAAAAAACATTAAAACAATTTTTTTTGGTAGTTTTATTTTATCTTTCAACATAATCTCCTTGGAGCTCTATACACTTAGTTAGACGTTTCTCAAATTTTTTTAACCTGTCAGAAAAATAAGATTTTGGAAGGTCCTCAAAATAAGCATTTGTTTGATCGATGACTTCTTCATTTGAAAAGAAAACGTTGTCCAATGTGCCATTTTTTCAGGTATGGGAATAGGTAAAGTCACTGGGAGCTAAATCTGGCGATTACAGTGGGTGGTCGACCAATTCGAACTTTAATTCTTCAATTTTAGCCATTGATCGTAAACATGTGTGAACGCGGGCATTGTCCTGATGAAAGAGGATTTTTTTTTCTGTTTAAATGAGGCCGTTTTTTTCAATTTTTTCTCTTAGCTGGTCCAATAAAGATGGGGAGTATTTCCCATGTTATTGTTTTTCCTTTTTCCAAATAGTCAACGAAAATAATTCTACGTGCATCCCAAAAAACAGTAGCCACAACCTTACCAGCTGGTTTTTGCCTTCTTTGGAGATGGTTTGCCTTTCAAAATCCATTGTTTTGATTGTTCTTTCGTTTCGGGAGTGTAGTGGTGAATCCATGTTTCATCTACAGTCACAAACCGACGAAAAAACTCATTCGGATTACGTTGCATGAGCGACAACAGAGCTTTAGAGGCAACCACCCTATTGCGTTTATTGTCGACTGTGAGCAAACGCGGCACCCATCTTGCCGAATCTTTTTCATACACAATTTTTCATGTAAAATAGAAATGACACTACCTTTTAATATCCCTGTAACCTCAACCATCTCACTCAACTTTAATCTTCGATCACTTAAACCATATCATGGATTTAATTGATCATTTCTGGCGTAGTCACCTCTACAGGGCGTCCTGAGCGTGGTTCATCCTTTGTTGATGTACGACCACGTTTAAATTCATTTAACCAGTTATAAATAAATGCAAGTGAAGGAGTAGATGTGCCGTAAACTAAATCCAACTCATTTTTTATTTCCTTTGCTGTTAAGCCTTTTATATGAAAATGTTTAATAACAGATCTAAACTCAATTTTCTCCATTTTTGTAAACACACAATTTTTTTTTCTTCAATGCACGAGACACACAACAACTCAACCAATCTGGCTGAAACTTCACAGCATACCTAGACGGTAGTGATTTTGCATGAAAACAGACCTTTTACAGTAATAGTCGTGCTATCTGTTGGATTTTCTAAGGACTTATTGACCCACCCTCGTATATTTGTGATCAGCTCGATGAGACGGATTTGTTTGAAAGGTACCCTTCCTGGTAATCCTACGATCTTGAAATTTACATGGTAAATGAATATGCGTCAGTGTCCAAATTTCAGTTCGATAATTAAAAAAAAAAATTTTTAACATGGACTGAGGTTGAACTGACCGCCTAAAAGGCCTTTAAGAATGTCATATTTTATCAGTTTTAAAAAATAATTTTTTTATGTTATCAAACCGTTACTGATCATTTACGGCAAATATTTATCAGCTAGTAATTTTCAACTACACTGGAAAATCTGCTTTATCTCCATTTATGTTTTTTTCTATTATTTCATTTTTTAAAGATGTCACTTGAAAAACTACGACACGCCGATTCTGAGGTTCGTTGGCAAGAGGATGATGATGTGGAGAACTGCCCAACTTGCAGTGCATTTTTCACGGTTACAGTACGAAAGGTTCATTGCCGGCATTGTGGCCATATTTACTGCGAAAAATGTTTAACGAAAACTGTGACTTCAGGACCAAGAAAACGAGTCGCTAGAGTATGTGATATGTGTCATACGTTGCTCACACCAAACACAGCACCTTATTTCAGTCACGAATCATCAAAAACGAAATAATGATGTAGTTCTATTAACTTGTATTAAAGTATGATAAAATTAAACTAGAAAAAATGATTTTTAAGTCTTCAAGCTTTTTTTGAAAAGTTAGAATAAAATTAAATGGTCGAAAATTTGTTTTTTATGGCGTAAATTTATTAGATGATTATATAGTTCGCAAATAAATGACAACCTTTTCACTAGGTCCTTAAGCAACCGGTTGTGAAGAAACCAAATGTAAAAGGTACGAAAAAAACATTGTGAATTGTTTTTTTGTTTTTAAGTATTTGTGTGCAAGCAATATCAATTACACTGTGCGACAAAAAAAAAAATTCTATTACATTAATGAAAATATTCTTTATTAATTTGGGCATGCTGAACACGAAACAGTTAACGGTTTTCTTTTAACACGTTCCATTTAAAAGTTATGATAGATTCAATTTCGAAGATTACTAGTGAAGATTGCACTGTGCGACAAAAAAAAATTAAAACTATAACATTAATGAAAACACCTATTCTTTGTTAACGTTTCTTCTAACACGTACCACTTAAAAGTTATCAAAATATCATACTTATTTTTTATTATTATGAATTTTATAAAAAAAAATAGTAATATAATTACACATAAGTATCTGTTATTAATCTGAGCACGTTAGGTTTAAATAATAAATTGAAGAAATGTGCCACATAACAGTCTGGGTATTCCGCACCTGAGAAGTAAAATTACATAGTACCGCACTACAACATTTCCCGTCTTTTATGGTACAGGTTACATTACTGTTTATTAGTTTTATTTTTGTATATTGTGCTTGTGACCTGTTAAAGTCTGTAGTCCTGCATTCCTGACGTACTTAGATTAATAACAGATACTTATAAAAAAGAACTGTTATTTTGAGACCTTTACTTTTTTATCGCAATTGAAATGGTTGACAACATACCGAACAAAATGAAAAGTAAATATAACGGTCGGAGGGAAACCAAAAAATGAAAAATAAGTGTACCGGTCGGAGAGATCCCAAAGAAATTTAATTTTCCACTTTCACTTCATTTGAAAATAAATGATATGTAACAGCTATTTGCGAACTATGGAATATTATATTACACAATCGTTACAAGAGGCTTATGATAACTATAATGACATACAAATATTCGTGTGTCTTTCCGTTGTAGCTAACTAATTGTATTATTTTTTTTTTGCTCTCTATGAAGGGCATTAGAAATTCGATGTAACCGAAACTTAAAACATTTTCTTTGTAATATTGGAATGCGATGTTATTTTCTTGAATTAACATAAACATAACAGCATAGTCATGCGATAGCTTGTACATAAGTCTAATAACGGCATCATCAATTGTTCTTCATACATAAAGTAATTTGCAATTTTTCTTTCACACTTTTTGAAAATATTTTTTCTGAAATAAAGTTAGTCTGCAATAAGCACATAAATTGACTGTGTTTCATTTTGTGTTTGTTGTGTACATTTTTGGTGTCCCCGACGTGATGTTATGTTAACGTCAGTTTTTTGAATTGGTATCAAAGCTGTAGTAAACGGTGAGGTTGATCACCAGTTAAGTGTGTGATTCAACGTCCTTCCTGCGTTTTGATAATGAACAATTTTGTGTACTAACAACTTCGTGGATTAAACGCCAGTGCTGCGTTATTAACAATCAAAGTGTGCATTCATAAAACCCAAAGTGGCAACAATCGCCTGTGATTCGTTAACTATCCAAAGTGTGAACCAAACGCCTGTGCTGCGTTAACCTTTTAACTTGTGACCATCGGAAAGGAAAATATAAACTTGTTGTAACGGGTGATTTTTTAGCAACTTTTTTTTTGGCAACACCGTTTTTAATAGCTGACGCGGTTTACGTGCTTTGTGATACTGTCAAACACGTTCAGTTTAGTCTATAATTTAACCATGAATCGACTTACAAACGAACAGCGTTTACAAATTATTGAATTTTATTATCAAAATTCATGTTTGGTAAGGCAAGTGTATCGTGCACTTCTTCCATTTTATGGTCAGTTTGGTCGACCTTCTGAGACGGCTATTCGGAACGTGTTAGTCAACGCATACGTAGAGTGCGGACAAAGGAAAAAATCGCAGCTGTATCCGCCAGTGTTACTGATGACCCTGAATTATTGATTCGACGCCGTTCGCAGCAATTGGGCCTCTGTTACTCCACTACGTGGAAAATGTTGCGAAAGGATTTGGGTGTAAAACCTTTTAAAATACAGCTGGTGCAAGAATTGAAGCCGCGCGACCTACCACAACGGCTAACTTTTGCTGAATGGGCGCCGGCAAAGTTGAATGAAGATCCAATTTTTTTAAACTGTGTTCCGCGACGAAGCTCATTTCTGGTTGAATGGTACGTGAATAAGCAAAATTGCCGCATTTGGACTGAAGAGCAACCAGAAGCATGGCAAGAACTAACAATTCATCCCGAAGTCACTGTTTGGTGTGCATTATGGGCCGTCGGCATCACTGGGCCGTCTTTTTCAAAGACGGCGACGGCCGGAACGTTATGTTGAATGGCGAGCGCTACCGTACGATGCTTACAAACTTTTTTTTGCCCAAACTGGAAGAGCTTCACTTGGCTAACATGTGGTTTCAACAAGATGGTGCCACATGCCACACAGCACGCGAAATAATGGCCCAATTGAGAGGCAAGTTCGGTGAGCAGTTCATTTCACGTTTGGGGCCGGTCGATTGGCCGCCTAGATCATGTGATTTAACGCCTCTAGACTATTTTTTATGGGGCTATGTTAAGGGTCATGTCTATAGCGACAAGCCCGCAACGATTGACGCACTGGAAGCCAATATTGAACAATTTATTCGTGACATACCTGCCGATATGTTGTAGACAGTATGCCAAAATTGGACCCAGCGTATGGACTGTTTGCAGCGCAGCCGCGGCCAACATTTACATGAAATTCTCTTTAAACATTAAATTATATCGATCGTTCTATCGACTCCAATAAAGATTTCATACAGTTTTCTGAATTTTATGTGTTTTTTTTGAGCAAGCTCTTAAAAAATAACCCGTGAAAAATTGGTATTTATTTCAACAGCCTTATAATACAAACAAAATAGAGTGTGAACACTGTGAACACAGGCTTTGTGAATTCTTGAGTAAATTCTCATATGTACTTTAGTTGAAAGTAAAAGAATTGGTAAACTGAACAGTGAGATCATGGAATAATTGAGAAACAAGCGGTCGCAGTGCAAAGGTGCCGCAACCCGGTCAGAGAACTTCCTTGATCAAGTGACTAGTGAAACATCCGTGTACGAACTATGGGCGCGAGTTTAAAGACTTGAAAAGCTGTACTAAACTTTTCAGTCAATTGATATGGACATGGCTATGAGCGAAGAGGCCTGTCCCGAACGCGAACAAGAACTAGAAGATTTCGAAACAAGATTTTTTCGTCTAAAATCTTGGTATGCGGAAGTGATTTATGGTAGAACACATCACTGGCAGAACACAGACACCATAGGAGATGCATTGAGTTCTACAACAATACATTATGAGGTGTTTCAGAAGTTAGTAGAAACACAAACAGCATTCCTCGACAAGATGAGCAGTCTCCAGGTGCACTCGACGAATAGTTCCCAGACACATCAGGCGAACGCAAGTGCAGACGTGCGTCTGCCCACAATTGACGGTAAATAGTGTGAATTTAAATCATTATTTGACCTGTTCGAAACTTCTGTGCATGCGAACTCATCGTTATCGCCGGCACAAAAGTTTCAATACTTGAAAGGCCTGTTGAGTGGTGAGCCTGCTATGCCATCTTGCAGTTACGGACAGTGACTATGAAGAAGCCCTGACAAAGCTTCAGGTAAGATATAATAAGCCACTGCTGGTGGTCGACAGTTTCGTCAAGACATTCCTTGACATACCTAAGGCGGATGCCTGGCAATCATTACGAGGTATTGTGAATTTGGCTGATGAGGTTATACGTGGACTACGAGCTCAAGGAGCTGAAGCTGAGAGAAAGGATCCGTGGCTGATACATCCGTTACTGCATGAAACTGACCGATAAACATACCAGGCTTGGGCAGAACATTATAATAATGTAATAATTCATTTCCTACTATTACTAATTTGTTAAGCTTTATAGATAAATAATGTGATGCATTAGAGCTGGTACCTACGCCAACCGATGATCGATTGAATAGCAAGCGAACAGATAAACACAAGGTGTTTGGGGCGCAGGCAATAGTGTCAAACATGGTAAATAAGGTATGTGAGGCTTGCGCTCAACCGCATCATTTGTCGCGATGTACATCATTCCTGCGAATGAGTGTACAGGAACGTGAGAAGCTTACAAAGGAAAGGCGCTTGTGTTTCAATTGTTTAAAACCAGGTCACAGGGTGCAATATTGTCCATCCAAGCATGCATGCCGAACGTGCGGTGACTGTCACCATTCGAGCCTACATCCGGTTCATGATGCAAACACTTTGTCACAAGTTGCTAATGCAAGAAGCGGGGGTGCAACTGCAAGGTAATGTTGTTGATTGGCTTTAACCTGGCGAAGTCCAGCACTATCCTTGTGGGTACACTCCAAGTAGCTCGCAGCCTCCACGTGGCGCTTCTGGACGATGACCAATCTGACATCCGTCAGTTGGTTAGCTGATGCGAGAAGGCGAAAAAATCCAGGCGCGACGGTTCCCAGATTGGGCGGCTTCCTGGTCAGCGTCTGTTCCCATGTCAGGGGCGGCTGTATTATACCTGGCTGAAGGTAAACGGCTATGGGTAGGATCCCAGACAGAAAAACAAAAATGGAAGTACCAAAAAATGCGACTATTACGGTGCAAGGTGTCGGAAGCCTAGTACCGGCGACTATGGTGGGTGAGAAAGCGGACCCCCAGTCGTCGAGATCCTATGACCGCAGTGATGCAGGAGTGGCCAACTTGGCTCCTGTATCATCGAATGCTACAAGTTCAGACTTCTTAGCTGTCACGGACCCTTTTAGGAAGAGCACGAAGACGCCGCGCTCCCCAATGGAGACAGAGCAGGCAACGGGTCGAACGGCGGTACCGCCAACAGTGGAAGAAGAGAGTGGCGATGTAGACGTGCTGGAAGCAGACGGTCCCAACACTCCATTTCTACTTAGCCCCCAATCCAACAGGCGAAACATAACCGAGGGTGGAGCTGACTCCTTCAAAAAGGTCGGTTGGAAAATTGAAGAGTTGGTCGCAATGCTGGAAAATGGCAAAAGAAGATCTGTCCACCAGCCAATGAGAGATACAATCGATAGTATTAGTCGACTGTATCTCTTGGCAGTACAGGAGATAGCGGATTATGGCGAAACTGCTCCAGGGGAAGAAACAAGTGAGAGTTTTGCGCAGACAACACCCAGCATATGCGGAGCTAGCGCTCATACGTCGCCGCTGGCTTCGGGCGAACCATCCCAAAAGCGCCATCCTGGCAAAACGGGGCTCCCACCAGGTCCGCGTGTAAAGGATAAACCACCGAAGGTGCAACCCAATCGACAAACGGGAGGAGATAACATCGGCGTGGGAAAAAAGCAACCCACTTCAAAAGGAGGGCAAAGCGCACCTAATGCACCGCAGCTTGACCAATGGCAAACGGTTGGAAAACCAAAGAAGAAAAGTGTGCGGATTGCTGGTTTCAGGAAGCATATAAAACCAGATGCTTTGGTTATCCATCGACATGAGGAGGGTACTTATGCTGATATCCTGAAAAGGATGAAAGCCGACCCGAATTGTGGTGGCCTTACAGAGTCGGTGCATAGGATTCGCAGAACGCAAAATGGTGACCTTCTGCTAGAGCTAAAGACGAAAGGCGCGGAAACAGAAGAGCTGAGGGTTATGGTCAGTGGCACCCTAGGGCAAGATGTGTCGGTCAGATCTTTGAGCCAAAAAACGACGATAGAGGTCAGGGACATCGACGAAATCACCACTAAGGACGAAATACGTGATTGTATATTGGAGCGGTTTAGACAAGCTGATGTTCAGAGTTGGGACGTCACTAGTCTAAGACGGTCGTATGCTGGCACCCAAACTGCAACGATATCTTTGCAGACAAAGGCGGCGAATATACTCCTCAAGGCTGGTAAGGTGAAGATTGGCTGGGTAACCTGCCGTATAAGATCAAACGTGGCATTGAAGAAGTGTTTCAAATGCTTAGAGTACGGACATATATCTCGATCATGTAAGAATGAGGATAGGTCAAGGTGCTGCATAAGGTGTGGCGTGGAGGGACACATAGCAAAAAATTGCAGTAGTAGCCCGAAATGCATGTTGTGTGCGAAGAAAGATCCGACGATGGCAAATCACGTGGCGGGATGCAAAACCTGCCCGGTATTTAAAGAGGCATTGAAAACCAGGAAGGTATGAAGGTAATTCAAATCACTGAACCTGAATCACTGTCAAGCAGCGCAGGACCTTCTGCAAAGAACCATAGCGGAAGAGAAGGCAGACGTAGTTCTGGTAAGTGAGCCTTACACGAAGCGCAATGAGTCAGTTTGGTTTGAAGATACCGAAGGTGTTGCTGCAATATGGGCGTGTGGTTCATACGCATTCGAGGACGATGGTACCCTTGTTGCTAACTTTGTTCGCACGAAAATCGGGGGCATTCACTTCTTCAGCTGTTATACCGCCCAAGCATGACAGCTTTAGACTTCGAACACTTTCTCCACGAACTAGTGACGGAAGCCCGAGGTAGATCTCCAGTGATAATCGCAGGAGAGTTCAATGCCTGGTCAACGGAGTGGGGAAGCAGATCTACCAACGCAAGGGGCCAAACGCTTCTGGAAGCTGTGGCAAGCCTCGACATAGTTCTGTTCAACAAAGGTTCTACGGCCACGTATAGGAAAGCGGGCAGAGAGTCAGTCATAGACATTACCTTTGCAACTAGCAGCGTAGAAACAAACACGAAGTGGGTGGTGAGTGAAGGATACACCCATAGCGATCATCAGGCCATTCTGATCGACATAAGGCGAGGTTATAGAGTTGTGCAGCAACCTATAACTGGGCCTAGGTGGAAAGACTCATTGTGTGACAAGGAAATGTTCCTGGAAGTATTCCAAACACAAGAACTCGGCGTGGGCTCTTCCGATCAATTGGCGGACAGATTGTCAAACATGCTGTCCATGGCCTGTGACGCCGCTATGCCTAGGAGAATCCAGGTCAGACGCAGACCAGCATGCCACTGGTGGAATGGCGAACTAGGGGAGCTACGATCGGCTCGTCTTCGCGCACGACGACTCATGCAGCGTTCGAGAAGCTGTGAAAATTTCCAACAGCAGCTAGATGAGTTCAGAACGGCCAGACTCGCCTTCCAAAAGGCAGTCAAGTCCAGCAAGCGGTCATGCCTTAAACAGCTTCTCGAGGAGTCTAACATAAATCCTTGGGGCACGGCGTACAGGATGGTGATGTCGAGAGTGAAAGGTTGTAGAGTACCACAACCCACTTGTCCAGCAATGCTCGAGAACATTGTCAGAACACTGTTCCCGACAGCGACCTCAATACTTGATGAAAGGTCTGAGCAACGATCTCTGGATGGTATCCCCAGTGCTAGTTCCGAGGAACTGTCCCGAGCTTGCGATAAAATTAAGGATAGGAAGACTCCGGGTCCTGATGGAGTGCCGAATAAAGTCCTGAAAGCAGCTATTTCGAGTGCTCCAAGTGTATTTATGCAGGTTTTCAACCAATGCCTTCACGACGGAGTATTCCCCAGAAGATGGTGGCATCAGAAACTAGTCCTCATACCAAAGGCTGGTAAGCCACCCAACGAGGCGTCGTCGTATAGGCCGATTTGTTTGTTGGATACTGTGGGCAAAGTCTTGGAAAAGATTGTCTGCAACAGACTTGAACGAATCGTGAACGAGAGTGTCACTCTCTCTGAAAACCAGTTTGGCTTTCGAAGGGGTCGCTCGACAGTTGACGCGATAAATAAAGTGGTTGGTATAGCAAGACAGGCAATACAGGGTGAAAGGTGGCTCTATGGTTATAAAGAATACTGCGCAATCGTCACGCTGGACGTTAAGAACGCTTTTAACTCTGCTAACTGGATGCATATTAAAGGGTCCGTCCGTAGAACGGGAGCGCCAATGTACCTTCAAAACATGATCAAGTCCTACTTGTCAGAGAGGTACTTGCACTATGATAGCGAAGATGGAAATAAAACCATCTGCCGGTGCTGGGCCCGCTCCTATGGAACCTTATGTATGACCAGGTCCTGCGGTTGCAGCTTCCCAAAAACTGCACTTCGGTAGGTTTTGCGGATGATCTGTGTCTGATAGTAACGGGCAAGGAGATAAGGAATATAGAGCAATCGGCAAACTCCGCTATTCTCGCGGTTACTGCATGGCTCAGGTCTTCGAAACTGTCCTTAGCAGAGCAGAAGACAGAGCTGGTTCTGATCACCAGTAGGAAGCGTATAGAGTTCTGCTCCGTACGAGTTGGTGATCACGAGGTACGGTCCAAGAGGGCTATAAGGTACCTAGGTGTTATGCTGGATAGCAGGCTATCGTACAAAGAGCACCTGCTGTACGTGAAGAATAAAGCTGCGAGGGTTCAGAATGCCTTATCATGGATGCTGCCAAATATCGGTGGCCCTAAGGCGGACAAGCGCCGGATATTGTCAAGGGTGGTGACATCCGTCATGCTGTACGCTGCCCCCGTTTGGGCGGACTCGCTGAGAGCTACTACCTACTCGAAAATCCTTTCGACTACATATAGGCTGGCAGCGCTGAGAACAGTATCGGGTTTTCAAACAATCTCAGATGATGCGGCATTGGTACTAGCGGACATGATTCCCATTGACATTTTGGCTGATGAAATGCGCAGACTCTATGAGACGTGTCATGGGCGTCCAGACAACGACGCTAGAAGGCGTGAGCGGCAAGCCTCAATATTGCTTTGGCAGCGGAGATGGCAGAACGCTGAGAATGGTAGATGGACTTTCAGGCTCATCCCGGACATTGAAAAATGGCTGAGCAGGAAGAGCGGGGAAACCAACTACCATTTAACCCAGTTCTTGTCTGGACATGGTGGATACAGGTGGTACCTATACAGGTTTGGGCACGACAACACACCAAGGTGCCCACTGTGTGACGAACCGGAGGACGCTGAGCACGTTATGTTCCAATGTGCTCGGTTTCCTGTTCCAGGAGGATATCCGCAGGAGCCAGCAAGCGCATTACAGTTCATGTTAGCAAATCCGGCCAACTGGGACCGGATCTGTGAGCGTGTGACAGCTATTCAGCTAGAGCTACGTCGTCTAGAGAGGGCTAGGCGAAATATGCAGACGTTGCAGAGAGTGCCGGACGGGGGATCGTAGAATACTGACGAGTAGCCACGACCCACGTACGACAACAACACAACACAATAGGTGACCTACTAAACTAGGACCGATTGACTTTTGAGCAGCAATGCTCCACCTTCCTCTCGACGTATTATCTAATGACAGTTCCGGGAGGACGATAGGACGAGGGGCGGGAGTGTTTCGCTGATTAAAGTCCCGCACTCCGGTTGTAGACCGGATAGGTTTTCGATGCTTCACTTCCGATACAAAAAAAAAAAAAAAAAAAAAGTTGCTAATGCATGTTTACAGGATAATCTGCGATAAATATCAACATGCTGTTACCCACTGCTAAGGTTTTAGTGAAGGACAACATGGGAAACATACAATTGTGCAATGTTTTATTACACTCTGGTTGCCAGAATACACTCATATCCGAGTCATGTGCCCAAAGGTTAGTGTTGCAATGGCGATCAGGGAAAATTTATGTCAGCGGACTAGGGAATATAAAAGCGGGTGCATCAAATGGTATTGTGTAACTCCAGATGACATCTTCGCTGGACAGCGAGGAAATTAATATACAGGCCTATGTGTTAAAATGACTTACAGCGAAAATTCCTAGTTCATCAGTTTCTATTGACATTTGGGGAGACGTTAAGAACTTGCCACTTTCCGATCCGAAGTTCGACACACCCAAGAATATGGATATTTTGATAGGGAGTGATTATTTCTTTTCACTGATAAGAGACGGTAAGTTAATGATTGATTGATTCTCATTCGTTATGACTTCTTCGACGCCTGAAGATAATCTTTACGCGACTCTGCAACAGTTCTGGAAAATTGAGCACCTTCCTGATCGAAAAATTGAGCTATCTGAAGAGGATCAGACAGTTGAGGACTTCTTTCGGGCAACAACGATGCCTATTGACAACACCAGGTACTCTATACGTCTACCGTTTGGGTCTCAGGAATTCGTACTCCACAGCATTGAAACGACTATATTCAATGAACGACAATTGAAGATGAATCCTGTTCTACAGCAAGACTATTCGGCATTCATGCGTAGGTACCTCACTCTTGGACACATAGAACGGGTGCCTGAAGATGAGATTCAAAGACCGAAGTCAAGAGTATTCTATTTACCCCATCACGCGATATTAAAGGGTGAAAGTTTAACACCGAAACTGCGTGTGGTGTTTGACGGATCTTGTAAGACTTCAAATGGGAAATCGCAAAACGACAACCTATCGAAAGGCCAGGTATCGCAGCAAGATTTGCTATGTATTCTACTAGGAGTTTCGCTAGGGGTTATCTTGATTTCAAAGACAGACTGCTTCTCATATAAGATAAAAGCAAGGGAATTTGATCTAGGCACTAAGCGAACCCTTCTACCTGAAATCTCAAAGATTTTCGATCCCCTTGGTTGGATATCTCCTGTGACTGTGGCCGTTAAAATCCTTATACAAAGATACTGGTTGCTGAACTTAGACTGGGACGCAGCTCTTCCAGCTGATGTGAAATCTGAAGCCATAATATTGTTCAAAGAGTTCCATTTTCTTAATGACATTAGAATACCTAGAGTTATCTGCTTCACGGAACTTAAGGTGTCTCTACATGGATTTTGTGATGCTTCCAACGCCGCTTATGCAGCTGTTATTTATTGTCGTAAGATGTCTGTGTCTGCAGCATTTCAACCAACATCGTACTGGCTAAGACTAGGGTTGCACCAATAGCGGGAGTTTATATTCCCAGGCTCGAACTATGCGCTGCATACTTGCTGACTCAGTTGTTTGAATATTTATTAACTGCATTAAAGAAGTTAAACTATGAAGTGGTGTGCTGGTCAGATAGTAAAACGGTGCTCGCATGGCTGTCATCGCACCCATCGGAATGGAAAACATTCATCAGCAACAGGACGGCATACATTCTGGAGACATTACCGAACGTGAGATGGAAGTATGTCTCCACGAAGGAGAGCCCAGCGGATCGCAGCAAGCAGTCTATTGGAACACACTCTTCGGTTTCAAAGCCCTAGCTAGCTGGTAAAAAATAAGGAGTGTTGGACAAATGCCGAAGTCAGAGATGTCAATACCGATAAAGAGCTTCGCCTTATCAAACGTATGGCATTGGCTGTCATAGAAGTTGCGAGTCTTATAGCA
This sequence comes from Amiota communis, assembly GCA_037043315.1. Lineage (NCBI taxonomy): Eukaryota > Metazoa > Arthropoda > Insecta > Diptera > Drosophilidae > Amiota > Amiota communis. Next base: position 438,099 of record JBAMAV010000380.1, read on the forward strand.
TTTCAACTCAACGAGCGTATTTCAAGATGGCTGAAGTTAGTTGGAGTTTACGCATATATTGAACAAATTGTCAAAACCTGGCGTAGTAGTTGTGGCAGCTATCTACCGCTGATGGTAACCGAAGTACAGCATGCTCAGGCAAAAATTTAAAGATTCTACCAAGAGGCTTACTTTGCTGATGTTTTAAGCGATCTCCGACGATGCCGACCTATAGTAGCAAATAAACCACTCAGACGACTATCTCCATTCCTGGGCTCAGATGGTGTGCTACGATACTACGAGTTGGCGGAAGGCTGAATCAAGCTGATTTGTCCTACGAGACCAAACACCAAGTTATCTTGCACAATAAAATGCCGATTGTTATTAAAATTGTACGTGAATACCATTTAGCTAATCTACATGCGGGAGTGCCATTACCTTTGGCAACCCTTCGACAAAGGGTCTGGATCATTGGAGCACGAGAAATTATTAAGTTTGTTATTCATCAACGTGAAGTTTGTATTCGTTACAATGCGCGAGCCAACGAGCAGCTAATGGGCGATTTGCCGAAATTTCGTTTGAATGCAGCCTACCCATTTTATGAAGTTGGATGTGATTACGCCGGGCCCATGCTACTTAAGCAGCATTCAGGGAGGAAAAGTCCGATGATTAAGTTATATGTAGCGGTGTTTATCTGCCTTGTTACGAAGGCAATTCATTTGGAATTAGTAAGCAGTTTAAGCACAGAGGTATTCATGGTTGCTTTAGAACGGTTCATATCACGACGTTGTTTTTTCGCTCACATTCATAGTGACTACGGCACTAATTTACTAGGTGCAGCTAGACGTCTTGAAGACCTGCACAAGTTGGTAACTACACCAAAATCAAATTCCTGTATTTCAGAGTTTGTGTCAGCGAAGGGAATACAGTGGCACTTCATTCCCCCAGGTTCCCCGCACTTCGGTGGTGCTTGGGAAGACTAGTACAGCAGCTGACACAGTCTTTCTGGGCCTGATGGTCAACCGAGTACGTGACATCTCTTCAAGCAAAAACGAAGTGGTTGAAGAAACAATCTAACATCATCATCGATGACGTTGTTCTGCTTTGAGAACACAATCTACCTCCAGCGTCGTGGAAACTTGGTCGAGTGTTTGAAACTCACGGTTGCTCTGATGGACTGGTACGAGTGGCCACAGTGAAGACTCAGTCAGGAGTTTATAAATGTCCAGTAACTAAGCTTTGTTCATTACCGAAGGATAGTTGAAGGTCGTTCAAGGCTGGCGGAATGTTGCAGAACAAATAAGCTAACTAATTGTATTATTGTTTTTTGTTCTCTATGAAGGACATTAGAAATTCGATGTAACCGAAACTTAAAACATTTTCTTTAGTAGATTATATTTGTTGTTGTGAAATTGGAAAGCGCTGTTATTTTCTTAAATTTACATAAATATAACAGCATAGTCATACGATAGGTTGTACATAAGTCTAATAACGGAATCATCATGTTTTTCTTCATACATAAAGTAACAAACTAAAATTAAAAAAGTACATACAAAACAGTAAAGTGCTACTCAAACTATACTCACATTTCATTCTCAAACTGTGTTCTTTTTTGATACTCAAACTGTAACAGAGAGAATATAGTGATGCTAAGAAAGAAAGCATATCTGATATTGTTCGGTTGGATGCAACGCGGAGGAGCGTGAAGAATATTATTAAAGGTGTTTTTTAGAGGTTCACAACTTTGCGTTGGCAACATTGCTTTATTTGACAACCGATTTAATAGCTGACAGTTGCTTTTTGTTTAGTATGGTTTGGCATTTCATTATGGATAGACTTCCACCAGAGCAAGGCCTGCAAATTGTTGAATTTTTATCAAAATACCGGTTTCGTTCGTCAAACTTATCATGTACTTCGTCCATTTTATGGTATTCATAATCATTCATCAGAGATACTAATTCAAATAACTATGGATCGTTGATAATGTGCATCTCGTAAGACCCCGAACAGTGCGCACCAAACAAGCTGTTGCCGGTGTACAGCAAAGCATTGAAGAAGACCCAAATCAATCAATTTTACGGAAGGATCTTGGCTTAAAAGCTTTTAAGATTTAAATTGTGCAGGATTTAATCCAATTATATTATTTTCTTTGTGGTTATGTAAAGTCACTTGCCTACGACGATTAATGTCATAGAATTATCTATCCAATTAAGACAGTTTAATTGATATTACAAATATTTTTCCTTGTTTTATTTGTGAGGTAGGCATAAGTTAAGGTGTATGTGGAAGTACGTGTATGGGAAAAGAGTATTAAAATGTATAGAGCAGACAAATAGCTCAATTTAAGCGGAGCTATTTTTGCTCTCATATCCAAGAGGAAATTATGGGTAAATCTCGAGGAACCAATCACACAATTTCTTGTTGGATTAAGAGGTATACCACTTAAAATAATCGATTTGTCTGCTAAATACATTTTAATACTATTTGGCTAGCATCTTGTGCCTCTAAAGACGTGCAAGGGAGGTAAGAGAGAAGAATGAAATAGTCAATGCAGAAATTTTTTTTTTTTTTTTTGTATCGGAAGTGAAGCATCGAAAACATACCCGGTCTACAACCGGAGTGCGGGACTTTAACCTCGCTAAACACTCCCGCCCCTCGTCCTATCGTCCTTCCAGAACTGTTATTAGATATTACGTCGGGAGGAAGGTGGAGCATTGCTACTCAAAAGTCAATCGGTCCTAGTTTAGTAGGTCACCTATTGTGTTGTGTTGTTGTCGTACGTGGGTCGTGGCTACTCGTCAGTATTCTACGATCCCCCGTCCGGCACTCTCTGCGACGTCTGCATATTTCGCCTAGCCCTCTCTAGACGACGTAGCTCTAGCTGAATAGCTGTCACACGCTCACAGATCCGGAATGGGGAAGCACCAGAACTAATGCTAGAGGTTCGGCTATCTTGGAGGCATTTGCCACCTTAGACATCACTCTCCTCAATACGGGTAACAAGGTGACTTTCCAGAATAACCGCGGAGAGTCATTCATTGACATTAGTTTTGCCAGTAGGTTTCTTGCCCACCTCTCAAAATGGGAAGTACTAGATGTCCTCACACTCAGCGATCACAATGCAATCGAAATAAACACCAAGAATGCATGTCCTCGCCGTAGCTGTAGACCAAGCGCGAAAGCTCAAAAGAACGGATGGAAAGTAGACATATCCATGCTAGACTACATGCTGGAAGGAGTTAACTTGCAGGGATCTGCACAGCAACAAGTTAAGGGCCTAATGAAAGCTGTTACTGATGCATGCGATGCCTCAATGCCCAGAAAAGGAAGAAATAATCGGCATACACCAAATTATTGGTGGAATGCTGAGATAGCGCAGCTAAGAAGGGAGTGCATCAGATCTAGAAGGCAAGCACAAAGAGCAAGGGGATCAGAAAATTTTGTACGTTGGCAGGCCGAATACAAGGCGAAACGTGCTGAGTTGCGGAAATCCATCCAAAGGAGTAAAAGCATACATTTTCAGGACCTATGTGCAGACCTCAACAACAACTCTTGGGGAGGAGCTTACAAACTTGTCAAACGACGCCTGGGAGGAGTCGCCGGCCCAGCGCCGATCGGTGCAGCGGTTATGTTAGATATTGCGCGAAACCTCTTCCCGCAACATGAGCGCACACATTGGGCAAGGGAAGCTGTCTTGGAGCCCATTCCCACAATTACGGCAGATGAGCTTCTGGACGCCTCCAAAAAGACAGGCAGCAAGAAGACCCCTGGCTTGGCTGGAATACCCAACAGTGTCCTAAAACATGCTATACAGAGGAATACAGACGTCTTCCTTATAGTGTTGAATACAGGTCTGGAAGAGGGTATTTTTCCCTCTTGCTGGAAGCGGCAGAGATTGGTGCTGATACCGAAAGGTAACAAGCCGCCGGATCAGCCATCATCATATAGGCCGTTGTGTATGCTGGACACAATGGGTAAGATACTGGAGCGTATCATATGTCGGCGCCTCGAATTGGTCACAGAGGGTCCGAATGGACTACACAAAAACCAGTATGGTTTCAGGAAGGACAGGAGTACCATCGATGCAATAAGCAGAGTCCGTGATATCGCTCTGAATGCAATCGCTGGTGAACGATGGCTCTGGGGCACAAAACAGTATTGCGCTGTAGTTACCCTGGATATTAAAAATGCGTTCAACTCGGCAAGATGGTGCAATATAGTACGCTCCTTGGAGAATCTCCGTGTACCAAAGTACCTTCTTAGAATGGTGATGTCATACTTGAGCAATCGAACGCTTCTTTATGACACAGAAATAGGCCCACAAAGGTACAACACTACTGCTGGTGTACCGCAGGGATCTGTGCTCGGTCCAATTTTATGGAATGCGATGTACGACGGAGTGTTTAGCGTGTCTCTACTATATGAAGTAGAGATAATTGGCTACGCAGATGACATTGCAGTAGTTGCAGTGGCAAAGACGCTCCCGGAACTCCAGGAGAAATGCAACTCATCCGTGGTAAATATCAAAAATTGGCTCTGGCAGGCTGGTCTAGAGTTAGCGGATCATAAAACTGAGCTAGTTTTAATCAGCAGCAGGAAGAAGCTTGAAACCCTAAGCATTCGAGTCGGGGCACAAAACATAACGTCCGCACCTTTCATTAGGTATTTAGGGGTCCTACTGGATTGTCGTCTCAACTTCAGGGATCACCTCAAATTCTCAAGCGAGAAAGCGTCAAAGACCTACGCAGCCCTAGCAAGGCTTATGCCGAACGTTGGAGGGCCCAGACAACCAGTGCGTGAGCTGCTTGCGGCAGTCAGCAAATCGATCATCCGATACGCTGCACCAGTGTGGTCCTGTGCAACCAAACATAAATCATACATTAAAGGAGCTGCTTCCGTGTATCGACTAAACTCGATAAGGGTATGTTGCGCGTTCCGAACGGTTTCAGATGATGCAATAAACGTCATTGCAAACTGTAAACCGGTGGACATGGACATTAATGAGTTGGCGGCGATATAGGCTTCGAGACGGGCAGAGTCTGCCACATATGATCAGAGTGACACACTAACTGCCTCCTGGCAGGAGCGTTGGCAAAGCTCAACCAAGGGTCGTTGGACGTTCGAATTAATACCCAACATCAGAGTCTGGGTGGCCCGAAAACATGGAACTCTGAATTACCACCTCACGCAGTTCCTCACAGGGCATGGCTGTTTTTGGGAGTACCTGCACAGATTTAAACATGCAGATGACCCGCATTGCCTGTACTGCACAAACCAGCCGGAAAATGCTCGCCATGTTCTCATGGAGTGTACCCGATTTGTGCATCTTAGAGAGTTAATCACGTCAGAGGTAGGTGAGAACCTTACACCAAATGGCGTGATTAACTTTATGTTAAAGGATGAAGACTCCTGGAACAAAGCATGCAGTATAATCGTTGCTATAATGCAACAGGTCCGCAGAGATGAAGAAATAAACAGAAGAGTGGTCTAACCTAGCTCTCCCTGGCGAAGTAATGCCTCTATTGGCAGTTCCGCCAGGGTTGAAAAAAAGAGCCAGCGTAGGCCGGGGGTGGTTTTAGTACGTAGGCATCACATGAGACTGTTTGTCCGGTGAATCGTGCATGCTAGTAGGTCGGTCTGCTAGCATCTTTAGAAGATTTACACCTCCATGGCGAATCCAAAAAAAAAAAAAAAAAGATCCGGTCCCAGTTGGCCGGATTTGCTAACATGAACTGTAATGCGCTTGCTGGCCCCTGCGGATATCCTTCTGGAACAGGAAACCGAGCACATTGGAACATAAAGTGCTCAGCGTCCTCCAGTTCGTCACACAGTGGGTACCTTGGTATATTGTCGTGCCCAAACCTGTATAGGTACCACCTGTATCCACCATGTCCAGACAAGAACTGGGTTAAATGGT